>JAKOGH010000033.1:0-26798 GCA_024811115.1 Terana coerulea
CCGTCGGCGGCTTCCTCGCCGCCGATTGGAGGTTTCACTCCGTGTTCAATTTGTGGTGTTGACTTGGGCCGTTTCAGTTCTCGCTGCGAGGGAAATGGCCGGCGAAGAGATACCACAAGATTCTAGAGATCCAGCTGTACGTCTGCGCCTCCCTGTGGTTGTGGCACTGCGACTCATTTCGCGTCCCAGGCAAACTGCATATCTTCTGTCGCATCTGATGTCTGTAGTGGAACAGCTTGAGCCCGCATGGCGCCGTGCATTCTTGCGACGCACTCGGTTGCTGGACGCGGACTTTCAAGGAGACATGTTGGCTGTCATCAGTGCGTGCTACACCGAGTCCTCGTTGTAGAATCCTTCTCATGTACTTTGGTCCATCTAGGTATGATCTCGACCTCCTTGCGAACAGGACAGCCGCTACCCCAAATTACGCCGTGCCCGCTGCTGGACCGGTATATGGTGAATAGCCACGGGCTGTAATTCGCCATGAAGCCGACGACGACTACGGCCTACCTCGAACGATGACCATCGACACCCTGGCAAACGAACAATACTTGTGCGTATGTCAATGAGTGCCTGTGGCATGTGTTAACCCGTAGTCACGAATGCGTAGATGCTTCGCAGTAGGCTGCACCACTGCCTTCGGCATTGTGATGCGCTTAGACAGGCTCATGGTCGCCACCAAGGAACTCGTCGGGGAACAATATCACATCCACGGAGTCGGCGTCCCACTACGAAGGGAATTCACGAACATGGACTCGGCGAGACCTGCCAAAGATGTCTGAATGGAACGAAGCGGAGCGGATTCATCACGACTCTGGACGAACTTACGGTACCATTCTCCGCATGACTTGCTAATTCACTTCATGTATCGTTAGTGGTGTTCACCCATAGCAAGTACTCTATAGATCTCACTGTACATCGGGTACCATTCATTGTGCCGTTCAGTTGCCCGGTCACCGTGCTGCGTGCGAGCGGTTATTTATGAAACACGACTCCGCTAAGGCGCAAGTTGCAACTCTTCCACCTACCCTCACCTCAGCCATGTAGCTGTCCTCGAACTCGATTACTACTATTTCTCTCCACGTCTGAACTGCCGGTCGTTCTCGAAGCTATTTTTACATGAGCAGAATATACAAGGCTACCAGCGCGTCCCCAACCCCGAACATCCGAGCACCTCGTGCAGCCTGCAGCGGTGGAACCAGGTTGGGACATACTTCGAGCATGGGGCTATCTTACTTCTTCTTGTGAGAACGTCAAGATAAGTGGATCCCAACGGGGATGAACAACCGGTGAATACTCTTCGTTTCACAGAGCTTGCCGTACTCGACTGATTGCGGTGCAGAGGGCTGTCTGCTTTATCTGCCCTTGCTGGCGGTCTCATGACTGTCTGCAATCCACGAAACATACCATATCGCACGCTTCTATTCACAAAATATGTTTGCACAGTCTTCCAAACGCGTCGTCTCCCGGAACTGTGGTTGCCGCAGTAAAGTTCTGATTCAACCCGACCCTGGAGGACCAACTATGCCAGTATTCAGGGAGTTTGCTGCATATGTACGTGTCGTCAGAGCATAAGAGGGTGACGGTGGTGGCCACGGAGTGCGTAAGGCTAGCAGGACATGGTTGGGAGGGCCGTGGACGCGGGTTGTAATGAAGAAGGAGGCGCGCTCGACCGAGAGACGAGGAACGTCGGCCGGCTGAGCGGCAACCGCGTGAGCCGGTGACGGTGAGTTCGCCCATTCGCTCGTCATATGCACACATCAGCTGGACTTGCCTCGACATTCGAATCGATCGCTTTCCGGCGGCATTCCAGCTTGGACGAAGGAGCAGACCTCCTATAAAACGATAACTCTGTCTGCTCGTCCAAGCCACCGTCGCTCAGTATTCAGCAATGGAACCCCATCCTATCACGACCTCGCTTCCAACTTTCGAGAAGCTAGGGGTGTCCCCCGCCCACGGACGTCGACGCCGAGAAGATTGGGCGTGCATGGGTTTCTGCGTTTGGCCAGTTCGTGTCTGCAAAGGACATCAACGGCATCCTTTCGACGATTGACGGCGAGGGCTGGTGGCGAGACCTCTTCGCTTTGACTTGGGATCTGCGCACCTTCGAAGGCCTGGCGAAAATCAAGCAATTCCTCGAGGACCGCCTCGCGCTCAACGAGGTCAGCAACGTCGAGTTCGTCAAGGCCGGCTATGGACAGCCGTTCCCCGACATCGGCCTGCTCACCGTGCAGTGGGACTTCGAGACCAAGGTCGCAAGGGGCGCGGCCTGACCCGCCTCATCCCGACGAAGAACGGCTGGAAGGCCCTCATCCTCGCGACGAACCTCGAGGACCTCAAGGGCTTCCCCGAGAGCGTCGGCGAGCGCCGTGACCACCAGCCCAGCCACGGCAAGTGGACGGACGCACGGCGCCAGGAGAACGAGTATGCGGACAGGGACCCGGAGGTGCTGATTGTTGGTGGCGGGCAGAGTGGGTTGGATGTTGCTGCGAGGTTGAAGCATCTTGGGGTGTCGAACTTGATTGTGGAGAAGCAGGCTCGCATTGGGAACCAGTGGAGGCATCGCTATGAGGCGCTGTGCTTGCATGATCCTGTGTGTAAGTCTTCATAATGGTGCTTCTGTCTGCCCCAGACGCTAATTTGTGTGTCAAGGGTTTGACCACATGCCTTACATGCCGTGCGTGATGCCACTTTACTCGTCTCTCTTCGTTGAATTATTCAACGTTGAATGCGCAGCTTCCCACCATCATGGCCGGTATACACTCCCGCCCAGAAGCTTGCAGGGTGGCTCGAGTACTACGCAGAAGCGATGGAGCTCAACGTCTGGCTGTCTTCGGTCGTCACGCACGCCTCGCGCAACTCCGACACCGGCAAGTGGGACGTCCTCGTCAAGCGCGACGACGGCACCGAGCGACTGTTCCATGTCGACCACGTCGTGTTCGCGCTTGGACTGGGCGCGGGCAATCCCAACATCCCGCAGATTCCTGGACGAGTACGTGTTGAACTCGCGGAAGCTGTTTAGGGGAATGAGGACACTTACTGGTCGATTGTGTATAGGAAGACTTCAAGGGCCAAGTTCTCCATTCAACCGCGCACCGAAGCGCAAAGGACCACGCTGGCAAGAAGGTGGTTATCGTTGGAGCGTGTACATCTGCCCATGACATTGCCGCCGACTACGCAAACCATGGTGTCGGTCAGTCCCCAATCTCCTGCACACCCTACATTATGAACTGACATCCTCGTCGTCAGACGTCACAATTTACCAGCGCAGCTCAACGTACATCATGTCGACGAAACACGGCATGCCGGGAATGATGAAGCGTATGTGCTACTTCGTCTCCGTATGTTTTCTTTGCAGTAATGGCATATCGTTACAGCGAATTACTGGGAGGGTGGGCCCCCAATCGAAGAGGCAGATCGTCTCGAAAACTCGGTGCCAATATTGTTCGGCAAGCTGATGGCGCAGCGGGTGTCCGCCAAGACCAAGGAGCAGGACGCGTAGGCTGACTGTTGCTCATCGCTTCACGCATCGCTCACTGCTAGAGGCGTGTAGGGACCTGCTGAACGGCCTGCAAAAGATTGGGTACAAGCTCAACGACGGCGAGCACGGGTCCGGCTTTGTGTTCCTCGCCCTCAAGCGCGGCGGCGGGTACTACCTCGGTGCGCTCTCCGTTTGCGTTGTGGCTGCGGCATGCTCACTTCAGTCGCGCAGACGTCGGCGCGTGCCAGATGATCATCGACGGCCAGATCAAGCTGAAGAACGGGGCGCAGATCGAGCGCTTCACGGAAAATGGCCTCAAATTCGACGACGGCAGCGAGCTCGACGCGGACGTCGTGCTCTACGCCACCGGGTGCGTCCCTCCGCCCCTTTCATCCCGCTCGGGCCTGTACTGACGCATGGGCGCACACACAGCTTCAGCGACACGCGCGACCCCATCCGCGAGATCGTCGGGGCGGAGGCGGGGAAGCAGATCACGCCGATCTGGGGCCTGAACGACGAGGGCGAGCTGCGCACGGCGTGGCGCGAGCTCGGGCTGCCGAACGTGTGGTACATGATGGGCAACCTCGCGTGGTCGCGCTTCTTCTCCAAGCACGTCGCCCTCCGTGCGTTCCTTTTTTCGTTTCTTAGTTCGTGTGGGTGCTGACCGGATGCGCTGTACTCAGAGATCAAGGCGAAGCAGGAGGGGCTGTTTGGCGAGCGGTACTCTGCGCCTGTCAAGTGGTAGGATATGCCGCGTTGCTCGCTGCCCGATGTATGGGCGACAAAAGACAGCAAAAGCGTGGGGATGAAGGAGAATACATAAGACGCAAAAGGATGAGAGTGAAGGAGAAGAAAGTCTTTACAATGTACGTTTTATCTACCATGTATCATTTGCTTGTTACGTGCTCCCAAGGGGAAAACTTGATGTATCGATAATCTAGAGAAGTGTCCTGCGAATTAAGTGTGTGCTATCCATCGTCGCTCACTGTGTGCGTGGAAGGCGGGGGCTTCATGGTCTGCCACGTAAAATGCCTGCACATCTGGTGTCTTATTGCTGGCAGCTCAAGAAAGCCGCAGCAGAGTTGACCACAAAGAGCTGAAAAGAGCCCTTTCCCAACCCTTGGATGCATGGGGACATGCGCCGATCTGATAGGGAGAGTTGTCTTCGACATCGTATACTGCATCCTACGTACGATGCCGGCCCGAGCGCCACAAAGGCTTTAGCCACGTGGGTTTTTGAACACTGCTGTATAGCCGCGGCAACTTCACCTCGCACATCAACCTGCACCTCCCTTTAACAGATAACCGCACACGCCCCTGCTTCCCTACTTGCGAATGGGCGCCCCAGAGCTGCACCCGGAGCTCCTGCAGCAGATCCTGCACGCGCACGCGCTCGACTTCCCGGCCCTGCGCCGCTGCGACCAACCGGTTCTCGGTCGAGCATGTGAGCGGGGAGCTGCTGCCGGCCTCGGATGCGTTTCTCGGCCACCTGTCGGGGCTGGAGCAACTCACTGGCTACCACCAGCTAACTGAATTCGACGTGCGCGGTGCAGCCGTAGGTGCCGGTCGCTTCACAGAGTTCGCGGACGGCTGTGGGCGGCTGCGCTCGTTCCTCCTCCGCGACCTCACGATCTCCCTGCACCGGCACGACGGCCCGCGCAACCGGCAGTTGTGGCGCGTCATGCTCGTCGCCGTCGTGGACGCGCCGCGCGCCGCGCTGCGGAGGCTGCCCAACCTGCGCGGGTTTTATCTGGGGATGAGGACTGCCGTCCGTAGGCGCTCAATGCGCATATGCGGAGCAAGATCGACGCGGATGTGAGAGGGAAGTTCCATGTGCAGCCGACGCGTGAGAATTGGTGCTGTGAGGAGATGCCGTATGTTGAACTTGTTTGCGCGCGCATGCAAAGTAACTGATGCGGGATTCGGAGTGAGCATTTTGGAATGCCCAGAGTTGCATGGGGTAGTGTCTGGATATGAGCTGGCATGCACTTCTCATCGCTGAAATTCATACTGTTCTCTCGAAGCGGGGCTTTTTCATCTGTTGTGCAGTAGGCTGTGGTTGTAAAGTCGTGAAAGCGGGCTCGTCCGAGTCCCAAATGTCATGTGTTTTGTCATTTGCTGGACTGTGCCGATCAAGTTGACGACTTGACGCGGACGGCTTGTGTGTATTACGTCAGAAAACCACCGGGTAGGATTATATGTACTTATCAGCGAATATAATGTTCATATTGCCCGAAATGCTCTGAGGGGGTTTATGAGGTATTATAAGACCGTCAGCAGAATCACATTGAGTTATAATCACCGGGTATTGAGATTACAATAGGGCTAGGAAGTGATTATGGGTGCTCATAAGTGTCCTTGTAGGATTATGAGCGATTTCGGTGATTATGAGCGAAGATAAGATAAACCTAACTCGGAAGGATGTAAAGATGATCCGCTCGGCGCTCCGAGCTACTTCACTACCTGCCATTGTGGCTTCCCCTAACACCGTACACCAGCTGCTCTCCTGAAGCACCCTGGGATTCGAACCAATGGCATTTTAAATTAACTTAACGTGCTGCAGTAACCCGACGCTGATACCAATAGACTACGAAGGCTTAGGTTCTCAGTTGCATGTCCGGCGTTATATGCGCGCTATCTTGGCGCTTAGGGCGTCCGGGACTAAGCACTGCACTGTCTTGTCCGCTCCTCCACCTCAAGCACCCCTGGGCCTGCACCCTCGCTCTTTGAAGGCTCTGTTGACTACGTGGAAATGCTGGGAGTGACGAGCATGACATGGTAGCTTTTCACTGTATCTTGGCTGCTCAGTATTTGGGGGAATACGCGGGTACGGTGTTGCTGCAGGAGGGTCGGCTCATGTTGCACGTCAGCACGGAGGAGCTGCAGAGTGCGTGATATTAGCTTTCTGCTGGAGCACAGGCGTAACTGACTGCATGATCCATTGTAGAGGGAACACACAAGAGCAGTGGTTCTTCAACATTCAAATTTGTGACTGCCGTAGTGGTTGGTGTGCGCGCCCGCATCCCATGTACAGCGCCATGCTCGTTACAACCTTACGCTGCATAACGGCAACTTCCTCATTAGAGCATATTAGCTGCGATAAATACCACGATAAGCGCCTCAAAATGGGGCCGGCGCTCCGTGACTTTGGCAGGGAATTGGAGCTTTTCGGCCAATTCCGGCTTAATACAGGCGTGATATATACCACAGCTAATATGCTCTATTCCCGATACTGTATCGTTTTATGGGATGATTGGGCTGCACTCAACTACATGTTTTTGGGAGGCTCAGAGTTCATGATGGAGTACACATCGAAGCCATCAACGGACGGGCTGCACATGCACGAGCGTGTGTGGATTATGGGGAATGACCAAGTCCCAAGACATCAGGAGAGTCGGTACTTCTTCGGTGGAGGAGTGTTTGACTGCGAGATCTGCGCAAGAGTGGGGCCTGGCATACACTGTGTCCCAAAAGATCGGCCTGCAATTGTGGTACTCACCAGATTCGTTGTTTTTCAGCGTGAGTGCCGCCACTTCTCTTGCTTTCCGTTCCAGCCGTACGGTGCAAGACTTCGTGTGGATCACCGGTCCATTCTTCCGTGCAGAATACCACTTCTTGCAGTCCCTACACTGCCAGTCCTGCAGAGGATTTGGGCGCCCGCTTGTTATTCAATCATCCCATGCCTCAATATGAGTATGTCGTGTTACTCGAGCACTACTTCGAGTTTTGTGGGGCATTGCGCGGTGCCGGTGTCGTGGCGTTGCTTGCAGTGAGCGCCCGAGGCGCCCGGCCTCGACCTCGAGGCGACCAGGATTACAAGCACCGGTAA
Organism: Terana coerulea; assembly: GCA_024811115.1. Taxonomy (NCBI): domain Eukaryota; kingdom Fungi; phylum Basidiomycota; class Agaricomycetes; order Polyporales; family Phanerochaetaceae; genus Terana; species Terana coerulea. The sequence goes on from JAKOGH010000033.1 coordinate 7,311, forward strand.
CTCATCATATTCACGTCTAGGTAGGCATATATATACTTATAACTGGGTCGGGCACCATTATGCACACTCATAATGGTACTTGGTAGCATTATCATCCCTCATAATCACGCCGCCAGGCTTATAATCACTCATAATCATGGTCGCCGAGGTTTATTTGTGCATATCTACACTTTTAATTCGCCCCGCCGCGGGTTATAATCTTCATATAGTTTGAAAGTGCTTATAATCCAACCCTGATTTTCCTGACGTAGCCTGTGTCTCAGTCCCCACCATGGATCACTGCTCACAGCACATGTTTCGGACTTGCGGAGCATCTCCTTCAGCTCAACTCAGCTTATCGACCTCTCCCCGAAACAGCACCCGTTTATTACGCTCCCACACTCATATACCGCACGCCCTCATCGATTTTCCTGGAAAGCCATTTTTGGTGTGCGGCACATGCGCTCATCGGGTTCTGCGCCACGTCTGTCAACGGCCAGGGCGCGATAGGCGACCGTGTCCTATCTGGCTGCATCTCGAAATCCTTTGAATAAGGCGACTGAATGCGGGGCGCCACAAAGCCTTTCTCCACGGGGGCGGGGTCTGATGGCATCAGCTGCCCTGTTTCAAACGCTAATTTCGCTGACTCAATGAACGCGTCGCGACGGCCTGTCATGCTCGGAGCGTAAAGTCCGGACACTTGTGTGCATCATGAGCTCCGTTGCGCTTTAGACCCCAGCCCAGGAACGTTTCGCGTCCGGCGCACGGCCGACGGGCTTAGCGCAGGTACACGCCGTGGATAATCGACTCTGCCCCGACTCGCCTTATGCGACCGTTGCGCCCAGGTGTGCGCATCGGCGGCGCCAAGCGCCAGAAACAGCAGTTCCGCCCGACGCCCTGCCTGGGATGCACACGCCGTTCGCGCGATGGTCGCTTTCGCGCATGCCTCCCGAGAGCCTCTGATGTCTGCCACCGACGAATGCAAGGCACGGTGCCTGCCATTGAACGTAGTCGCTAGCGAGACCTGGACAGACCTGAGCAGGCTGCTGTTCTTCGCAGACCCGGCGATGTCTGGGAGTCGCAGGCCGTGCGTATCCCGGCGGCCGAGCCAAGGTCTGGAAATGAGGGATCTAGAGCGAGGGCTACGCCACAAAGCCCACGCCCACGTGGAAGCCACGCGAGATCCGCCCCGCTTGTCCGATAGCCTTTCGACTGAATTGAACCCTCTTGACTCTGACATCCACCTTTCCACCTTACGGGCAGCACAAGCAGAGCCCCGCCAGGCGCGCCATCCCAACATCTTGACCTTCACGGGCTGAAACAGCGCCTCCCATCCAATTCAAGCACCGATATTTCCGTGATCGCTGGGCGCCGAAACAGTCCAATCACGCGCACCGGTTAAAGGCTAACGCAAGTGGCGCGACGTCAGCAAAAAGGCCAGCGTGACCCGCCGTGCCTTGCAGTCCACATGCCTCTTCCGATCGAGAAGACGGGGTCCGGGGAACGAAGGACGGGGAAGCCTGACGTCGGCGGGGACTGGGCGGGGGTATAAAGGCGGGCGCGGGACACCCATACCGGCGTGCAACTCCCCCGCGATGTTCTCCCCGTCCTCGCAGGCCTCGTCCTGCTCTCCACCGTCGTCGCGCGCCAACCGTCCCAGCTGCAGCGCGATGTGCTGCCCCACCACTTTGCGCGCGCGGACACCCCGCACTCGCTCAACGTCTCGTCCTGCTCTGGTGCGTCCTCACCCGCACGCGCCCGAAAGCGTTCTCACTTTCGCCCCCAGGATACACGTTGAATGGGCTCCAGGACACCAAGACCGGCGTGAAGGCGCACCTGAGCCTCGCCGGCGACGCTTGCAACGCGTTTGGCAAGGACATCGCCAACCTGACGCTCGAGGTCACTTACGATTCCGACACGAGGTGCGCCGCGCCCCGTCTCTTCCTCCGGGGACGCGACTGACCCGCCTGCAGATTACACGTCAACATCTACGACACCGCGAACGCCCAGTTTACGATCCCGAAGTCCGTCCTCGCCCTCCCCGGCGCGCCGAACGCGATCCACAAGAACTCGTCCGACCTCGTCTTCAACTACGACCCCGCGCCCTTCGCGTTCTGGATCACGCGCCGCTCCGCGCCCGCCGCGACGCCGCTGTTCGACACGCGTGCCGCGTCCCTGCCGCCGACGCCGATCGCGCCCGTCATGCCGGCGGACAACAGCACCGCGCTCGACGGCTTCCCGCTCGTGTTCGAGGACCAGTACCTGCAGCTCACGTCGGCGCTGCCGCTTGGCGCCAATGTGTATGGGCTGGGTGAGGTCGTCGCCAGCAGCGGGTTCCGCCGCGACGTCGGCACGGACGGCGGCGTCGGCTCCATCCAGACCATGTGGGCGCGCGACATCGCCGACCCCATCGACGAGAACGTGTACGTCCACTGTCTTGTTTTTGTCGTTCTGAACGCGAACTCACCCCGCCGTCGCCAGCTACGGCTCGCACGCGTTTTACCTCGAGCACCGCCTCGACGACGCCACGCAGAAGTCGCAGACGCACGGCGTCTTCCTCTACAACGCCGCGGGCTCCGACATCTTGCTGCTCACGCCGCCCAGCTCGAACGTATCCCTCATCGAATACCGCCTGCTCGGCGGCACGCTCGACTTCTACTTCTTCTCGGGCCCGAGCCCGCAGAAGGTGATCGAGCAGTACGGCGCGCTCGTCGGGCTGCCGACGTGGCAGCCCGCGTGGGGCTTCGGCTTCCACCTCTGCCGCTGGGGCTTCACGAACATCAACGAGACGAAGGAGGCGGTGCGGAGGATGAAGGAGGCGAATATCCCGCTTGAGAGTATGTCACAGTGCTTTCGTGTGCGCAGGAGACGACGCTCACGACGTGCTTCGCAGCGATCTGGAACGACATTGACCTGTACCATGCCGTCCGTGACTTTACGTCGGACCCCACCTCGTTCCCCGCCGAGGAGATGCGGTCGTTCATCCGCGAGCTGGTGAGTGCCCCGTTCCCGCACAGTGCACCCGCGGCTGACGCGATGCCCAGGCCGCCAACAACCAACACTACATCCCCATCGTCGACGCCGCCGTCCCCAAACAAGTCAACGCGACCGACATCGTACGTTCTTCCCCACACCCACTCGTCCCGCCACGCCACTAACCCGTGCGCACAGTACGACCCCTACACGCGCGGCACCGAGCTCGACGCGTTCATCAAGAACCCCGACGGGACCGAGTACGTCGGCCAGGTCTGGCCCGGCTACACCGTCTTCCCGGATTGGTTCGGCAAGCACACGCAGACGTTCTGGACGGAGGCGCTCAAGAACTGGACGGACCTCGGGATCGAGTTCTCCGGGATCTGGCTCGACATGAACGAGGCGTCCTCGTTCTGTGACGGCTCTTGGTGCGCACGCGCGTTTTTGGTTCAAGGATGATAAGGATGCTGATTGTGGGTAATGGGATGTAGTGGTACCGGCGCGGACTTGTCGAACACGAGCGTGCCGTTCATCCTCCCCGGCAAGCCAGGAAACCCGATACTTGACTACCCCGAAGGGTGAGCTCTCACTCTCCCTACCCAGTCCACGCCCACTGACTGACTTCGGCAGGTACAACCTCACCATCTCGGGCCCGAGCGGCAACATCACCGTCAACGGCACATTGACCTTCGGCGCCGGCGACGCCAGCACCAGCACACTCACCAAGCGCGGCGTCGGCGCGGGCAAGCAGTCCGACGTCGACCTCAACACGCCGCCGTACGCGATCCACAACGGCAACGGCCGGCTGTCGCTCCACGCGCTCGCGACGAACGCGACGCACGCGGGCGGGCTCGCCGAGCTCGACGTGCACAACCTGTGGGGGCTCATGGAGGAGAAGGCGACGCACCTCGCGCTGAACGCGATCCAGCCGGGGAAACGCCCCTTCATCATCGCGCGCAGCACGTTCCCGAGCAGCGGCACGTGGGCGGGGCACTGGCTCGGCGACAACTTCAGCAAGTGGCAGTACATGCACTTCTCGATCCAGGGCGCGCTGCAGTTCCAGATCTTCCAGATCCCGTTCGTCGGCGCGGACACGTGCGGGTTCAATGGAAACAGCGATGAGGAGCTGTGCAATCGGTGGATGCAGCTGAGCGCGTTCATGCCGTTTTACCGGAACCATAATATTCTGGGCGCGATTCCGCAGGAGCCGTATGTGTGGGACAGCGTCGCGGAGGCGTCGCGCACGGCGATCAGCCTGCGCTACGCGCTGCTGCCGTACTGGGTGAGTCTCCCCCTCTTCTTTCGTTGGTGCGAAGGGCTGAATGATGGGGTGTAGTACACGCTGTACGCGAACGCGTCGACGACGGGCGCGCCGCCGCTGCGCGCGCTGTGGTACGAGTTCCCGGACGAGCCGGAGCTGTTTGGTGTCGACCAGCAGTACCTCGTCGGCCGCGACCTGCTGATCACGCCCGTCCTGACCCCGAACGTCACCACCGTCGACGGCATCTTCCCCGGCCGCGGCAACACGACGTGGCGCGACTGGTACACGCACGACGCCGTCGCGAACGCGACCGTCGGCGCGAACACGACCCTCGCCGCGCCGCTCGGGCACATCAACGTGCACGTGCGTGACGGCGCCGCCATCCTGCTGCACACGACGCCCGGGTACACCATCACCGACACGCTCGCGAGCCCGTACGAACTCCTGGTGTCCCAGGCCGCGGACGGCTCGGCATTTGGTACGGCGTACTTCGACGACGGCGAGAGCGTCCCGCCGACGCCGCACCGCGGCGTGTCCTTCCACGCCACCAAGGGCTCCCTCAAGATCTCCGGCACCGGCTCCTTCCATGTGGCCCAGAAGCTCGAGACCGTCACGATTCTTGGTACCACGAAGCCGAGCACGGTGACCGTGCAGGGCAAGGCGGTGAAGAGCTGGACGTACGCGGCCGCGCAGCAGAAGCTGGTGGTGAGCGGGCTGAAGGTGGACTTCAACGGCGCGGCGAGTCTGGAGTGGAAGTAGGGTGTAAATTTATTTGTTTAATGTCTTATAATGCTGTGTACGATTGCTTGCTTGCTTGGAAGGAAAATACCATCTCATTCGTCATCGTTTCGTCTGCGGCGCTCGTGTACCTATACGCCTCTCGCACACCGCAGTCGATGTGAGACGAGGACCAAATATATGCGCAGGCCGGGAGGCAGGCGTGTGCCGGAGCCATGCATGGCTGCCCCGGCCAATTGCACATTGAGCTCCCGTTGATGGCTCACGGCTAAAGTTCAAGCGCCGATATCTTTGAAACCCAGTTTTAGCCTAAACACCTTGAAGAGCACGCACGTCCGAGTTCTCTGGGTTGCCGAGCTCTGGGTGGCATGCTGCACTATGTTCCCCAATCACTCACATGCGAACTTTGGCCCTCAGGCCTCATCCAGTTATAATTGGTGCACACACATACCGTTACAACTATATATATGGGCGTTGATAGGCTAAGGGCCTGCTGCGAGACTTACAGTTGTTAGGTGCTGCTGCGGTACATATGTCGAATATGCCGGTCATGCACCGCCCTGCAGATTGCACGCTGCCTAGGTGTGCTTCTAAGTTCCTTAGCTCACGCGTTTGCTAACAACATTACCGGGTGGAGCTGTGGGAACGGGTACTCAGAATCGTGGGTCGTGTTGCACATGGAGATTCCACGGCTCTGCCTATGAGTACTCATGGGTCGCCTGGACTCGCGCAGCTTCACACCTCAACGACTGGTTCTCATATTGAGCACTCAGCCTGACTGCCTTCCGGTGCTCACGAATTGGCCGTGACGTTGCACAGCGAGCGATGGCAGGGGTTCCTGACTATGAGATTTACGCTCGGTAAGTGTGTCGACATCTGATGTATTTCTGGCCTAAACACACGATGACTAGGTGTATGAAGAGCCTAGGGTACGGTATCCCTTTGTGGTACGCCTCATCGTAACTATCACGCATGTGCTCAAGCTGAAAGAAACTTCCTTAGGGATCCCGCACCTCATTTCGAGCCAGTTAGGGTCGCAGACGTTGGGTACATACAGGAAGGTGGTTTCCAATTACTATTCAACGCAGCAGATTCTCTGGGAACCCGTGTACTCGGGCAAGATGTTCCCGAAGACTTCATTCCACTGCGAGTCGGACGAACACTCCATAATATACGTAAAACAAGAGTCGAGCGCTCGGCACATGTCGAGGCTTTGGGCGCTAAAGGGAGTATTTCGCTCGCTCCGAAGTAAGCCGGTCTGTGCTCGGCTTTCCAATGTCATCTCATGTATGGGGTGTATAAAGGCCGTTTGACGTACTCTCAGCTAGTGCAAGCTACAACTTCGCATCGGCAAGCACGGAAGGAGCCATTCTGATTACCAAGGAGGATACCCAATGCACCCGAGCCCAGCAGATCAAGCGCTTCAAGCAGTACATTCTCATCCATCACAAGTCATGGCTCAAATTCGCCCGCGAGCATGGACACGACATCGACGGCGCCGAGCAGCTGCTGCTCGTCACTGGCGCAGATCTCACCGCAGACTTCTCAATGCTGGTCTTTACCCAGAACCAGCGAGAACGGCGCGTTCGCTTCGACGTCGACGCGGCGAATATTGCAAGCCTCTCAGCGTCTTGGGGACTGCCAGTTCCCACGCATGCACGAGAACTGGGGGCGCCAGAATCACTACGGCTCCGACAGCCATTCGGCTTTACCTGACGACACCAATGTCTTCGACCAGTGCGTTTTCATCAAAGCCTTACGGGCCTTCTACCGCATGCGCGTCCTTCTGCCCAAAGCCATCAAAGCTTCCGCGGAGCCGCAAGATCCAGAACATCCTCCCGACGACCATTCCTTTCAAATGCCTTTGTTAGCTGCCTCTCTGACAGACGGAGGTATGTCCTATGTACATACACGTTGGATGGTTGTGACTGAAAGTGGCGCCAGATTTCTCCGACGTGCAAGATGCCAATGGCCGTTACAGTGAATCAATCCCACTTGTAGTGTCTGACATCGCACCAGTGAGTGTCGCGTTGGATTCGTATTCGTAGTGTCACCAACACAGTGGCTCTAGTTCACAGACCCTCTCATGCCTTTAGCGTTTGACATCTTCCATGTATGTTCTCGGTCGCTTTGCCTCAACTTACGTTCTTCTGTTAACATCCTCATTTCCAATAGAATACGAGCGCGCAGGCTGTCATCCTGCACGACGATGACCTTATGAGGGATCCTGGTATGATAGCGCCATGGGAAGGTTCTTCGCGTAAGTCTTAGTATTTTTATCGGCCCTCACCACTGATAGCATTGTAGTATGGGCATATACGGACGGTGAAGGCAGTGATGATGTACTCAACACTGAATACGCTGAGAGTGAGTGCAGGACGAGTGAACCAGGCAATCAGGATGGACAATACTCCGGAAACAGAATGACATCCGAAGCTGCATCCTCCCGACACGCGGGTGCAGTGACCGCGCCGCCAATTTTTCAAGCCCAGTCCTCCCTAACGACAGTTTGTATATGCCTGTATGTGTCGTCTAAGTAGAAGCGGAGACATTCTTGCTCACCGTGTTCCGTTAAACCAGCTCTCTCAAGACTCAGAGTTGATATGGGCTCATTCGAGTGCCCCGACCGCTTTCTCCTCCAGTCAAGAGCCACCGCAGGACGGCACGTCGGGTCGAAGCTCGGAAGCGCTCGCAACTCCGCCACTCGTGGCTTCACTTCAGCAAGCCAAGTGGGAATGCAGTTTCTGTGGGAAGATCTTCAAACGGCAAGTGACTCTGTGCATCGCGCACTCCTCGTGTAACTGACACGACTTCAGGCCGACCAGCCTCGAGTCACACGTGAGAACACACACGGGAGAACGACGTACGTTCCTCACTGCTTCTGAACGTAGCGGATTGGCTAAAATGTCTGGGTACAGCGTTTGTTTGTCCGGAAGAAGGCTGCGGACGGTCGTTCTCTGGGAACTCCAACATGCGCAGACATGCGCGGTCGCATAACACTGCGGAACCCAAGAGATAAATCCGGGATTTATGGTGTAAACACGTGGTGGTCTGAAACAAAATGGCCGGCATAAGTCACGCGCATTAATTAGATATTCCTTTTGGATATATCCCTTAAATGAATGCGTAAATCTACCCGACTAACTCTATATCCTTCCCAATAACTCACAGAGCTTTATTCTGAGAATAAATCCCTTATATCTCGTAGCTTTTCTGTGGATTTATAATGGGCACATTACTTGTAGGCAACAAGATAAATTGACTAGATAAATAAAAAACAAGTCGCATATGTATCCAGCATGAACGAGGTGGAGGTCTTTAGAATATGTCTGCGGATTTATTGTGGTGATATATTCCACCTAACGCAGTGAGAGATATTGAGAACATATGGTTGACATGAGTTAGATAAAGAATGCAGATATATTCATTATAAATCATGTACCACATATCTCCAGGATAAACCAGCAGGACCTCAGACACTTAGAAACAAAGATGTCTGCAGAAGATAGTAGTTAGTCGCATGCAACATAAGCCTTTGACTATGGACACTAAACACACAATGTGCATTGGTAGATTCACATACAATTGCAAATCTAGTGAGGGCTATCAACTTTTGTATACTTTGCACAATGGCGGTGTATTTATAGAACTTTGTTGCCCAAGTTAACGACCTCGGCCAGATTGCACTGTTTTGACATTGGCTAGCGTTAGCATCATTAGTCAGAGTCCCCATAGGGCATAAACATGTAAGTGCTGACTATGGTTAACTTGGGCAGCGAAGTTCTACGAATACCCCGCCATTGTGCAATATATGCAAAAGTTCAAGATAGTCCTTACTGGATTTGCAGTTGTATCTGAATATACCAATGTGCATACTAGTAAGTTTGTTGTTAGTAATCAAAAGTCTCATATTGAATGAGTCTATGTTTAACTACTACATTCAGCAGACATCTATGTTTCTAAGTGTCCGAGGTCCTGCTGGATTTATCCTGGAGATATGTGGTACGTGATTTATGATGAATATATCTGCATTCTTTATCTTACTTATGTCAACTGTGTGTCCTTGATATCTCTCACTAAGTTAGGTGGAATATATTGCCACAATAAATCCTGTGGATGTATTTTGAAGACCTCTGTTTATTTCATGCTGGATACAAGAGTAAAGCTCTGTGAGTTATCAGGGAAGGATACAGAGTTAGGTGCGCAGATTTATGTGTTCATTTAAGTTGTATATCTCCTGAAATGGAATATTTAATCAATCCGCGTGACTTATGCTGGCCATTTTGTTTCAGACTCCCACGTGTTGACACAATAAATCCCCAGGATTTATCTCTTGGGTTCCGCAGTGTAATCGTAACCACGAGCAATCAACGGAGCCAGAGGCGATTCCGCCATCGCGGCCTGAAGGCCTGACGACTGATACGAATACTGAAGAGGAGGCCAGACATTGGATAGGCGAGCGCATGTATCCTTCGGGCCATGCCGCGGCATAATTCACGTCAATTCAGTACAGATAATTTAAGCTTAGGATCTTTGAGCTGGACGTACGCTGCAGCGCAGTAGAAACTTGTAGTGAGCGACTTGAAGGTGAATTTTAACGGCGAAGCAAGCGCAGAGTGGAAGTAGGATGTAAATTTATCTGCTTGACGTCTAATGCTGTATATGATTGCTTCCTTGCTTCGAAATACTATGTCATTCGTCATCAGTCGTCTGCGACGTTTGCATGAACACTTCTTATGCCCAATTCTATGTAAAACGAGAACCACGTTCCTGTGAACGGGCGCCGAAAATGATCCAAAATCCAGAAAGGAGTCGCGCAGCTCAGATTCAATAAATCATGGCATTTCTTTCTATTCAACTCTTCCAACATACTCCACAGGATGGAAGAGCCTCATGGGCTTTCGAGGGCCGGCCGCAAGCGAATATCCCCACCGTTGCGTCGCTCGTGCTCTCTATGGATCGACGCAAATACGATAACCCTTCTCTCCATCTCCCATCCGCTTCCCATATTCACCCGCGCCTCCCTCTCGTGACCTTTCACGGCAGACGACGTGTCCTCTAACACCTCGCACGGCTAGCTCCCGCCTGCTCCTACTGAGCATCAATTTCGCTCCACGCTCCACCTTTCGGGTCGTCGTCCAGGCCGTTCGTAGTGCTCGGCGATTCCGCCCTCCGCCCATCTGCAGCCAAGCCGGCCGTGTCTCCCGGGTTATGGTCACCTTGCGCGGAACCGGCGGCGTCCTGCATGCTCTTAGCGCAGCTCCCTCCAGCCCGCTTTCCCTGTGTGTCTCCGTTGACCACCGCGGCACTTGGGTCATGGTTAAGTTCCAAGACGCTCGGAGCTTCGATCTGTTGTACATCCCGACTTCTCGCCATGCCTTCTGGGCTATCGTGCACTTGCATGGAGTCGTGGGCTTCCTGTATGTCCCGCGCGCAGCTCGGTCCCGCTTGCTGCTTCTGCACCTTTCCGTCGTCCACTGCGTCACCTGGGGCGCCGTCCAGGCAGGCGGTGCTTGCGTTATCCCGCGTATTCGCGCAGCTTGCTGCTGCCGGCGGCTCCGTAGCGGCCAGATATCCGTCACGATACCTGCGTCTCCAGCGAATAAACTCTTCTGCATCTGCGCCCCGTACGGCCCAGCGTTGTGAATGTCTTCGTATCCCAGCGTCGTTGTCCTCTCCGCCACGCGTCGCGAGGACATAGAGGGTCGCGACGAACGGATCTCGGGACACCGTCGTCGCAAGGTCGAACGGCCGCTGGTTGCTGTCCCACGGCAGCTGATGGCGAGGCTGCATAGCACGCGAGGGAGCCCCGCCCTGTGTTTGGTGCGTGGACGCAGACACGGGTTGATGAACAGGAGAATCTTCTGGGCGGCGACGCTGAGATCATCGTAGTATCGTCGCTCCCCTCTGGCCTCGTCTTGGGCCGTCGCCCAGTGCAGTGCAGACGCAAGGTGCGGGAAGGCCCATTTCATACTCATGGCGGTGGATGCGGCCGACTGCCGCACGATTCTGACAACGTGTGCGCAGATTTTCAGGATGACCACGGCGTATGTTCTGGCTTCCATCGTCAGCAGCCAGTCCTCGGTTGCAGAGCGCGAGTCGAGCGGCCCCTCAAATGGTTGGTTGAAGATCAGCTCGTGACTGATGTGCAGGATCATGTAGCGTATTTCCGTCTTGGAGCCTAGACGAGTACAAATATCGCTGGTCAGACACTAGGCGCCGCTGACTGAAGAAGTCAAGGCTCACTATCAGGAAAGTAGCCGAGGGGCAGAGGGTCGGAAACAGCGCCAGCAAAGTTCCGTACGTTGCTCCATTGTCGTGCGACAGATCATGGATCATGCCAAACGGTCGTAAGGCACGTTATCAAGAATATCGGGCTCGCCCACGATTTCTGTTCAAGGAACTTGGTGAATGTTGCGCGTATGCGGTGCCACACCTCCGGATTGAGCTGGGGCAGCGCGTGCGCGAACTTGCGCCCGCAGAGCACGCCAAGCACCGAGTGAACAGCGGGGAGTCCTTGCTCTAGTCGAACGCTGACGTGCGGGGTCGAGGTGCATGCTCGCCCAGCGTTGAGAAGATCCATCCAGACGGGCACCATCGCGTCCAGAACTGCCCGCTTCTCCTCGACAGTCCCTGCAGAGCATCGTGCCGCAAGGTCAACAAGATCGATCACCGCGTCGAACGCTTCCTGCTCCGTAAAGTCATAATGTCGCACCTGCTGAACCATGGATGCCACTGAAATGACCTGGTTTGGCTCTGGCGTGGTTGGGAGTATAGCGCGCAAGACGCGCTGGCGGGTATTAGGGCCAGCAAGCCACCGCGGCATAGGGGATCGGTCCGTCAAAGTTGTTCGCACACCTGCATTGTCGGACCAAAGGAACTCGCGATGTTCTGCAGGTGTTACGAGAGCGAGCATGTCAGAAAGGAACCGTCCCAAGTCGCTTTTGGGAGTCAGGTCGGGCGAATGTTGAAGCTCTTCCATGGCCACGTTGACAGAGTTGCAGGAAAGCCTTCAAAGGATCCGTCCAAGACGACCGTCGAACATGGTCCAGTTCGTTGTTCCAAGCCCGCCTCGACGATATCTGCAAAATGTCCTCCAGGATCTCGACTGCGCAACCGCATTTTGCGAGCGGAAAGTGTTGGAGGAACCCAGACAAGATCTTCCATAGCATCAGGCAATATCTTTCTGACAGCTCCGTAGGAGCGGCAGTGAATAGGACAATAAGCTGCGGCGGGCAGATCTGTCGCATATGAGACTTTCTAGGCCGGGTTGTATAGCTTGAGGAAGGCAATCTGTATGGCAGAGCAGCGCGTCGCTCGCGTAGAAGGTGTCTAAGCTCGCATATGTCGATGGATATAGTAGCGATAGCGCCATAAGAAATTCGGCGACTTTGGTATCCTGGGTCACAGCTAGCAGGGAGGGATGACGGAGTTCGTGGAGAAGGGCGTAGGCGAGGATTGATTTGATACGGCCAAGCTCTACATTGAGTTGTAGTCGCTGTACGACGTCGTTGAAGCACGACCAAGGGTCGGCACATATGTCTGCCAAAAGTCGGAGGGCGAGGTGCAGTGGTTGATAGTTCCGTATGGCTTCATACTGGGTATCCAATGCGGACATCGCAACGGAGAAGACGTCAACGCGAACGCGGGCCACTTGAACTCGGTCGACTGCTCTCCAGACTGCAGCTGCCTTAAACGCCTCATGAGACACGAGATCTTGCATTATATCGTAGATGGTCGACGGGCCAAGCGTAATCTGCGGTTGCTGGCAGGACGCCCAAACATCAGCGAGGTGGGCCCATACTCTCCCCTGTGCCTCATGCTCCATCGCCAAGCAGCGTAGCAAGTATCTTCGCATGGTCGAATCTTGGAGGCAGTAGGAAAGTAGAGACTGGGCCTCGGCCTCCATCGTAGGAGAGTAAACACTAGGGGATAAAAGCAAGAGCCAGGCGGAAATAAATGCCTCCCCCAGCCATCCTGAGGACGGAATTCAACAGGTTGAGTGGATAGACCGTTGACCTCTGAGCGAAGCGCTGCTCCAATGGCTCCTCTGATCCATAAGCACTGCGAGCTGTTCAAACTTCCCGGCGGGATGGGAAGATCCTGCAGCGTTATATCTTGCTGAAGCCTATGCCCGACAATCTTCATGACGCATCTCACGAGGCCGGAGAACGGCAAGCGAGGCGACAGGGTTTGTAAAGACTGCGAGATAGTGGGAAGTAGTTCGTCGTCCAGTGTAATGGCGTCGACTGCAATGAGGATGTCGGAGTCGCCACCGTCCTTCTTCACGGCAACTGCCTCCTCGTACGGTGCGCCGTAATCGACAACCATCTGACACATTCCTACAAAGCTTTCTCCAACGGCAACAAAAGAGGCCGCAACGACTGAAGCGGTACGAGGGAGAGACCAAAGGTACATGACAGTCCAGCGCGCTGCGTAGGCGATGATGGTTAACGGGGAGAAGATGGCTCTTGGCAGAACTGCGGCCCACCAGCCCAGTTGCCCACGGTTCTGGGCACATCTAACAACCAGGGTTGCTAGACCATGCTTCAAAGGCCATAAGAGGGTTCGCAGCCTAAGCATTGCGTTCTTGAGGAACGCTGTCTTGTAGGGACAGCGCGAGGAGAATGCGGGGAGAGCGTCGCCATCACGAAGAAAAGTGCCCAACCAGATATGAGCGGGAGGCTGACATGCGCGACACTGGGATGGACGGACTGCGTGAAGATACAGAGACCAACGAAGAACAGGGCGAGAGCGAGTTGAAGTAGCAGTGGAAGGATCGCCGCGATTTCGAAGACTTGCCACGTATCCAATCCAGGGTTACGGAAGTGTCTTGCGCGAAGGCGTTGCTGGGGAGCTGTGTACTCGAGCGCCATGTACTCTCGAAGCCATTGCTTCACAAGAATGCCCAGCGAAGCCGTGATAAGGCTGCAGATGAGACTGGAGAACCACAGCATGTTCACGCGTATCGCGGAAACATCTGGCTCGAACGGAGTAGGTCTGGATGATGAGGTTTGAGATGCCGTAGAATTCAGATAGCCGTTCAGGAAGAGATAGCCTCTTGTTTGTGCCCAGATGTCTTGAAGTAAGTCGGCTATTCGATCTTGGGGTCCGGTAATAGATTTTGGTATGATTCAACCACAAACCCTGTCACAGCTGCTGAGAACAGACCCGCCTGCCAGCCGATGGTGAGCCACGCTCAAGTATATTTTGTGCGACATACGAAGGTCAAAAGCGTATCGATGTCCTCTTTGCAATCTTTCACTTTATCTTCGTCCAAGTTACGAACAAGTCTCGACATGTCGGCCCATTCTGAGAGAGCGCCCTTTCCCACTCCTCGATGCCTGTCTATACCCCCGCAAGAACAGCACTATTAAAGACCGACGTAAGTTCGCTCTGTGTGATAAAGACTCTGAAAGGGACTTACGTGCATTGCATGCATATTATATTGCTCCCTTCTCTCTGTAGCATGGATCCCAGGTGTTGTAGTTCCAGCGGAGCAGCAGTGAGCATCGTTGGGCAACTGCTTGTCCACATGTTCGATATTGGTGGCATCATTGGAGGGTCGTAAACTCTCAGTGAAAGCACCGCTAGATATACTATGAGAGACCTCAAAGCATTGCTCATTGCAAACGACTTACCTGGAGTCATGTATCTGAGCCGCTTCTGTATCCATCTCTCTGCGAGCAGAGCTCGTCGATACTCCAGAGCAGCACCAGGTTCAAAGCCAACGACGGTAGGGAGTAAGGTAGACAGTCGGCTGTTGATGGTGCACCATGGGTTCCATTACGGCGCTTCATGCATCATGTTTGTTGCAGTGCATTCGTCGAAGTCCGACAAGAAAAGCCAGCCACAGCCTTCTTGATCCCGCAGTACAACGCCCGTTAAGCTCTTCAGCCCCATTGATCAGCATGCATACTCTATCAGCAATATGAAGGCGTGCAGTGCAACTCACTGCTTGATGTCTTCGAGTGTGACGCTCTACATCGGCAGAGTCGGGCAGCGTGTGAGCAGCGTGCGTCTCAACAAGATTTTCGATCCAAATTTGCACGTAGAGAAGAAAAATCTGGGCAGGTTGGAATGTGACATGCAGCCGGAATGTGGGGAGTTATGAGGAGACCGAGTTTGACCAGATACGTAGGTGGTGGTTCAAGTCAACCCGTCGCAGAGTCGCCGGAGCGCCAGTCCCAGCATTGATCAGAGCCACGTGGAGATGGGCCTTTGTGGCGTAGGTGGCAGTCCTTTCCGCAGCTTTCGCTCCGCATAGTTATTTACTGCCTAAATGTTGTCTATGCTTTTGATTTTGAACGCGAGTAGACATTTCAAAGCCTTTATACGGCCCTATACTTATCCTTAATTTTATTGACTCGCTATTAAGTGTTCTCAAGTCTTCAGGGCGTGTTCAGTCTGAACGACTGCTATGGTTGATCCTGGAAAGTCTGATAGTGCTGTAGCACAGCTAACTATTTTAGCAGCCTCTCTCGGAGAAATATTCACAACACAGACCTCAGATTCGACCACAGTATCAATGCAAGGAGGATAAACGGCTATATCGATATTCTAATTTTTTGCCGTTAGAGTGGGCGCCCGAAAGGCAGAGCGCTCAGCGGCGGGATTGATGCGCCCCGGCTCGGATCGTGGGATTTGTGGCGCTTCCTGCTTGGAGACGACCTTCACCAAACTGGTCGACCCATCCACCCGCTCGCCGGAGTCTGGCTGCCCCGTCCGAGGAGACCACATTCCCCACATGCTGGCGTATTGACGAGATCACACGCCATAGTACTCAGACGGGAGATGACCTAGTGCGTTGGTAAGTGAAGAGTTCGCCACTAACATGTACTGCTAATGACAGCTTACGTATTGTTACCTTGGTAGACAACAAGACACCGAAACGCCTGTTGTAAGGTGGTTTTCACAGCTCAAATCAAATACTTCAAGCCACCGACTCTTTACTGTTACACTATACAGGGAGCGCTCAGTCGATCCACCGTGCAGTGTCCGAGTCAGACCTGAATACATCAAGATATGTCGCTGTCACGTGTTGATCAACCTTGTAGCACAGGTGAGTATTACGCAGCTCCAAATCTCGTAGGACCTGCTCACTTACTGCCATCTACATTGTCAAGTTGCTCAAAGTACTCAAGCATATCCCGCCGCGGAGCCATATCTCGCAGAAACGACATATCTTCTCGCCGGTTGGCCGTGAGGTACGACGTTTTTGCGCAGCTTGACTCAGGACCGCACTGTTAAACAAGCTCGCCAGCTATCTTAGTGCAGCGAGTGGTTTCACCTGCTCTAGTAAGTAAAAATCCACCATTTTGCTGGAAGCTTCCTGACTCAGTTCCAAAAGAACAGGCTCACCGATGGTACCTTCCAGCCTGCAGCCAGAGGTCGACGCTGTAAGCTCTCTGCTTCCAATCGCGGCGGCTCCCTTGAAAGGTATTCCATAATCTTATGTAACAAATGACTACTCGGGCTTATCTATGGGATCACAGGCGCGAAAGCCGAGTACGTATCGCAACATGAAAGTGCTGCTCTGGCACCGGCCGCGACCTTCATGATGCCGGATCAGCTTCTACCCATTCCTACGGATGTCATACATGCTATTTTGGACGCACTTGTGGCGCTATATGACAAAAGCCGGTCCGTAACATGGGTCTCGCCATTGTCTCTGGTCTGCTATCGATGGAGTTACCGACTGCGACCCTTCCTGTTCGCCAGCATCTGTCTCCGCACGCCTTCAGATGTCGCATATCTTGCTCAACTCCTCCGCTCTGGTCTTTCAGGATTTCTCGCGACGCACATATTCTCCATTCGTTGCGAGGAGTGGCGCTTCGAGTACATCACCCCAACGGCGCTACGCAATCTTTCTTCGCTACTCAGAAACCAGGCTACAAGAGGCGCCCTCACTGTTGAGCTCTCGAATTGGCATTGGCAGCCGAACCAGATGAAGCCACCCCTGCCTCATATGCTTCGGCCAGGGATCGCCGGTCTGCAGCGTCTCCATCGCCTCCACTTGTTCAACCTACATTTGCGCTCGGACACCTGTCTATTTCGGTTGCTGTCGGGATTTCAGACTCTGCGGTATCTCATACTCCAGGGGGTGACGTGGGATGTCGAGACCAGCATACACCGTCCGCCGATCAGCTCCGGCGCCCTCACTCAACTCGAACATCTGGAATCTCACAACTGCACAAGTAACTGGGTTTTTGGCTGGATATTTGCCGGTACAAGTGTTTGCCATCGGTACCGACGGAGTTACAGCACACAGAATCCACTTCCGCAAGACCTGTATCCGATTGTGTGGATGATCCAAGCATTTTGGTCGGAGTCAACAAACCTGAATTTTAGCAGGACTACGCAGGACTTGAATGGTCTGTACACTCCGCACGCCATCTCTCGAATAACTAGGCTAATAACGCCTAACTATAGATCAATATATCTTCACTATCCGCGACAGTCTTCAGACCTTCCCTCAACTATGTTTCGTTACCCGCCCCACCCAAAGACACGATGCAGCATGGTCACTGGTGCAAATCATGGTTGTCTACAGGTCCATTGACGAGGCCATTTCGCAACGATACTGGACACCTTTGACGTCCAATCCTCCGCTCTGGCCGAGAGAGCTCAATGCCGTGGATGTCTGGTACATTGGTCTGGCGGGCACGGAAGAACAGACCTCTGATTTAGCCCACACTTTGGCGGTTCGAATGATAGGGGCACCAGTGGTTGTTCGAAATCACCCAGATCCTATTTATGCGTACGCTCTTCCGGAGAAGCTGTTGCAGACAGGGGCGAGTTTGAGGAATACTGTGTAATATTTGTACCGGGTGCTAGCCTACTAGTGGCTTTAGAACTGATCGTCAGTGTGCTTACTTATATTAGAATTACTATGCCTTACTGTAATTCAGCTGGGTAATAGTACATGCTTTAGCACAGGGATGAACGACGACATTGTTGATGTACTGCTACAGACGCTCGTATGGGCGGCGGCCGGGCGGGTAGCGGGATTGATGCGCCTTATCCCGAAATTGACTCGTGGGAGTCGTTGGCGCTGCTCTGCTTGGCAACAGCGTCGACGTCCACTATGCGTTGGAGATGGCTCACGACGAGCTCAGGCCATCGCTACTTCAAAGAGCAAGTCGCGCGCTCTGGCGAGTAAAAGGTAGCAGTCTCGGGCAGCTCCATTCTTCAAGCGCAAAATTTATCAGCGACACGGGAAGCTACGGGAGCCGCTTCAAGTTCAGCCTTGTATGTTATGTTTTCTTCTGCTACATATGGTTGTCCCGGATCTGAGCCGAATAGTAGTATTTTGACCCATTTTATCTAAAAATCTGGCTATTCCTCCCGGTGTTTCAAGCTACCACACGTTCGTAGCCTTTGAGTACTCTTGCTACGTTGCCGTGCTGGAATGTTTATACGTAAGCTCACTATACTACTCTGATGGTCGAATTGACTCATGAATAGTATAAAAGCCGCAAGGGCCCAAAGGAGTACAAAAGAACGTGCCCAGAATGTGTGGCCACATCACTGCCTCCCGGCCACGGTGGTCATCAAAACCGAACATACCGCACTGGGCGCTATGTGTTACTTCTGCTTCTTACTACCACTTCTTCCTTACCACTGCACGCAGTAATGACTTACAGGGCGAATGACCTTTCTCAAAATGTTGTCACGCGCATCGTTGACTTTCTGGACAACGACAAGACCTCGCTTACGGCGTGCACCCTCGTCTCGAAGTTATGGTCGTCCCCAAGTACGCAGCTGCTGTTCGCCTTCGTCGAGGTCACCAAACCCGTGCCAGGCGTGCTCTACGAGTTTCTTCTACGGTCAAGACGCGTGCGAACCAGCATAGTCGGCTTGCAGCTCGGATCTCCAGACTCGGTGGAAGAAGACCCGCCCGTGCCCAACCGACAACGCATCTCGAAACCGTTTTCCCTCGGGATCTTGCTGCAGATCTTGGCAACACTTCCGCGACTGAAAAGCCTCAGTCTCATCTCCATCTCTATCTCGACCGACTGCGCGTCCACCCGGCTGCCTGCGTGCGTGGTCATGCAGTCTATGAAGATGGAGCTGGAATACCTTCTCATCGCCAACATCGAGAGCTTCCACACCGACTCCACGTGTCTTGCACGGTTCCTCAGTGCCTTCGCCGAAATCAAGCTGTTGACCATTATGGGATGTCCGAACTACGTACCCCTTGGTAACATGTGGCGAATGCAAGCTATCAGTCGCCCTCAGCCTCTCAAGATTGGCCACATAGGCGCTTATAACAGTGACCCTTGGACGGTGCCACACATTATGTCTGCTCTCAAGCCTATGATCGACCCTTCCCCTCTCAAGAGAGTCAACTTGGAGCCGTTCCCGAATGAAATTGGTGGCATGTCGATGCTCAAAGACTTCATCAGCCAGTTTCCACGTCTGGAAGGGTTCCAGGCTGGTCTACCTTGGAATGCCTGGGTAAAGAGCTACTCTGCTGGTGAGCGCGCACAATTTATCGGCATAGGTTGGGGGCTAATCTTTAGCTTAGAGGTTCT
>JAKOGH010000034.1:0-10543 GCA_024811115.1 Terana coerulea
CCTCTGTGCTCTATGGACTCGCGGAATGAAAGACTTACATACCGTCCTCAGCTTGGCCGGCGCAATTTGATGGCGAGGCTAAAACGCTATCTTATCTCAAGCAGGCGTTATCTTACATTTCCCACGTATGTATGTGCTCGCCACTGCTTGCGCCGTTTGCCACTGTAAGTACTACTTATGTGTCTTCACTCAAGATGTTTGCACCCTTGGCGTCGCGGTGTAGTCCGGAATGAGCAATTTCTCGCGGATAGCTGTCCATGATTGCACGCTCGGTGGATGTAATGTATTGCGTACTGTACCACAAATCGGCAGGGATGCCTCGTACGAATGATGGTAAGACTCTCGACGTCTGTTCGGCGCAAAACAGTTCAGCTTTTCAACCCGAATCCGCCAACGCCATTGTTTGCTCTGAGCCTGAGTTGATCCTTCCACCCAGATGAGTCACTGCCTGCCACCCCTGTGCAACTTTCCGCGTGAACCCACATGGGAAAGAATTGCAAGCGTCGCTCTCGAGGTCTTGCATCAGGATAAAGAACGAGTTGTGGTCAGGTGCGGAGCTCTTGCTCTCCCACTTCGCCAACGCCTCTCGGAGAAATTGTTCGCGCTCAGGCGGCAGGATGTCGTACGGGATGACCTTTGCGTCCTCCACGATCCAGCTTTCTGCGGCTCGTTTCGCGTTAGGCCGCTTGCGCAGGAGGACCTGGAACGTGTACCTCTCCGCGTTCTTTATGTCCCGGTGCAGCTCGAGGGCCTGCATGCCGCAGCACGCCAGCGTCATCCGGTGGTAGGCCGCGAACTCGCGGAGCGATTCCAGCGTCTTGAGCTTGTCGTCTGACCACTCTGCATTGAGCCGGACCTGCCGTTGGCAAATGGGTTTATGCTGTGCCCACGCATCCTTCTGACACTGCTTGCTCTGTGTGTGCAGACGGTTAGCACGACTTTCTTGGTTGAGATTCCGAGGACAACAAAACGTACGCAGTACATGTCTACTTTACATCCTCCGCAGAGCGAAAGGGTGACGCCAGGCCCCTTGTGCTTCAGGCAATGCTGGCATTGCGTGCATTCCTTCTTGAGCTTGCCTGGACCTTCGAATTCTTGCATTGTTGCTTTCTCACAGTGAGGCGTTGTTGGCAAGGTTGCCCTTCGAGCTTGTTCGAACCTTATATAATATGAGATCTAGATCTTAGATATGATGGCCGAGAGCAGAGCAACGAGCATGCCCACCCGGGACGAAGCCTCCTAGTAGTCGAGGCCTCACGGATATGTAATGGCACTGAGTTTTCAACAAAAGGCCGCTGTATGTTCACATTGATTCACAGTGCTCTTTTTTGTGCGTTAAGACGTGCAAAGTAACTATACGCTATGCGGCAGCGTGTCACGGGTGACGGCAATAAGTGCTCGCTCTCTTACATATTTGGTGCACCACGCCTATGTCCTCTCCACCAGAACAGGGCTCTGTAGTCTGTAGATCTTCACATAGTTTACTCGCCCATGCGACAGGGTTCATTTTGATGGGTTATGAACGGACAGCGCAACTATCCTGGCCACATATTTTGTATCCTCCGTCCGTCGGCGTGAACTTGAGCTGCTAATCGAGCTCGGCGCATTCAATCCCGCTCAGGTCCCCGACACCAGGCGTACTGAGACCATTCAGGCCGGCCGCCATGGTTCGGGTCTGCATGGTGAAAAACTCTTCCAGAAGCTGTTGGGCAGGGAGGCGTTGCTCTTTATGGCTCTTCGTCTTGCATTCAGCCTTGTGTCGTTTCCAGTCCGTGGTTTGGCACGCTTGACTGCAATAGACGATCTATGACACCAAGTGCAACATTAACTCGGGTATTACTTGGACCGACAGATGGCGGGCTTACTAGTCTGCAGCTACCGCAGCACTTCATTTTCTCGACATCAACGCCCTCTGCGCGCTCGCAGCCCTCCGCCTCGCACTCCTTGTACAACGGGCCGCCATTAACCCCTATCTTCGCGCAGAACGCGATGTCGAAGCTTGAGCGGCGGCGGCGGTCCTGGCCGGAAGCGATGTAGGCGTCCACTGCGGTGTTCCACTCATCGCAGCGTTTCTTGCTCTCGATGCGACTGAGTTGGCCTGTCCATGGGCTATGGAGGCATTTTCAGCGGACTGCAGCATAAGCGTACATGCACGCGTACCGTGGGATGAAGTCGACCGACTTCATGGCGAAGATGAACCCAGGCTCGACAGTGTCCGGTGGGAGACCGTCAAACAACTGACCCACAATCTCGTTTGTCCGCTTCTTCAGATCAGCGGGGTCGAAGCCTGGTGTCTGCTGCAGCGCGCTGAGGGCGTGGTGCCCATTGGAGAAGCCGGCCCGGAAGGAATCGTCGTCAGGTGTCGACATTTGAACAACGCGTACCGGGCATATCCAGTCCTCGGGGGCATGCCACTGTTCCTCCATCCCAAATTTCTTCTTCGTGCAGCACCGACCATACGTCTTGCGGCTCCCGCAGTGGCAGAGGAACTCCGGGGGTATGGGAAGTTCTTCGCTGCGTGGCAGTTCGCGAGCAGCTCGCCAGACCAGCAGGGGCATGGGCGGGCAGGACGGGGCTTGGCGGCGCGGACCGTCTTCAGGAGGTTCTGATACTTCAGCTTCTGCCTCGGATTGCCGAATTTCGGGCGGGAGGGAACCTTTGCACCATGGCGGATAAGAAGTTCCACGAGCGGCCAATGCGCAATCTCGACAGCGATACTCAGCGGCGTTTGCCCGTCGACGGTGACGTTGACGTCTGCGTGCTGCTCGATGAGCAGCGTCGCAATGCATAGGGTGCGAGTGATTTCGTCGTCCAAATATTCGTCGCTGAGGACCTTCGCGTCTTCTGTCCCTGGCGTCGGCCTGGGCATCGTCTTCATTATGTCCTTGATGTTCTGCGTCGAGCGCATGCACTCGCAGGCGAGAAACAGCGCTGTTGCGCCACGCGCATCCTTGTAGTCGATCGTAATGCCCATTCGAACCATTTCGTACGCAAGCGGAACATCGTTGTTCTTCGCCGCGAGATGTAAGAGCGTCCGCTGCTGGCCCTTCCTGAAATTGTCAATTTGGCCAAATATTTCCGGGCGCATGTTGGGATGCCTGGGCCCTGTATCCGGCAAAATCACCTGCACCTCACAGCTGGACTTTTGGGAGAGCGCTTTTACGCGGAACTGCTCAAACTCGTCCGTAAAAATCTTGGAGGGTTTGGCAGCAACAAGGGGATCATTCTCGAACGTGTTCAACAGGTCTTGAGGTAAACTTGGATGATAAAAGAGTTTATAGAGGACATGCTTGTGTTCTTACAGTTCGTCAGTGGTCCGAACATGCGTGAACGCAGCGGATACTCACGATGGTGGTAGGTACTACGTGCCTGCGACGTAGTGAAAACCATGGCTGGCGTGCTGGCGGCGTGTGACAGGGATGCGGAAGCTAAGCGAATCCTTATCGCATCTACGCATTATCTCGTACTTGCCTTATTTGGCCCGAGCACCTTCAGATACAAGTTAGAGCTAAAGTACTTCCCTTAGCGAACGGTCGTTTACATTCGAGCCCACCGTCCAGTGTCAGGGAAATATACGAAGCGAAGTACAGTTGACCTTATATTACGATATGCAGTACAAATTTTCTACAGTTTCTACATTTCTATCCCTCCAGTCTAGCCCAGGTTATTTCACAATGCCGCTCGGGGGTGTGCGATTCAGAGAGCGGCGAGGACAGCCTCGGCGCCGGATTTGGTGACCTGGGTGGGGTCATCCTCGACCTGTTGCCACGTAGCAAGTCAGATCTAGCAGCAGAGTGCGATAGAAAATGACTAGACGTACACCGAGGTAGGTGATCTTGTTGTCGTCGAGGACAAGAGCGTAGCGGGTGGTGCGCTTGCCGAGACCGATGCCAAGACTAGAGAGGTCCGCAGTGAGGCCGAGCTCAGAGGACCAGGCGGTGTCGACGTCAGTCAAAGGGACGATCTGAGCGATCTACATAAGCTGATGTACGATGCGAGATGTGGAAGCGTACACACCTTCTCCTGGACACCCTGGACACGGGTCCAGCCGGAGAGGACGAAGGGGTCGTTGTTGGAGAGGACGTAGACGGCATCGACGCCCTTGGCCTTGAGCTGGTCGTACTTCTCGGCGAACGGGGGCAGGTGGTTCGCGTGGCAGGAGGGCTGGTAGCGGGACGCCCGTGAGCGACGCGATCT
Organism: Terana coerulea; assembly: GCA_024811115.1. Taxonomy (NCBI): domain Eukaryota; kingdom Fungi; phylum Basidiomycota; class Agaricomycetes; order Polyporales; family Phanerochaetaceae; genus Terana; species Terana coerulea. The sequence continues at coordinate 4,198 of JAKOGH010000034.1, forward strand.
GCATCTGATTAGATCGGGGGACGTACGGTGAAGGCTCCCGGGACTGCGAAGATGACGACCTTCTTGCCCTTGAAGGCATCGGTGGTCAGCTTCGAGGCTATAGTGTCTGTGCGTCAGGATCTGCAGATAGAGGAACGGGCTGGGGAAGACGCACGAGCACCGCAGGCAGAGTGGCTCTCGAGCTCCGGGGTGTAGTAGACAGTGGCGAACTTGCCAGTGGGGACAGTGTCGCCGACCTTGACGTTAACCATTTTGACTTTAGTTGGGTGGTGGTAAGGTGGTGAAGTGGTGAGAGGAGAAGTGGGTGAGCTGGGTGATGCTCCTTCAGATTCGGCGCGCGACTTATATCCCCACTGTTGGGTCACATGACAGGACTTGCGATTACGAAGGCTCTCGCAGAGACAGCAGTGTGCAGCAGCCTGCACTCGTTATCCTGAGAGATGACGCGACTGCGCGTCGAAAGTCCGGACGGCGGGAGTGAGGATCTGTCAGTATCATGCCAGGATGACAAGTGTGCTTCGAAAGGTCCTGATGCGACTTACGCCTCCGGCACGTGCAAGCTTGCTCAGACTGTCTGGCCAGAGAGAAGATAAAGAACAAGGCATCCTGCGCTGGCAGACATGCGTGTTACGCTCAGCGACTGCGAGCCCTGGCCGAGGCCGAAGTACTTGGCAGGCTTCAGCCCGCCTTGTGCTTTGGAGTGAGAGCGTCCACTCCATCGGCGCAGCTCTCAAACAGGCTCTCGCAGAGCGGCCCAGTCAAGTGCATACATACTCGAAGCTTCGGGCTGCCCCATTGCCCTTGCACCCACCACGACGATCGCAAACAGCCTTGCAGAAGCATCACTGTCGGTACCCTGGGTTCTCATTCTCACAATAGAATTCAGGCTCATGAAGCCGAAGGAATGATGGCTGCACAGGTCCTGTCGAGAGGCACAACCGAATGAACAACACAAATAAGACCCGAGTGCAAGCGTACTCACCTCCGCCTTGTCTCCTTTCAGTTCCCGTAAGCATGCTCCGGCGCGGTGTCGGAGGTCGGGAAGCTTCCATTCGCGACAGCCTGGTACCACGATTGCTCGCTCCTAGTACGGCGCATGTGCATATCGGGGCGAGATGGTACACGCTTGGGCCGTTTGGGAGTTCTGTTGGAGTTCTCGCTCTCCATGCGGTGCTCTTCCATCGATAGCCTTTGTTTCTATCTGTCGTTCGCGGCAAGACCGGACTCACAGTTGACAACGTGCTTTTGGCGGAGACACACACGATATTATCATTTCAGATGGGTACTGTAGGGGTAGAATCAACCGAAAGATATCCCTAAAGCGCGTTCGACAGGGTCGTGCGGGCCCTCGACGACGACGAAAGCAGGTTATCGATTTCCGATCCTCCCGATCCTTCGGCGGCGCGCGCAGCGTTCTGGTCCAGAGGCCGTGTCATGATCTCGAGACAAGGTCCCGGCAATCAGAGTCGAAAGCTTGAAGGAATCGACATCGCCATCTTCCTAGCCCGGGTTTTCGACAGGGAGTCCAGAGACGCGGCTGGCATGTCGCAAGACTATGACGAAGGGTTTGACGACGCGACCTGCTTCTCCGCGAAGCGTAGGAAACTCGAGCCAGTCAGACCGCCCCGCGGCAATTTGCCGTACACCTCCCGCTTCTGCTCCTGCGACAATCTGACGTTCGTGCTGACGTATGGCTTCAACTATACAGCAGTGTGGCTTTGCTGTCAGCGTAGAGCGAGGAACGAGGGTAAGCGACGCACCGGCGACGCCACGATGTCCTCAATTGGCGGTGCGACGAAGTACCGCACTTTCTCGTCCAACAGGCGGTACTTCGCCTTGCCCCTCACAACATGCTTTCCCGGGGCACCCGTCCGCAGACCACCAGGAAGCTCCGCTTGCCGCGTACCTGCGCAACAAGCATATGAGTTGAGGTTCGTATATGCGCAAGGATTAGTTGACCTTTGTAGAAGTCCTTGTTGCCACGTTTCGGGGTAAGCGTGCGACGCGAAGCCTTGGAGAGGCGAACGAGTGTTGGGAACATGGTAGACTGACGAGCGTCGGCCGGCTAGCTGAACTGCGGAGGGCCGACGATGGAGAAAGCGGACAGCAGAGTCCAGCAAACACGTTGGACGCCGGCGGGACATCCGAAGGCAAGCCAGATATGGCAAGATTGAGATAAATCACGTTTTTGCACGGTGTAGATAAAGTGATCTTATCTGTGGGAAGCCCTGAATTCGATGGCATGGGTCTCTGCCACGACGTGTTCCTGCGCTGTTGCTCACTTCTCGCCACTGTGTGCCAAGTTGCTCGTGGGTCGCGGTTCTACTTGTCATTCAACGTCTAGCTGCACTTATCTATTATTCAATACTCAGCAGAGACTTGCCACTGGTATCCGGTCCAAGGAACCATTTTTTCGGCAAGGCAGCTGGTAAGAGGCTTCTGTAACCCTGTTACACAGTCTCGTATACATTCCTTTACATATCTTCCCCCTCGGACCTCTAGCGTACACACACGGACCATTAGCATACACATCCAAACCGTAGTTACATCTCCCCTTCCATATATGGAAGGACTGCCACTTCCAGCGATGCCACCTCCGAAGACTCAACCTTCCCACGCCCGTTCATACATATACCTCCCCTCCCTCGTAGGACGGATCCCCAGTCTTTCCTTCCGTCTACGCAGGTATGCCCGTTGTCTCACTGTAGCTACTCTCACATGTACTTACCAGTCTTTCCTTCCGTCTATGCAGTTTGTTCCCGCTTCTCGTTTGATCTGAGTGTTTCCTGCCACTGCACACGGCAGGCTTCCAGCTTCACGACTTTCCCGATGCTTGAGTAACTAGCACCTCCTCTCTCCAGGCAGAGTAGACAGACCCAGATGAGGCGGATGGTTGTCTATCCGACCTGATACCTCGTTCCCAGACTTCATTTCCGCACTACTTGCATCGTAGTTTTGGGCCATACGACGGACAAAATAAGACCTACAGCATCTTTTCGTATAAAAGATGGCAATGTAAGCTAACTAGAGTCTCGTTCGCTTTATTTTAGTCACTTACTATACCGTTGACAGTATCTACGATCTTCCCAAGAGCTGTTGGACCGTATTATCGAAGACCTCCGCGAGGGATCGTACCTCGCTCCAAGCATGTGCCTTAACTCACAGGTCCTGGACCCAAACTAGCCAAATGCACCTCCACTCCATACGTCACATCAATTGGGAGTATAGCGACTTCAGTCCAGAGCTGTACAGCAACCCTGTTATGGCTCGATATATAAACACCCTATGCATAAGCGAGCCACCTCCCCATCGGATGATGAGAATGGCAAGCCGTTTTGGGAAATGCTCAGCTGGTTGTCAAGCGTATCCTACCTGGATTTATCGATAATGCACTGGGATTACTGTGAAATTGAAGACTGTGACGCTCTACGTGCTGCCTTCGGACATATCCAGACGTTACACCTGAACGATTGCCAGTATCGGCACCCCGAAGACTTCCTCTTTTCCTCACAGCTTTCCCTAACATTTCGCATCTCACACTGGACGATATTGGCTTCGACACTTGAGAGCTATGGTCATCCTGATCGAACCTCGTACCCACAGACTCTCGATGAATTCCTGGGATCAACTCTGCACAGCTTGACATTGAACTGGGACATGGTTGCATTCTTAGTGGAAGGCAAGGGTCCGACAGAATTGATTAAACCTTGGATCTCGGTTTTTCCGCTGCATTTTTCCAAACGGACTGTGCCTCAAGTGGACTTCAGGCATTGGGTTTCACGGTCTTCCGGCCTATCTAAGGGCCATGGGGACAGCTCTTACTGAGCTGGACCTTGCCTTGCATTGTGGCAGCATAGTCTGCGGTATGTTGCCATACACTTTGTCTTACACGCCGCTCACTGTGCTGTCACGTTTTAGCTGATTTCAGCCTGCAAGCCTCGCGCGAAGTTGACATGCCTGAGGTTTTGCGACCTCTGTCAAATACCCAAGATTCGTCCCGACTGACAAGCAGACTACTCATGGGTTCCACGCTTCCTCACGGAAGTCCAGTCAACCACACTCACCACGGTTGTCCTGAAGGTTGACGGGGAGGAGCTCGATGACTTCCAATTATTCGACTTCACATCTGTCGACGCAATTCTCGCAACGCCTCAATTCGTCAACACGCGCCTTGTAGTGTCTTTCCACACATACGGGTTTGGGCGCATGACGGAAAGGCAAGCATTAGGCTCCGGAGCAGAAGATAAGACAGAGTTCATGGTAGCTCTTGAACTGATCACCTCTCAGCTACCCTGCAGGAGGATGAAATTTTCACATACAGTACATGGTTATTAGCAAAGGTATTACACTGACTAGGTGTTTCGTCTGATCATGGCATTGCACCACCGAACTTTAGGATAGTTATAACCTAACCCGGCTTGTATGGCAGGACATGGCAGACATTAATATCAAAGAATGTAAATAAAACTCCCTCAGTGCTTTTGGAACCTCAGTGGCTTGTCATAACTCTTAGTGCTGCATACATGCAGCATGCTCAAGTGGTGTAAATTGATACAGTGCTCTCTCCTACTTAACAACGCACATTTTGGATAAATTACAAAACAAAGACCATGAGTCACTACCAACTGACATTGCTCGGCTGAGTACGCATGCCGAAGTTTTGTGAATTGTGCCTCGCGAAAGCTTTGGAAAGGGCTGTCAGCGGTTTGACTGTGCGGATTGCAGTTTGAGTGGGAATTCTGAGCTGCAATCTGACGTCAGCGACCGCTCACCGTATTGTTCATTCTCGTACGGGCTGGTCGTCCTGGAATATCAGCCGGTTCATCTCCTTCAGCACCGAAAACATGCACGACATGTTCGCCCTCATGTCGACTCCGTCGCCCAGGTATGTGAAGTACTGTATGGTGATACCAGGCAGCGTACACTGATCTACAACATCTGCCAGCATCTGGTCGACGCACTCGAGGGCATGTTCGAGTTGAGGATTGTGTCCACCAACCCAGAGTCAACGTCACTCCGCTGCCAGTATCTCAGCGAACGTGATTTCAAGAAGGATTTCCCGTAACAGCGATTGGTTCTGACGGGACAGTTAGGTGAGCGAAGGCGTGCACAAGATGTACCTCATCACACGATACAGTCTCGAAAGCATTCGCGTCAACACTATAAACATGACAGTGAAGATTCGCAGATTCGTCAACACCTGTACGTTAAGCAACGGGCCAGCGTCTAACGATATCCTTTGTGAGTTTGATTTGCCTACATGGCTGGGGCTACTCACAGATGCAACGTCTCTTGAGCAATGAAACACTAAATGTTCTAACATTGCTTTCACACAATGAATGCAGGGTCTCGAAGCATTCGATGGCCCTCCACTGCCCCTTTGCCAGATGGACTTCCAGCGTCGATAGTGCATTTAGGCAGCCGAAATCACTTTAAATTTTCGGAGAGCATCGCCCATTGTCGGTTGTTGTAAGATGAGATGTAGAACATTCAGAAGGAACTTGCACTCCGATGTATTTTAGAGGTGTTTGCTGATTGCTGCGCCCCCTCTAATCCATTGTAGGACTCTAATCTTGGAGAATAAGGTGAGTATTAAAGCAGCCTCGGCATCGGGCATCCGCAATAGAGTGTTATCTCGGCCCCAGAGCTGATATACACCTCTTCGAGCTCCAGCCTCGCAGAGTAAGCACATATGGGAACCAAGGCCCTTATTAGAAGTAGGTTGCATACGTGTAGTACCTTCAATGCCGGAAGACCTCGTATAAACGCCGAGAAAATGGCGGGATTGTGCCATTTGATATTACTCAAGCAGGACAGCCTTGGTCTTGTCACAGGCTTCGAAGTATAGTCTACGAATGCTGCCCTTGATTCCAGGGCGACTTTCAGCAAAGCGCGGAATTGGTCGAGACCTGCAGCTGTCTTTTTCTTCTTCTTCTGAGTTCGCAGGAGCCCGCACAACGAGCACAACGTCCTGAAGATGTGGGAGCGAGCGACCAGCCACCAAGTGCGCGAGACGAAGCCGCAAGACAGCAGATCGCGCTTCTTCCAGTTTGGTTGTACAAATGGAAGGCGTGTCGCCCCCAATCGAAAGGATGTAAGTATTCGAGACATGATGGATGACGTCAGGAGGAGGGAGCATTTGTTCACATCTAATTTGTTCAGTGTTATCAATAGACCATCAGCTCGCAACCGGTCGGATATGGCGTCGCTTGACATCGCGGGAAACAAAGAGTAGCTGAGAAGTGGTTTAGCTTGAACAAAGGAGCAGTAGTGCGAGTAAACGTACACATGAGGAATAGCCACTGCCCATCTGCGCTCCGAGGCCGCACTCGATGCACACTCACTC
>JAKOGH010000035.1:0-427047 GCA_024811115.1 Terana coerulea
TGTAGAAGTGCAGCGCATACAGCGGCGTACACTCCTACGAGGCCTAGAGGAAGCTAGGATGGTTACTCACCTGTAGGTTGGTTGATACACATCGTTAGTGGGTTGAGAGTTGTAAGAGTGTTATTGAGTATGGCGCAGAGGGCTGCCTTATATACAATACTAGGGTGGCTGTACTACAAACAGACACAAATAGATACCAGGACAATAGACAATAGGCATCGTCATGGTGGAACCTGGTAGAACAATAGAGAGATGTGAGCAGAGCGCTTACGGCGTCTATCTGACTCAACACTCCTCCTAACCTAGCACGGCGTGTTGGCTGCGCTGGTTTAGTCGCGCTAGTTAGCAGCGATGCGAAGTCCGAGCATTGGTCGGAACTTCTCAATCTTGACCCTGCCCAGATTCTTGGTAAAGATATCTGCGGGATTGTCAACGCCAGGTACGAAGAGTACTTCGGCGTGGCCAGCTTCAACGACATCAGCGAATGTAGTGGTAGCGAATGTCGATGTGCTTAGTGCGCTTTTCAGTAACGGGATTTTCCGAGACGAATAGAGCGCCCTGGTTGTCGCTGCAGATGGGTACTTTCTCGAAGTTGTAACCCGAGTTCCAGAGAGGATATTTCGAATCCACATGACTTCTCGGGAGCAGTCGCTGAGTGCCATGTATTCGGCATCTTTAGTCGACGTTGCTACAGACTTCTGTGCGAAAGAGCTCCAGTTAAAAGCTCCTCCTGCAAGCATTAGCAGGAAGCCAGTCTGAGAGCGGCGGTTGGAAGCAGCCGCCCAATCTGCATCGGTGTACGCCACCAAGCCTAACCGGAAGAGCCGTCATGCTAAAGTGTGTAGTTACGAGTGCCTGACGGATAGCGGCAGATGTACAGCGCTCTGTTCAGGTGGTCTTCAGACGGGTTCGCACTGAACTGTGCGAGCTTTGTGACAGCGTCGCCAATGTCCGGTCGTGTACCGAGCATGATATAAAGGAGTGAGCCTATCGCCAATTTGGAAGCGGCTCTGGCGAGCTTTGTTTAGCTCTCCTTCATTTGGTTGAGGGATATAACCCTCGGGAAGCGGAGTCTTTGCCGTTTTGGCATTGGTCTGGCCGCGGCGTTCGAGTACCTTGTCGAGGTAGGCGCATTGATCAATCGCGATCTTGTCGCCAAACTCGTTGTATGCGCATGCGCAGAAACTCCTTATACGTCGCCCCATATCGCTGACACTCCCATCGTTGCATGAAGGACTCCTTTTCTTGGAGTACTTTTGCCTTGCTACGTCCGGCCAGAATATAGCGTCGTCAACATAGACTACGGCGATGACCATGTCGTTGCCTGCGCCTTTGGCGTATCGCCAGCATCGGACTTCAGTCTTTTGAAGCCGAGCTCAGCCATAGACTTGCTAAGGGCTTTCAGCAGGACAGTCCTGCCTGCTTAAGCGTAAAGAGCGCTGACGGAAACGAAGCACCATGTGCTTTTCCCTTGAGCAGGAAAGCCATCGGGTTGTTCCGTGTAGATCTCTCATCTAACAGTCCGTACAAGATATGCGTTGCGCACATCGAGGCCAGTAAGGAAGAAGCCTTCGAGTGCAGCAAGGGCAAGTCACGAATCTAACGGTTTCAAACCCGTCACGACTGGAGAGAAGATTTTGTCATAGTCGATTCCTCAATTTGAGAGAAGCCGCGAGCTACAAGTCGCGCTTTCTTTCGACCATCTGATTTCATCAAAAACCCATCGGTTCTTAATGACGCGTTTGCCTTTCGGCCGCGGGGCGAAGTTCGAACCGCCTCTTTTGCTTAATGCATCGAGCTCGTCTTTGCATGCAGCGCGCCATTCTACCTGCTGTTTTGCAGGCAGGCGGTTTATGTCGCGTAAAGTCCAGTCTCGGACTGAAGACTTTGTTGCGTCGGGATCGACTGCTTGGGCAAGCAAATAATTGTAGAAATTTACTCCCCTTCCGGCACAGTCGTGCCAGTACGTCATCTGACACTGGGCTTTCGCTTCCAGTGTCTCCAGTGGGCTCAGTGATATCCGGGAGCAGGTTCGAGCTGTTGGGATGTAGAAGAACTAGCAGGACGTGTGGCGGGGACACTGTCGGGCTGCTTGCTAGACTGGCCGCGCCCTTAGTAGCTAACCTTGGTGGGCTTGGTCTGGCCAGTCTGCTTTTCCCGACTACGGATACCTCTGTCATGCACCGTCCGTGACGGTGCTTGTGACTGGTCGTCGCGGGCCTGGATTTTTGACTGGGATCCTTCGTGCGAGTACTACGCCGCGGCTCGGCAGGAATAACTGGTGGTGCCAGTACCTGCGGATCTTCTGCGGGTGGTGTCGCTCGCTGACGAAGCGGACTCGGGCTACGCCCAACAGGGGGCTTAGGGGTTGAACCGTCGTTCAACCCGCTCGGTCTCTTTTGGCGGAAGGAGGGTTAGGACGAGGTGCAGCTCGCCGTTTAGGCGGTGGCGCATCGTCGTCACTATCGTCTGATCCTGCACCTTGCGAAGACTCACTGTCGTTCGCGTTTTGGTGTTTTGCTTAGGCGGGTCAGGCCGCGGGCATTTGCCGTCGGGACACTTGGGAAATAAGTTTCACACCACTCGACTTGAGTTGAGCGAAAACACGGCGTTGTTGGGTCCTCTCATGAAGGTCCAACCGTGCTGTCGTGTCAGATGTATGTCATCATTTCGGACTTAGGCTGTAGTTTGTTCTTTCGAACATCGGCAGGGATAAAGACCCATGCACCGCAGCCGAATACGCGGATGTTATCAACGCGTGGTTTTCACCGTGAGTGCCTCATAAGGCGTAACCCATTTTAATGCGTGAAGCGGGGTGCGGTTGTAAAGCACTGTTGCGTGCATAACCGCAAATTCCCACCACGAAGGAGGAATGCAAGCTGTAAGCGCATAGCCTCAGCTTTGTCCATGAGGGTTCGATTGAACCGCTCAGCGCGTCCATTCTGTGTGGAGTATGAGGAGCGCTAGTTAGGATTTTAATCCCTTCGTCCTTTAGCATTTGAATGAATGCGTTTGATTTATATTCTCCCCTGCATCCGACATCCAGCTCTCGACATTAGCTTTATGCTGGTTTTGAACCATAGCAAGAAAGTTTTTGTCGCTTGGATGGCGACGGATTTTAGCCTTAGGCAAATAATCCATGCATGCGACGTATAATCATCGACAAAGGTGATGATATACTTGTATCGGTGATATGAATCAACCGGGAATTCTTTCAAGTCACTGTGAATGAGCTCAAAGGTCGCGATGCTCGTCGAGCGTCGGCGGGAAAGAGCGATTGTGCATCTTTCCTTGTGCGCAGCCAGACAGGGTGAGTCCGACTTGTTATAGTCGAAATCAGGACATTCCGTCGTTGCTGACGGAAGTTGACGTAGGATCCAGCTCGGAGGGATGTCCAAACGTCTATGCATTATCTCGTGCGAGACTAGCGCAAGGCTGTCTCGGTCAGTGTCTAAATAGTACACTGTTGCATTTGGATAAAGCGGCACGAAATGCAATAATTCCTGGCGATTATCACCGTCCAGGGATTTTCAGAGTGGTTGCGTCACCCTCAATTAACCGGTTCTGTCGTAGCAGCTGGCCAAGCGAGATTAGATTCATGTCTTTTTGTGAAGGCATGAGTCGAACATTTTCAGTAAGACTTTAATCGTTCTACTTGTGCGGCGCTAGGACGGTAGTTGATGACGGAGTCACCTTCCTCAGAGATAGTTACATGCCCATTAGCCGTTTGAGCGACAATTGGGTCAATGTTGCGCAAATTGCGCAATAAACTTCTTTGACCGGTGAAGTGGAAAGAGCGGCTCCTGAGTCGAGCAGCCAATCACTTGATTTTGCAAGGTTTTTCCTTTGCAGCTCTGACACGCGTTAAATAACTTATTGTGCACACATCGGTCTGGTAATTGAAGGAATCCAGCTCCATTCAATACAGTAGCATACATGTGGTATCTACTGCTTAGTTCAGCCCGAGACACTGCGCAATCAGCTGCAAGGTTTCGGTTAGTGTGGTGCACGAGTGCAGAGTTAGAGGGACGTACTCGAAGTCACAGCGTCGATGATGTCCTGGTGGATCTCTCGATCGTCCATCAGGCATCCGGCCGAACTGGTCCGTCGATGTCGCTGTCGTTGTCCTCGTTTCCGAGGAACACGGCGTCCTCGATGTCAGGGTGGTCAGCGGTGTCGAAACCGTCCTCCCTGTCGGCGACATTTGCATGTCGACCTCATCAGACCAGATGATCGGTGAGGATTCGCGCGAGCTGCGCTTGGCGGGGCGAGAGGAGCTGCCCTCGACGAACTCCGGCTCAGCAAACTTTACGTTTGAGAGCTGACGTTGTTCCGAAGTCGATGCGGGCGTCGAGCTCGGCGATGCGAGCATCGATCATGCGCTTCGGCGTGGTCGAGGTCGGCCTGTTTAGCGCTGACGAGCCTTCTCGCGGCTTCATCCTCGGCGGCGGTTGCGGCGAACTCGCTTTCCTGGGCGGTAGCCAGCTTGACAAGCTGGTGTCGCTCTCATCGGCGTGCCCGCGGCGCTTCTGGTCGAGGTCGAGCCTTTGTTCAGAGCGGCGTTTTGTCAGCGATCCACTGCTTGCGAGCAAGCTTGCGGAGCTCTCGCGGCCCTCGCGAAGCTGGGTCTTATGCAGAGTTTGGTACTGCGTCATCCTCGTCGAGGATTGCTAACAATTTAGTTAGCATGGGAGATCGTCGAGTGAACTCCTGTTGGAATTCTAACTCACGGACGGAGTTCGCAGATTGCGGTGCTCAATATCCCGCATGGCGTCCGGCAGCGGTGAGCGTTGTGCTCGTTGGCGTCGATAACCTCCTCGAGGGTCCGGGATGCGCTCTTGGGACCCGACGACTCAAGCTTCTCGGCAAGGGATAGTGCCTTGCGGGCGGGGGAACTAGTTGCCGTTGCCGAGCCAAAGCTCGCGTTCTCCTTCGATGCGAGACTGAATTTCTTCGGCCTTGGACTTTGGGGAGAGCGGCATGTCGGGGTGAAGTCGTTCACCACGGGGATGACCGGGGGCGGCGATGTAGGAGTGACCGTGGTCAGCATCCTTGCCTTGCCCTTGCCCGCGCGCTTGCCGCGCTGGGTTCTCTTTCCCTTGCCGTTGCCGGCACCGTCCTGCTGCTGCTGCTGCTGCCCTTGCGGGCGCTGCTGCTGCGCATGCTACTGCTGCCCGTTAGGGCGCTGCTGCTACTTGAACTGAGGATCCTTCCCTTGTTCTTAACAGCGGTGACAGCGTTTAGCAGACTCAGTCTGCTTGCGCTGTCCACCGGAAAGCTTCCGCTGCTCCCATGCAGCGATGAGCTGCTGCCCGTACTGCTTGGGATCGGGGCTTCCAGCAGGTAGGGGGCCAGGGATGTGTCTACCATTTTCTGGTTCAGAGTGGTGACGGTGGCGGCGTGCTTACCGTACGCTGGTGTCTTCGAAATGAGGAGCATCAGGTGTAAGTAGTCGTCTACTTCCGCATAGGCGCTTTGAGGCGGTCGACGTGGGATTGGATCTTGGCGATCGTGGGTGCTGGGGACTGGTCATCAGGGATGCGAGTCTCCAGGAGGCCCCTGAAGTCGGTGTAGGCCGTGCCCAGGGTGTTCTGGGTGTAGGTGGTCTGCAAGGACTGGTATAGGGCCTTGGCTGTCGTCTACCGTTCTTCACTGACTGTCCGATCTGGTATGTCAAGCGAAGGCGGATGAAGCCCATGGCCCGGGAGGTCGTCGTTGATCCAGTCGTCGAGCTTGTCGACGGCCCTGGAGTGCTCGTGCTCGTTGCCGGGCACCTCGCCAGAGGGCGGGGAGCGCCCGGCATGGCTGCGGTGTTAGCTGTAGCTGCGACTGCGAAGCGCGGCCGAGCTGCCGGGATAGTGCGAACTAAGGTTGGCACCGTCGGCTGGGTCGTTAAGAGCTGACGAGAGATGCCCTGAGTGCCCAGGAACGACTTCAAGGTGTCGTTCCAGTGCTCCCCAGTTAGTTCCGTCGAGGACGGGGACAAGCTTCTCGAGAGAGGAAGACATTGCTGATTTCGTAGGGACAGAACAGTCAGTACGATGTACTGACATGGCTTTAGCCAAGGAGGGGCCGAAGGGCACCTTGTGCCTGCTCAGCTTGCCCGACAGGCGGTGCGCTAGGTAAGCGCAACCGTCGCGCCACGATGGCAGCGAGTAGATACAGGCGAAGTATACCAATGAGCTGGTTGTTGCTGCCAGTGACGGCGCAATCAACCGCGTCATCGGGGCTCATAACCTGTAGAAGTGCAGCGCATACAGCGGCGTACACTCCTACCGAGGCCTAGAGGAAGCTAGGATGGTTACTCACCTGTAGATTGGTTGATACACACGTTAGTGGGTTGAGAGTTGTAAGAGTCTTATTAGAGTATGGCGCAGAGGGCTGCCTTATACACAATACTAGGTGGCTGTACTACAAACAGACACAAATAGATACCAGGACAATAGACAATAGGTATCGTCATGGTGGAACCTGGTAGAACAATAGAGAAGATGTGAGCAGAGCGCTTACGGGCGTCTATCCGACTCGACACCATCAATAGCTGCCAAAAATGGCAACTGGCAGCCTTTATCAGACACTGAGCTTCAAAATGTCATAATATAAGGCTTTTGCACTATACAAACCCTTCCCAGATGTCAATATATAACTCTATTATGATCTACCATTGCAATTATACTGATTTGACAGAGTAAAGCAGATATATACATGGTTCAATGGTTCGAACCAGTTCGAACCCTGAACTGAACCGACTGAACCAGTTCATGCTGGTTCAGTTCAGTTCAGTTCTGGTTCGGCTACTAAACACTTGGTTCTGGTTCTGGTTCAGACAAAATGGGCCCGAACTGAACTGAACTGAACTTTGGCAACACTACTTACTAGTCACTCTGATGAGATGCTTAGGTGACTTTCTACTGCAGCTGTCGCAGAAGTGTTTCTGTCAGACATGCAGCCCGATGCCTATGACTGAGACCTGGACTGACCTGGGCATTGTAGGGGGAAAGCGTTGGTAAGAGGCCTGTCAGTCACTGTGGAGTTCGGTTAAAGTTCGTTCGTCGGTGGAGGCAGAGACAGCGGAGGGGCTGTAGCGGTCCTCAGGTTGGGACAGGTATCTCAGCGCCTTGCACAGCTACTTCTATTCACGGTGATGAACCTTGTAAGGACTCTTGTTGGGGCCAGCGTCTCGTCAGTGGCGCTTGCGACTGTTAGCTCCCATGTTGAACTTTACTACTGAGAGCGCTCCTACTTGGATTTAAGAGCGGCATCCCTATAGAAGTGAGCCGCGCCAGATGGCACCCGCCATGAATGGTCGATTATATCGTGCTTGAAGGGGTTTTCTGCCCAAGCAAGTCATGGTTTAGCGTGTCAAGCAATTGCGGATGAATATAACTGCAGCCCGTGCTTACCCGTCAGGTCCACTTCATAGTCGCCCAAACGGAAACAAACTCATAAGCAAGAGCAAGTCTTTTAAACCCATTTAAGGCCTGTGCACGGTCATCTCTTAGGGCGGAGTCGAGCTGGCCGTCGTGAACAGCTCACAACTTCTCTTTTCTCGGTTAAACCCGGATTGTCGCGCCCATGCCTAAAACAAGGGACCGGCTTTGTGGCGTGCAGATCACGTGACTAGGCCCAGGCCGGTCGGTAGCCCCGTGGGGCGGGAGGGCTCCAGTTTGTCCAAGATTTTTGCCGACATCCACCAGGTACTTGAACCGGTGACAACAAGCTCAAACTAGTTGCCCACCCACCCAAGAAATTGGCCTTGACCTGGCAGCGTCATTGTAGACGACAAAAATACACGTGTAAATGGATAGAGACGTCCTTTCTGCGTCCTTTGCATTTAGCACTGCAGGGAAGATCCGGTAAAGCTTCCGCGGACGGCAGAAATACCATTTGCAATAAGCCCTTCTAACTGTCTAGTAACCTTAATACTGGAGCATATATGTTGAGATGGGATTAAAGCGAGGGCGAATGAGCCTACGTGAAGGTGGTATACAACGTCTGGCGGCGAGGTTTGAACTTGACATGCTCAGCACCCTCAGAGTCAAGGAGGACAAAGACAAGGACGTTACTTGACAGCACCAGATATAAGAGCCCAGGAGACGGTATGCCGTAAGGCGTAGTTGATCGAGGTATAGGTAGTGTAGGCGTCTTCGTGTACCAGGAGTACGGTCTGGTAGTATGGTGCATAATGAAGCCGGGGAGCCAGCGGGACGCTTCACAGATGCAGGTGCGGATGGCAGGTGCGGTCGGGCATATTTCACAATTTTCCCTCGCATAACAACTGAGGCCTTCATACGGATGCCAGCGACGCTCGTTCGGCCAAAAGACAAGCCTGATCGTTGCAGGGCGGGATGGTGCTCCGTGGGTCTCGATCCGTGCGGTCTCTGTCGAGGTTCGGAGTACCTTCCACCAGAGTTTACCGGGACGATGAACTGCAGCCGGTAATACACCCAAAAGTCTTCATGACGGCGTCAGCTGGTTGCCCAGGGCTTGTGCACGGGTTGTGATGAACACAAGAACTCCTAGCCAAGCCCCCTACTGAGCGGCCGCAGCGGAAGATCCGGATATGATGCACCTGGAGCTGTCATAAAAACTGGTCCCTCATCTCATTCGCATGGACACGGTACACGGGTTGCACTTCATCTAGGCTTGGCCGGGGCATGCCGTCTTCCGTGGGATGAACCCGAATGCCCGCGCAGGGAGGAAGTGTCGGCTGAAGGTTACATATGAGATCTATCATGACGAGTGACAGAATGAAATTGGCGATGCACGATGCACCAGTCGCTGAATAGCGAACCGTCCTATCCATCCCCTTGTCGTCGTAGACCGCCCGTCTTGTAACCATGCTCTGAGGCCAATTCTCGTCATACCGACGCTTGCCCTCGAGCGGAGACTGCCTTCGGAATATCGAAACGATGTCGCCAGTGTCGTGGTATGTAGCAATAAACAGTTCTTCTCGCAGAGCTCGTGAGATTGACGTAGCTTCCATGCTAGGTTAAGCGAGACGTACGGTACAGGCCAGCGTCCAGCTCCGCACACCACATAGCCTTACTTCTATCCGCTGAGCACCCGTCGTCTTAGCATACCGCGTAGGACGGTGACAGCAGTCGCAGGCGATAAGTCTAGGGTTGTCGTCCGATGGTGCCAGTGAATGCAGCGCGAGTATTGGGACCTGCTGATCGAATAAACATTGTGGCGGGCGCAGAATTATTGCGTAAAAATGAGAGGAAGTGGTCTGCATTGGATGCCAGTAGGAACAGAGTGGTAGAGCTTTGAAACCAAGTCGAAACGTCGGTCGTTGCCCGGAGGCGCGTCCAGGACACCGGCCACTCCAAGGCCCGGACCCCAGTCTGCTCCGGCGCTTTCGCGTTGCGCCTGCTTTCACCGCATCGACCAACCCCCTCTCCTGAACTTACAGAAGCCAAGTGCTACGGTGTGATAAACCTAGTAGTGATGAAACAATCCACTTCACTTATACTATGTACGTTTGAGTTGCGCTGTGCGAGCTAGATAGCCTAACCTCCGACCTCCGCAGGGGCTTAAACCACCCGTGCGGCGTGAACGACCTCCGCCAGGTTGACGACTGCTTCCACAATCATCGCCTTGGCAGTCGTACGCGTTCTGCATCTACGCGGCATGTCATGTGCATAATATTTAGGGAAAATTTGTGACAGTTTCTGGGTCAGTACATGTCTCTGGCCTTATCCGCGTCGAGGCAGTTCTGAGACTTACAACGTTAGCCTCCACCAGAAAACGTACTGGAAATGCCATACCAGGATCACATAAACCCGTTGCGCTCCTGGCCTTACGTTTCTCGAATCAAGTTCACAGTATATAGACGATTTGATAGTCGGACAAATACTCGACTTTTCCCTCCCTCAGTCTTTCTTATGCTCAGTGGAAATCTAAATGACGCTCCGAGCCGATTCACAGATTTTGTTGGAGTTATGAGATTTTGTTGGTTGTCCGCTGCACTCAGCAGCCGTGCATCGAAAATGTGAGACTCGAGTGGACCTCCGTTCATTTAGCTCATCCGGGTCCAGTTCCCGCCCAACCGGACGTACACATCCTCAACTCGCTCTCCGTAAGCACCACATTTTTTGGCATCCTTTCTACGCCGCTCGCCGAGATCTGCAGCTCATTAAGTGCACCCCAGCTACACAGCATTTCCCGGGCCGCTTCCGACCATTCTCTCCGGTGCCAAGTTCATGGTACCAAAGTACGGAGAGTGGCAGGCGGAGGGACCGAAATGCACATCCGTGCCCGCCACAGATCTAGGCCTTCACGTAACTTACACTCGCTGTAATGCTCAAACCGGGACGGAGGTCTGACTGAAGCTGTCCGGCGCTTACCTCGGGCCATGACGTCGTCAAGCTAATTCTCGCTCATCCTCCGCGAAAATATCCGTGTAAGTCTGTAAAGTTCAGTGTGCTTAGAGTTGCTGTGTGTACTGAGATACCTCTTTCTAGCTTGCTATAAGTACGGGATGTAGCAGGCCGTGGCTCGGTTTGACCAGACCTCACTTCCTCTCTCCACCGGTGGAGACGCCACGACGGCTGATCCGCCCCTGCAAGCCCTCAGAAGCACATCGTTGATCGGCCGTGGTCATGGCTCAGGGTCTCGAAAGGCGGCAATGGTCTTCTGCCGCGAATGTGCAAGCGGTTATCTCTCCTTGCAACCATCGCGTGATGCGCTCTTCCCTCCAGCGACCCTGCAAAGATGTCAATGGTATGTTTTGGTTTTTGGGAGCCCATTTCCATCAGTCCAGACATGCTCTAACTTCCCTCCGACAGAATGCGACAGGTATTCTGACATTCGCAGCGCAACCAGCCCAGGTCCCACCGCTCTCCTCACCGCATTGCTCATGCGTGCATTCGTGGGCGGACAATGAGTCAAGTACCGAGGTCTACCGGAGGTCCGTCCCGTCACGGCATCTGTTGATAGATCATGAATAGGGTCTCATTCCCTCATTCGCCACAGATGAGCCGTACTATGCCCGCATGCTCGACCGTGGTCAGGCTAGGACTCGTATGCCCACGCTGTTCAACTTTTCGAGTGAAGATCGACGATCATTCACATGGATAATTTCCTGACGGTCACTCGACCGCGACAACCGCGGACTTCGGCGTCAGTGCAGATATCTGTACGTGGGAAATGCGAGTGGATCATTGGGTCACATTCTCACAGGCTCATGTTCACTCGCCTGGGGGACTTTTCTAGGATATCGCGTCAACCTCCAACGGACGAACATGCATATTCTTCGACATCAATATCCCATAGGTCTGCTTTGTCTCGGCCCCTTTCCAGTATGACGCGTTGAGCATGGACAGTCAGGTGCGACCAGGCACTGCTTCAGCTCATGAAAGCTGTACAGAAATCTGTAATCGTATCGCCTGGTCGCCTCACTCATCCAATAACACTATTATCTGCTCGACCAGCATGGCATTAAGCATCAAGCCACCGGACTTTGGGCTGATTTTAGCTGTCAATCACTTCCCCGGCACGCAATAGCGCTTTCTACGGCCGCGCTATCATCTCACTAGAATAAGCAATACCGTCAGGCATGACACATTCCAGCATGATATGGCATATCATTCAGTCGTATCGCGAAAGGTTTACAGCATTTACAACGACGTTCGCTCAATATCTGTGCGCAATTTATTATTCATGCTCTGAGCATCGCTGATTCTTATAATTCCAGCGAATTCATGATTAACCTTCATCGCGTGGAGCTTCCTGCCGTGTAGCCTACTCCACCGGCGCTATCCTGCCGTCGTCTCGCGGCACGATGAATACCATTATAAAGATGACATCAGTCAACGACCTAGAACACACTCCAGTCCTCTCGTGGACGACCCTGACGAAGGCCAAGTGCGTCAAGACCACTGCTTTCCCATGTACCCATTACTAACTGCTCAACTGCCATACAGGCCTCCCGAGGACAGCGCTCCACACAGCATTATAGCAAGCAATGCCCTTCCGCTGCTTAATTTCCGGCGGCGAAACTTGGAAAGGCAGCGAAAAGCACTGTCGGTATCGAGTAATCGTGCAGCGGGATCGGTCAGAGTGGCTGCCGTCCACGAGGCGCGCCTGGCCTTGCGTCTCCGGTGCGTGTCGGTCGATCCTCCGGGTGTGCTGCCTTACCAGAAACTGGTCTATGCTCATACTCTTTTCGCAGCGTCTGAATACGAGTGATGTCAGGCCGCCCATGTGTCGTCGCGACCCGGGTTGAACGAAGCTTGCGGGATATAAGCTCGTGAACCATTCTGTCTTGGACTTCGAGCCAGATCACTTGCAACTTCCTCTTCCTCTACTTCTCACCTTTTGTATCCAACCACCTGCGAATCTTCCAAAATGCCTGGCCTTACTCGTTCTACTCCCAAGGTTTACTTGTCGAAGGAAGACGGAGAGTTTGTCCTCCGCCAAGGTTCAAATCCAAACCACTTCAAAAATGCGGACAAGCACGTCCTGGTGATCGGCGGCGGCGTAACTGGACTTACGGTAAGTTTATGAATAATCACTCTTGCTGCAAAATCCTGATTATTCTGCAGACTGCATGGGGACTTCTCGACACCGGTTATTCAGTCACAGTTGTATCGGATCGCTGGGCATCTATGGAGAACAGGATCACTTCACAAATTGCTGGTGCGCTGTAAGTTATTCTTCCCGATTATGACTTCAGTGCGTGAAACTCACGAACTCTATCAGCTGGGAATGGCCGCCGGCTGTATGCGGTCGTCACACAGATCTCATCTCCCTGCGCCTGTCGAAGAAGTGGTGCATGACGTCTTACCGGGCCTTCGACAGACTGCGGAAAATCCTGCCCGCTGAGGGTTTCTCAGGTCACGGAGTCCGCATGCGCACCGCCAACTTCTTCTTCGACAAGCCTATCGAAGAGAATGCGGAGGAATACGAGAAGATGATCGAAATCGAAGAGCACGGGGTGTATCCTCGAATCATTTCTAGCTTTCGATGACTGACAACCGTGTCCAGATTCGTGGCTTTGAGCGTAATCCTGCCCTTGTGCGGAAACACGCGATCAGCCGCCGCGCTGGCGTCATCGACGCTTACAAGCATGAATCGCCTGTCGTCGACACCGACGCCTACATGATGTGGCTGCAGTCTCTCGTACGCTCAAAAGGCGCGCACCTCGTAACCCATCGCATTCATGGAGACCTTCTCGCACAAGAAGACGAGCTCCTCGACACTTTCGACGCACAGTTCATCGTGAACGCCACTGGACTCGGCGGCCATGAGCTCGCTGCGGATAGGACTGTGTACCCCTCTCCGCGGTGCTTTGATCCGCGTGGTCAATGATGGCTCGAGGTTCCCTATCGTCTCGGAGGCGCTGGTCGTCGCCCATGACTACGACAAACGAGACGAGGACGGAGGCATCGTCTTCATTGTTCCTCGCAACGACAAAACGCTCATTCTTGGTGGTGAGTCAAGCTTCCGAGACACTGCTTTGAACGCGAAGCTGATTTCCGTTTGGCCAGGCATCGCTCAACCAAACGAAAAGAACCTCGACTTGACACTCGACAGCCCTGAGATCCAGCGCATGCGGGCTCGGTGCAACCGATTCGTCCCTGGACTTGAGAACGCCGAACTTGACCCCGATGCGCCTCTCGTGCAAGGACTGCGCCCGTGCCGTGGCGAAAACGTCCGTGTCGAGCGAGAGTTGAGGAGGAAGCGGGACGGAGCGCACAGCCGGATTATCCACTCATATGGTCAGGGCGGATCGGGCTTCACGCTTTCTTTCGGTTGCGCTGGAGACGTTCTCGGGCTGCTGGAGGAAATTGAGGCCGGCCGGTCCCCTGTCGCGATGAAGTCTGGCAGCCAATAACAAGAGGGAGGGTCTTTTAAAACTGGGTATTGCGAGGGTCGAAATCAGTACTTCCTATTTATTTCCTCATTATTTCGGGCTTTCGAGTTGTCTGTACTTACTTCTTGATATTTATTGAGCAGTTTGTTGTCACTCATTCTCAGAGCGGAGGTGTGAATTGATCCGTTACAGCTGGTCTTGATCCGTCTGCTTCACGGGTGATTGGCAATTGTCCTTGTGGCGCAGCCGAAGCGCCTCCGTCACGATGTGCCTTGCTCCCACACTCTTGCGACCACCTCTCGCCTTCACTCCCATCGAGCTTGAACCCTTCTGGCCCCCTCCTCGACGACCTTTCTCTGTAAGCCGACATGAGCCCAAGCAAGACGCACTCGCCGCGCTCACCGTATAGACGTCGTCGCATCCTATGGTCGCTTCTCGTCGCGTCCATCATCTCGCTGTTCTACATTGCGACACGCACAGAAGGCTCGCTCTCGTTCGCGAATTGGTCGCTGCCATCGTACCTCAAAGACGGTCTCTCCTCATCTGCTTCTCGCGCACGTCTCGTTTCTGACGCGAAGACCGAAGTAGGACGACCGAGGATACAGGAGATACACGGCCTGCTGCACTTTGTCACAGCCTTCCCTGACAGGCGGCTCAACGAGGATGAGGGAGGGATATTAGTGGAAGGGGTTTGGGGCTCATCAAGGTAGACCCGCAGCAGGAGGTCGATCTGAGAGCATTTGCGCCGGATGGGAACGACAACTGGACACAGCACTTGGCAGTGTTGAAGAAGCAGGCGCCGCTGGTAGTATTCAGCAAATCCTACTGCCCGTACGTGACACAGCTACCTGACATGCTGACGGGCCCGATAATTCGTCTATAGTTATTCTCAGCGAGCAAAAGCCTTGCTGAGCTCCTACAACCTCGCGCCATCCATCAAGGCCGTAGAGCTCGACCAACGTGACGATGGCCCGATCATACAAGCCATTCTGAAAAGGCTGACTGGACGCGGGACAGTCCCTAATGTTATTCTACAGGCGAGCACACCCCGTTGTCACTCGTTCGTTGCTAGGCTGACTTGATCGTACGCAGGGCGAATCAATCGGAGGGTCCGATGACGTCTGGAAGCTACATGAGGACAACAAGCTCAAGGGAATGATACACGAAAGTGGGGTCTTGGTAGGTGGATTGTAATACTGCGCGGTATGTGTATAATACAGTGGAATTTTGTGGTAGACCCATCCGTTGTCCGGATAATGGACATCGTTCGGTGTACAATTATGACTCACACTCGTAAATTATAAACCACTCCAAGCTTTACCATAAAGATGTGAATTCTGACGCGTTTTCAGCCGCTAAGTTTTCTGCTACCCTCTTCTACCAGTGGACGTCTCATCCTTCTGGAATTATGTACCTTACATTACTTTCGACAGTGTCGTCACGTAAACTCAGCTCGAGCTTCCTCATTGACCAATGCTATACTGTTGTTGCATAGTGTCTTCATCGTGAGTAGCATCGTTAGTTTATCGTTAGTGAACGCCCTGCGAATTTGAAACCAAAAATTGCTGTGCGGTATTAGTTTTTATGAGCGCTTATCCGCCTCATATAGTTATCGGAGGCTTGGTGGCGCTGCGCTGCAGCCTTATACGAATATGCTTCGAGTACGGCGCACGAAAATCTTGAAGCACAAATCGACGCTGCAAGCTCGGTTTCAGATCTTTTCCATGACCTTACTGTGAGCGTAGTGAATATTATCCGTAAATACGGGCTTGTCTCGGGCGGTGGCCGACGGCACGCCAGCGTGCCGCTGACAACTGTCAAGCTCTACTCTTGGCACTACCTTGTACAGCTCCCGGTGAGTTCATGTACAATACGTAACTGTCAGCTTTGTTATACAACGGAGTACAGTGTGTCGCTCAAGTGACCATGATGCATGGGAAGATAGGGAACATCCGGTAGGAGTGCCTTTCAGGCACCGCGCCACAGTCCGCGCACTGTCGGGTTTGAGTGTATAGCATACAAGTTGCTGTGATTGGTAACACGACACACCCCTGAGCACAAGTCGTTTGTCCAATATCGCTTTGATACGATACTGAATGAGTATCATGGTCTTCGGATCCACGCCGTCGAGCACTGGTGATGCGAAAGTACCGATAGACAGCTACACATCTGTTAAGCTCGACAGGGAAAAAGACAGGCCCACATGTTCCCTTCCATCGTCGCAACATTTTGTTCCCATCTTATCTCGCGCGTAAGACTCGCCATGTCAAAGCCAGCATAAGCAGCATTTGGTCTATGAAGCATTGGATTTTCAGTGTTGCGCTCTGTGCAGAAAGCGCCTCGACGCGTCCTATAAAAGCTCACCTCAAAGGTGGTAAGCCTCAGCAAGCCAGCTCCATCACCTCGTAGAACATGGCCCGCATCTCTATCCTCGGCCTCTTCCTCTGCAGCATTGCTCTCGTGTCCGGCGTCGCTGCCGGCCCGTCTCCTGCAAACCCCGCCGACCTGGAGAAGCGTGCGCCGACGCCAGCAAGCGATCATGTAGCAGCTTCTGCCACTACTAGCTGCGCCGCGTGCGCGTCCTGCGGTGGTGGTGGTTGCACTGGTACGCGTACCAGATGTATGACTACCCGATGGCCATACCGACTTGACGTGGTTTATAGGCTGCAGCGGTTGTACCTTCTGAACAGAGGAAGCATTGCGGCTACGTTGACCTAACTGCGTTCGACGTAAGTTTCAAGAAATTTCTAGAATTTATCCTATATTCACCTTCAATTAATTCATAGCATACCAACTACGCGGCGCGGCTACCGCGACCCAAACTAGGTCTCATGCGGATAAGGAATGTATGCAGTATAGTGACATAAACCAATGTATACGGGAGATACAATGAATTCCGAAAGATATGTGTATGATCCACAAGTGTTCGTGAAGTGTGTGTTCAGCTGGTATGCAGCCAAGGGCAATGGTAATCCCAGAGGGATACACTTCAGCGCGAGCATTCAGCACACAGCGAGGCGGCGTCATGCACCAGCGAGCAACCACAGCTGGGACCACTCAGTCCCCACTGACGCATCTGCAGGCTGAGAAACGCAGGGCCGCCGAGAAATCCGATTGACGACGGCAGCTGCTGGACCGTCGAAGTAGTGCGTAGCGGGTGGGCACGCGCTCTTGTCCTGCAAGTCGGGCGGCTGCCGAACCATGGGGACGGGAGTATTGATGGAGAATGCGAATGAGCTGGCGGCCGGGTTCTACGACATGCGCTCGTTGCCTCGGAATATGACGTGACCGACGTCGCGCTCAAATAGCGGTGGAAGTCTTGGCTTGGCCCGCTTTCTTCGCGACGCAGTGGGACGTTGTCGGGTTTCAACGGGCTTCTCGCGATTGTCTACATCGGCGTTCATGTCTTCTTCGGTCTGTTGGTCTACCGCAGTATCTGGAAGACGAGGGAGGGATGCTTCATTGGTGTCGACAAAATGGGAGTCCGAGGAGGCATCGGTAATGATAGGTGGTGCAGGAATGCGTCGAGATGTTCTACAGCTCATGCAGGTGTACGATACGGCGTTTCCATGCGACTGTGAGGCTATGTCAAGCCCTAAATGTCAACAACATACGCCAAGCGTAAGCCACAAGTGCACGCACCATTCACTCGCACAATAGCGGTGATACCTGGCTGCAAGACCAAGCTACAGCCCTTGCAAAGCGTGCGCTTGACCGTAGGATCCCTAAAAGGAGTCAGCACGCACCGGTGTCGCATAGCACTACGACGTACATCCGCGTGTTGGTCTTCTGTCCAATCGCCCTCATCGACTTGACATACTTCCGTGATAGGTCCACACACGCCGCCGAGTGCCTCTCCTTGTTCCTCTTACGAGCCTCCTCCTTTCTTGCCTTTCCATTCGCATGGGGAGGTATCGGTCCGCTTGCGCCTGGTAGCGGTGTACTCGCCTGCCCGAGCAGCGCGCTCGCTTGGTACAAGAAGTTGAGCCGCTGGAGGATGTCGCGGTTCGAGACGCTGTTTGGGTTCGGTGCGTCGTCCTTCGACTTCTTGGCCATCGTGGTCAAGTTTTGAGATGGAGCAGCTGAGAATGGAATCGGTGGATGGTGGTGGTACAGGGCAGAGATGAAGTCGGCGCTTCGAGGTGAGACTGCTCGGTCGTGGCCTCCATCGTCTCTCGAGTCGACTCCCACAAGCGCACTCAACAATCCACGACGGAGTCCCGCTGATCGCCGATGTGAATGTGTTTTGCGGCAAAAACTCTTCAAAGAGTCCAGAGTACAACGAGAAGGCATAGCGCTGTTTGCCATGCTGCGAAGTGGAGGTTTCTGTGCGGACATCGCTCAGACGGCAAGCCCTTCGGTAACGTTTAATGCTTACACCAGCTGGACAACCCCAATATTCTTTGCACACATCCCCATGATAGGTTTTCTTGAGGTTCAATCTGCACCTGCCACCTGCAGAAAATCTGTAGTATGTCTTCAGTCTAGGTGATTGACTTGCGATTCAGCTGACTCATTCTTAAAGCCCTCTGATATTTTATACATTTTGAAATGAGCTGGAACTCACAAACTGCAGGTAGGCATTGAGGTCAACTCATGCTAAAATTTGAGCAACTCACATCTTCAAGCCCATAGGTACACATTGCACCCTCAGTGTATTACTGAATCCTATCAAAAACAGGACTTCTTCCACTGGCAGGTGACAAAAGAGGGCTAGTATCCCGTGGCATGCACAAACTTTTTCTGCTTGCTGTGATAGTAAGCAAAAAAGTTTGTACTGCCAGTTGTATGATGGGCTTCACTCACGACAACGAATACTGATCTGCATCGTCTTCGCTGCCCCTCTTGTTACAGGAATCCACTCACGAAAGCTTGCTGCGCCGCTCTACCTTGGAATGAAGTCGCTGCCAAATCGACGAAGTCCCCGTCGTCTTCCTTGTTTGTCGTACAGCTATCTTTCGTCTTCCGTCCGCTTCAAAATACCTCTACGACAGTAGTGGCAAAGGAGTCCCCTGCGACTATGCCCCTATACTTGTTCACGGCGGGGCCCGGTCAGCTTGGATCCATGGGGGCATTGGAGGTCGAAAAGCACCAGGAGAGTGAAGGTCGCAACCGCATACACCAAGCCAGTATGCCGCACGCGGCCCGTATTACCTTCCGTTCACTCACTTCTGCCATGTCCGAGCAACGGGGCTCGGAGACGACCTCGCAATGCCATCGATGCCCTGCCGCACTTCGTCGCCCGGCGATGTACTTTGAAGCTTCCCTCCTCACCCGCGGTCGGCCTCCGAGCGATAGTCTTCTAGTGATTGGCATCGCCAATTTGCACACTGGTCTTCGGGTGGAACTACAGCGAAGACCAGCAATGACAGCGCAGCACTTTTGAAGGAATCCGTCTTACCCAGGATCTTTTGCCCGGGGAGATGTTCGGCAGCGTTTGTTCGAGCCATCGAGCGACTTCTACGACTCCTACTACGGCCCCGCGGTAACCCACGAACCCGCCCGCCATTGTTATCGTTGGATATGCGACCGCCCTTCAGGGACGAAGCCAGGATGTGTTCGCCGTCGGTAACGACCTATCGCAGAGTAAAATCTGATCCTATCCTCCTGCTGATCCAACGTACATGGAATCGACTCGCCGTCCACTACGCGACACCGGTCAGGGACGGCTTGCTTGATCTGGCTGGGTTAGGTGGCCTATGTGGCGATGAAGTTGGTTGAAACTATGTCGGCGGTCCGCAAGCCTCATTCGAGCAGCGAGAATTGGTTGGGATATCTGCGAGGACGACAGGTTACCGCTCGAGATACGAGCAGAGGGCTCATAGAGAAGGGCTCGTCGTGGTGGTCGGTGACAAAATAGGTCAAAGTGACCGGCGTCGGGAGCATTGGGGATGAACAAAAGGATTTACAAAACCAACCACCAGTGTTGGTTCGCTCGCGCCGTGAGGCTCGTCGCTTTGCGAAGACAACTATCCTACCAACCAATAAACTTGTGCTTCTCGTCGTCAGCGTCAAACCCTTCGACAACATCTTTATTTGCATGATATATCGCCCTGGACAGCGACCGCTCAACAGCGCGCCGACATATAGAAGAGCACCAAATAGCCTCCATCGTCATAGTCTGCTCCTGATGCATCACCTTCAGTGTGTTTGCAATGATCACTGGGCATCGACGGTATCAGGGTGGGCGGAGTCTACTTCAACGAGAGAGTCGAAAATCAGAGTTCGAGAGAACGATTGCGTGGGTGGTTTTATTCTTGTTTCGTTTTATGCCCCAAACGTGCTCACTGATTCCCGCTCAGCTCTCAAAGATACCGAGACATCCTCCGCGCGCGCGGCGGTGTTGTTCTGAGACGGATTTTCCCGCTGGGCGAGCCGCCTCCAAGGACTGAGCAGTGGGTTGTTGTATCTGTCTTCGGTGCCTTGGTCGAGGTCCTTGGACGTGATTCTCTCAACGTGATTCTCTCAACGGTCACCTTTCGCCGGCGGATCCGAGTACGACAGTGGCGTCGACGATCGATACATCTCAGAGCCTTGTTCGAAAGCTCCAGCCCAGTTTGCGGGATTCCTCGATCCACCAGAACGTTCATCCGTCCCGTTCGACACAAAGTAACGGTCCAGAAGATCATGAACACGGAGAAGATCCTAGGTCAGGGCCGGAGCACTGCTCAGCACAGCCGATATGCCTTCCAGCACTCAAGGAGGGGTTTTCAATCCATGCCCGACTTTCTGACACAAGCACCCGGCGTGATCGCTTTTCCAGCCGCGGTGGGCGGAAGAAAAACAAGGGCAGGAGCAGGAAGCAAGGTTCGTGTTCCTCATCACGACAAGGGTTGGAGTCATATTGAGACCGTGTCAGTGATAGTCAGAATGGATCTATCTTCTGACAGCGGGGAGCAAAATCCGGCGCAAGTGCACCTCGTGGACTAGCGCTGCCGATGGGAAGGATCGGCCTGTTAGCTCGGGTTAGCCTGCGGCAATTCAGCAAGCTTCGCGGCAGAACACAGCCCAGAACGAAGAGATGATATGAACGGCACTTGCCGCATTCATAGTGAGCATTTGAATTTTCAAGTTTTGAACGTACTCTCTTTACTCATATCAGCTCTCAAAAACAGTAAAGTCATTACTGGTTCCCTTAACAAACCGTCATCGAATCGGAAGACAAGTACCAACACCCGCGTTCCATACTTGTCAAGATACCTACGGCTGCATCGTCAACGCGCCACTATCAACTTCGCCTCTCCCAACCGATATGCCCAAACGCAACATCGCAGAGGTCTGCGCCCAGGAGCAACTCGTATCCCTTGCTCCCAACAAATATGCAAAGGGCGACAAGGGTAAAGGAGTTCGAGTCCCAAATACAATGTAGGTCCTCGAGTGCTGGTCGTCGCCACAACATGCCCATGCTGAGACTCTTCTCGCTATTCTTAGGGCACAACGAGACTTCATTGCACCAGTCCACAAACAAAAGTCGCTCACCGACTCTGCCATCAATAGAGATAACGCGGCCGTAATGGTGCAGCGGGGCGTAAATGTCGCGCGCTCACAACAGCGCGGAGAAGGCCTCACTCTTGCGACGACATTATCGAAGTTCAGACTTCCTCCCAGCATCCACGCAAAGGCGACGTCCTCGTCGCCCTTACCGCAAGACGTCGAACTACAGGGAGCCGACGCGGCAGGAAGCCTCCACATATCCCGTGATGAACAAATGCCGTACCTCCCTCCATCTCCCACGGCGAATTCAATCCGTACCACTGTTATCCGAATGCCCTATCATGACCTGAGGCCCACGCTACCACCAATCTCTACTCATGACGTTTCGTCTCCTCCGCGCGAAGTCGAACTACCTTCCCTCGCTGAGTTGAAGCTTCCCCGCCTGGTCCGCGTATACTTCCCCAAGTCTCGCTTCCTACTGCGGTCAGACCCCTTGTCGTTAAATCCACCACGGTCTCTGGCGAACAGCGAGAGCATGCCAGGGTAGGAAAGGCGTTCAGGCTGCGCTCTCTGCAAACACCCTATGCGCCTCTTATTCCGTCGAGACTCAGACATCGCGTGGATAGCGACACTCCACAAGCAGGGCCCGATCTAGGAGTAGCGATACCCTTGGACGCTGAGGGTGAATCAGAAATTCAGCATGCTTCTCAGCGCGAGGGGTCCACTTCCGCGACATATCATCCCGTGCAGGCTCGCCAGAGAAGTTTTTGGTCACCTATGTCCCACACCGCTACCCCGCCGTCCGACGGTATCGCTGAAAAGCCACAGATTTATTCCTTCCAACGGGAGGTCTACCGCATATGCAGATGTTCAACTGGGTTGGAGCATACAGATTTACCCCCACGCCGCCGTTTGTTCACTCGCCTTGCCAATGTCCGCCACTATGAATTGCTCGGGGTTTGCAGAATCTCAGTCACTTCGACACGTTCTCCATTGTTCGCTCGCAATCTGTGTCAACATCATGTCCTCGCTGCTTCGCTATTTCAACGTTCATATGCTTTCCTATTCTCGTGCATTCTCTTGTGTTGTGCCTTCTCCGAATAGCTTATGCGCATGCACTTATTGATTATGTAGTACGTCTCCAGAACAAAATCCCAAGCCTGGCCAAATAGTAATCTACACCCGCCTATCGTGAAAGTATTTTGGAGCGACTGGTGGACGATACAGATCTAGAAGCCTGAGCTGGGCATTGCCAATAGCGATGTATAAGAAGCCTTGACCTTCGCGCCACTGAGCACACCGCAGTACTTACCGAGTAGCGTGAATGGTGGGTACCAGCAATTAACGTGCAACGTATCACGCCTCCCCCCGCAATACCACCGCCGTAAAATGCAAGCGACATGGTGTGAAATACACCTAGAATTTCAAGAGATTCAGTTGTCCTGAGCTGCCAGTACAGAGTGAAGTGATCCACGAGCTCGCACAAGCTTTCCGCAGGCGGACATTGCCGAGATGCGTTCAAGCTCCGACTCGGAAGGACCCGCCTGCTTCTGTGCCGCAGGTTCGAGAGACGGAAAGGCGTTTTGATTTTGGCGCCGTCGCGTGGGCTTGCTCAAATTCCCACGGACGCGTCCTGGATATCTGACGCCAGTGTTGGCAAGGTCAGCTCTGGTCAGCTTGACCCAGTCAAGAAAAGGTCAATCTGATGTGACCGGTAGGTCGGTTGACCGGTCAGTCGACCGGTCAAGGGGTCAGGCGCCCAGGTTTCAGTCGAAGCGCCCATGTGGTCATGGCGCACGCCGCGGACCAAGCGCAGACTACGCGGAGGTGTAGTTCAAGCACAGGCCATCGCGACGAGAGCATAGATGCGTCCGACGTAGCATAGATTTATTTTAGACCTTGTAAACACACCCTAATGTGAGTTCAATGGCGGAGGAGCTGGTTACTAGGAACACCGGCGCCTGAAATGGTTAACCTCGATGTGCTCGCTGAAGCCTCCCGACTTCTCGCAACGTTAGTGGCGGCGCACCTGCACGTATTACGTGCCTCTGAGCAGCTACGCCTCCCTCAGCCGCCACCAACTGTAGGGACCAGCAGTGGACAATCTCATACCCGGGCCTCCAAGACTGACAAGGCTACGTACCCTTCCGGACGCTTCTTGCGCATCCTATGGATACAGACCCTCCAGAAAACTGGCAATATAAGTGGTTTGAAAAATGAAATCGCATTATATGGCTGCATTCAGTCCGACACCACTCGATTTCGTAGTGGTAGGCATCCCGGTATACTCAGTATAAGATACATGTAATCGTAATGACTCATCCCATCATTCCCACGGCTTATCTTTGACCGGTCAGTGATTGACTGACCCCTTTGACCCCTTTGACCTGACCTTTGACCCTGACCGGTCATGACCCCGGTCAATGACAACACTGTCTGACGCGACACTACTTACCACCGTCTACGGAGGCGGACCTTCGACTGTGGCTCTGGTGCCGTTCCAGCGTTATGCAGGTACACCAGAGACACCAATACTCTACTTTTAACCATATTTCTGACATTCTCTGTCTGATATGAAGGCTATGGCCGGACTCCGGAGACGCAGCCAGCTTGAGAAGTACATTCACTGGCAGAGAGTAAGACTTCGTGTGTCCTCTTCTACTCCTACTGCTGAAGAACACCGAGCTCATCTGATACTTAAATGATAGATTGTATCTTCGATCGTATGCCTCCTCGCTCAGGCGCATATCAAACACGTACATCAAGCTTGAAAGACACGAGGTGGATGGTGCCCCACGAGAAAATATGAAACACACTGGCGAGCATGATTCATTCTCTAGAGAGGGCATACTTTGCAACGTGCTTCTCTCAAATACCAATGAATGTGCGTAACCCAACGCGGATGCATGCTCTGCTGGCTGACTATAGGTGCGTTGCACTAGTCTATGCACAGGAGTATTACTGTACATGCTTGAAAGCTCCAGCTGCTCACAGGATCCTCGTGTCCTCCGCATTGAAGATCTTAGCGATTTATCTTGCAGTGCACACGAATGCCTCGTTAAAGCCTCGCTTTGCTCGATCCACCCATATTCACGCTCTCTTCAATGCAGCGCAAGTGCCCTCAGTTACGCGCTGCAGTTTGCTTGCACGACATGGACATTTTCCAGCCAATTGTTTTTTTTACAGCGAGGCACGACCATGAAGGCAGCTCAAGCCCTCGCTGATTATCCGCCTATTGTAGTGCCCATACCACCGACTCGATATATGCGGGCCGATCCTATATCGCTGAAAAACTTGCCGCAGCCCAAAGCGAAGATGTTGTCCAACGCCACCGACGTGGAAGTCCTGTCGGGTATGGACTTTTGAGCTCATGGTTGGCCGTGCTGGACACCGCGAGGTTGTAGGGGTGTACCGTGGCCGTTTTCGGGTAGGTGAGTGATTAAATGTTAAACCCTATGCATTATGCTTCTCGTATGGAATCCGCTGCCTTTGTCAGGTCGAATGGATGTACGCTGACCTTTTCTAGTCAGACGCGCAGTTGGATCCCTGTGCAGAGTGTTCAGCTCATTGCGTTCGTCGCTCGTTTTAATCTGTGCCTTTAGGTGTCTCGTCAAGCGACATCTGCCCCGCCATTTCTTGTACGGCTCCCCTTCAGCCTGACAGTCCTTCGCCGTGCATCGATGACCTACTACAGCGTCCAAGCGTCCGACAGTTCTGGTGCCGGCTCGTTTGTCTCATGGGCGCCGAACCCCAACCGCCGCGGCACCCTCAACATTGTCGTAACCTGTCTCTCCACCCTCTTCATCTGCGTCTGGAGCGCAGTCCACGTCGACGTACCTACGCGCAAGGCGTCCTCGTTCACGACGCTCCTCCGCAAGCTTGGATGGCTTGTGATCGGTCTCCTCGCTCCGGAACTGCTTCTCATCATTGCATACACCCAGTTGCTTTATGCCGCCAAGCTTGTACGGGGCTTTTACGTTTATGTAAAGGTGCGGTAGACATATGATGTCAAGCACTGAGACGTAGTATTGACATTGACTCACATTAGGGAGAATCTATGTGGCCTACAGAGGTAAGCATCATTCATTGAACATCCACAGTTAGCAGCTCATTTTTAGCCACCGCTTGTAGAAGCCTTCTTTTTCTTCTAGCACCAATCCTCAGAATCCAGAACAGCCCGCTGAGGTGTGTAGTAATCATCCTGAACAGCTATGGCCCTTCAATCTGATATTGTTAATTGCTAGCGAGGCTCGCCGCAACATAAACTGCTATTTGAAGAGGGATCGTCCTCGGACACTGGGGAGCAGCCCAAGGTACTGAATTCCGCATTTTGGATATCCCGACCATTCATCATCTGATATTCAGCTTTTCGTCCTTGAGACGCGCCGCAAGCATTCTTGGACGCTTCTCCACGGGTTTTACGCCACTATGGGTGGTTTCGTCCTTGACACGACACCGGTGCCTATTCTACGTGGCGACGGCGCCCCTGCATCAAAGGCCCAGAAGCCAAAGACCGGCTTCGCGGGTGTATGGCAACGGCTGCTCAGCTGCATTCAAATATCACTTGCCCCTGCGCGCATAGTGGGCGCGGTTTGCTGCCGTCTCCTTGACCTCCCTCACCTCAGAGTGACACCTCCCATTGGAGCATGGCACGCGCCTCACCCTCACGCCCTTTGGTGTCTCCTTTATCATGCAACATCACCCTCACCTCATTCCCGACATCTCAGAGGACAGCATTCGCGACAGGAGCAAGGCCGACTGGATCGGCAAAGGGCTGCTGGTCTGGCAGCTCCTCTACTTCTGCATCTCCCTCATCTTGCGTTGGGCCCAGCACCTCCCGGTCACCCTCCTCGAGGTCTCGACGCTTGCGCACTGCCTCTGCACGATGGGCACGTATTTCCTCTGGTGGAAGAAGCCGTTTGGGATCCATGAGCCGACGTTGATCACGGGCAGAACGGAGGAGGAACGCGAGCTTGTGCGCGAGCTGGCAGCGCTGATGAGCATGCGCTCTAGCCGCTATCTGAATGCCGTTGGCGGCTTGTTTTGTCGGCACCTATTGCCTGAATGGGAATACGTAAAGGACCATGGCAGGTTTGGCGGGCAGCGTTGGGTGCTTGGCCCACCCGAGGCAGTCCTCGCTCCTGCTGGAACTCCGCTGCCGGGGACACGGTTTAGCAGCAACGAGGATTGGAGGCTTCCCGGAGGGAACGAGACTGCCTGGCGGAAGAAATTCGCTCGGCGGATGCTCTTCGACAACGCTACTCTGCCGTGGTATTATCGCCGCGAGAACCTTCCTCCTGCGACGATGATTAGTCTCAGCAACGAGGACGTAACACGATGGGCTCTGGCATCTCGCGCACTGGAGCGCGGCTCCATGGACGAGGACCAGCTGCCTTCGAGGAATGCTGTCATCCCGGATTTCACCCTGCAGCTCTACACCAAGTGCAGCGCCCCTGGAACCAACGGCCATATGCTTAAAGCGTGCGCAATTCTGGGAAGCACGGCGTTGTACAGCTTGCCGCATCTGCTCGGATGGAACACGCACTTCGCAACCCACATCGAGCATGTCTTGTGGCACGTCGCCATCCTGGCGATGTGTGCGATTGGGGCGTGCATGGCGGCTGCCTACTCCGTCATGCCTTTCAATGCACCCAAAACGGACGCCCCTCTGAAGGACAGAATCGTAGACATCAGCACCCTTATCGTACTCGACCTGCTTGGTCCGCCAGTCTACGTGATCTGCAGCGGTTACTTGCTCGTCCAGAGCTTCCGGCAGCTCCGAGTCCTTCCCCCGGACGCGTTCGTGCTGGCCTCCTGGTCTCGTTACTGGCCCGGGTTCTCGTAAAGGACGGTACGTGACGGCAATTAGCACCTGTGTCGAACACATACTCACAAATCATGTTTTGCGTTCGCAGATCCGTGACGCTATGTCTAATTCTTGTTGTCTCGCGTATCTATTAAGTACAACCCTGCCAAACTTGTTTTTTTAAAATAACTATCGTTGGCCGGTTATGCATATGCCATATCTTCTTTGCTCACCTCCGCTCTCGGGTTCCCTCCAACTTTGCCATTTGTATGTACCTACCGTCCGAATGTTAATCATGCTGCAATTACTGCAAGAGCGATGCTCAAGGACGAAAGTGACGAGGAAGAGAGCAACAGAGCGGCGGACTCGGGCTCTAAGTGAACGCTATTCTTTACCATTCAGCCTGATAAGGCATCCTGACGAGGCTTGAAGCTTGAAGCTTGAGAGTAGAATGTGGAGAAGTGCAATGAATGCGTCCCATAGAGATCTATCCACCTTTACCTCAGTAAGCTGGACAATATGAAGAGTGTGCGGTCCCTAGGTGAAGGGTCAACAGAACAGGAGGTATGTGTGGACGACGTGTCTTGAGAGACCATGTTCAGTGTCGTGTTCGCACAGAGGTCACTTCTTACTTGAAGCAGACGCTTTCACCGATTGTTTACCCCAGGGTATAGTATACCCATCGGTGAGGTTGCAATTCAGCAAGCTACAGTTTTGCCTGCAGTCCTTCCAGTGTCTGTTGGCGAGAAGAGGATTGTGAATTCTATAATTCGGAACTCTACGGATCAGTATTAGTGTATAGCATAATTCAGCAATGACCTAAGGCTGGTGCTCTCTAATTTCTTCATGGACGTCAACTGGCTCGGGCCCCTCCTTATTGCGCAGCTCCGACGGCAGAATATCGAGCTTGCCTCCCAGAAGCTTCTTCAGCCCATCCAAGCCCACCTCAACCTGCTCTTCTGTCGTTGCATGCAGCGGGATGACCACGACGTCCTCCTCGCCCTCCGGACTCTCCAACGTCGCCAGCTGGCTGTCCAGCATCGCCGCCTTGAAGAAATGCCCCTGCCGCTTCTCCATGCGCTCCCGCAGCAGCTTCTCCTCCGCCTTGATGTAGAAGAAGAATGTGCGGATGCGCATCGCGTGCGCAGGCGCGAACGCCTCCGGCCGCTTGTGCACCTGGTGCGTCCCCCGGATGAGGTCGCGGTAGTACCGCTTCAGCGCGGAGCAGGTGATCATGACGCCGAGCCGCCCCGTCGCTCCGCCCTCCACGACCTGCGCCTTCGCCTGCTGCTCCGCGACGACGTGCTCCGCCGTCGTGCGGATGAGCTCGAGCCACGGCTCGCGGTCCGCGTCCGTCAGCGGGACGTTGTGCGACATCTTCTCGATGTTCGACTTGGGGTGCAGGTCATCGCCTTCGATGTACGGTAGGCCGAGCTTCTCGTTCAGGGCCTGCGCGATCGTGCTCTTTCCCGTGCTGGAGACGCCCTGAGTTCAGTACATGAGCTAGCAGGTAAAGAAGCTTGTCTGGAAGTATACGTACCATGACCACGAGCAAGATGGGTGTCTGGTCTGGGGACTGGCCGTTTTCGGTGCTCATTCTGGCAGGAAATGTGAGGATATACGATAAATAGTTGAGGTGAAAGGAGGGGGAGAAGTGGGCGGTGGTGTCGACGTCCGAGCAAAGTCCTAGTTTCTATGACTTGGTATAAGTACTTCAGGGTTAGCCGAATTATGAGCTCATTGATTCGGTGCTGGCGGTCCGCTCCCCGGAGTCTCTCCGGTCCAATGGAAAAGAGAGAAAAACACAACATTGGCAAAATCATAGCGAACGGGCAGAATGGGCTGCGTAGTCCTGCTATTGGGTGCATGCAAATTGTACAGAAGCGCAGCGACAACAGTAAGGAACAGCAGTCGAAAACATGATACCAAAGACTGATACGCAGAGGCAAAGTACACGGTAATGGAAGACGGCGGTGCTCAGACATAAGCGAGTATATAGGACCAGCAGTCAAGTGCTCCTGGGAAGATGATTTGTGGGGTAGCGACTAGTCCTCACGCATTTCGTCGTCCTTGGATGCCTCGTAGGTATCTTCCTCATCCTCGGCGGCTTCCTCGGGCTTGAGGCCAGCCTTGTTGAGTGCGGCTTGTGAAGTGTAGTCCACGCGCACGCCACGAGTGCGGCGAGGCTGAATGACCGACGGGTCAATTTCGTCGAGAGA
The DNA here is from genome assembly GCA_024811115.1 of Terana coerulea. Classification (NCBI taxonomy): domain Eukaryota; kingdom Fungi; phylum Basidiomycota; class Agaricomycetes; order Polyporales; family Phanerochaetaceae; genus Terana; species Terana coerulea. The sequence goes on from JAKOGH010000035.1 coordinate 29,279, forward strand.
TTCTTCCTATTCACCGGGCAACGGGTATGAGCAACCCCTCTCCGGCGTGGCACCCGCAGGAGGAGACGCACCTCAGCCATATCCTCGTCTTCCTCTTCCTCCTCTTCCTCGTCCTCGTCATCCTCGTCGTCATCTTCCTCGTCGTCCTCAGCCATGGCCACGTCCTCGACAAGCTTGCCCTTGCCCTTGTTCACTTCCGTGGGTTGGTTTTGAGCATCCCCAGTTGAACTAAACGCATCGCAAATCAGGACGGGGAGAAAAACATAGAGCTTCTAGCACATACGCTGCACCTGCGGCGGTAGCGTCGGTCGACATGTTCGAGTTTTGGTAGGAAGGTTTTGTGTGGTCACAGTGGTCGGTGGTTGGCGGAAAGAACGCGACGCGTTGGACCGTCACGAACTCAGTTTTGTCACGCACGTTACCGTCACCGTCCGTGACAAGACGCGGACGGAGAGCGTGGGAACTCTGTAATGTCGAGAAAATATTATTTGGGTATCTCTCCATGTGCTACCATCACAGCAATACAGTGAGACTGTTACATGTCGGTCCCCCATCAGTCCGACTCCGATGCAGCGAAAGCGCCAGAAAAATGAAGGCGAAAGCTGAAGACAATGTCGAGCAGGGGCGCGGCGGCGAGCTCAGCGTTCGTGGGACTGGTCGCCATGACCGCATAGGTCGATCCTCGTGCTGGAAGACCGAGGGAACAGATGGCGGTACGACGACCACGGAGGATCTGATGGCATGCTGACCTTATGTAAATTTCACGCATCAGAGCGCTTTGACTGTTGTCTCGCGAGGACGCCCGCTTGGACTCGACCGCCACGACCACTCAGCCTGTATCTTTTTATCCGCCACCAGCATGGCCAAGGGGTCCTTTATATCCCCTTCCTGCTCGGAGGCAAACCCTCCTCCAACAACGGTTTTCCCGCGGAAGAATCCTCGCAGGCCGCCATGAACCCCTCCAGAATGTCGACGTCGTCACGGTTCCCCTCGCTGCGCAGGCTAGAAACCACGAGTTCCGACGGCTCGAGCTCCTCCACCCGCCCAACAAGCATGCAGAGCAATCCTGGCAGCATCGCGTCCGCGGCCCCAGGCTCGAACGGCCTGGGCACCGCCCTCTTGAATATCAAGTTCACAGGCCCCTCGTTTCTCGACGTAGTCGCGAAAGACAACGTGTCGAAAGAGCCACTGTACATCATCGAGACCGTCAGTGCGCACACCACCGTCTACCGACTCGAACCCCGCACGAAGCAAGCCATCACGGCCGCCGAGGTCAAATGGCCGCACACCCTCATCAAGGGCAGGACGTCGGGCAGGACGGTGCAGATAGGCAACGGGCGATGGCGAGATACAGAAGAGTTTCTCAAATTCGGGACACTAGCCAACTTTGCGTGAGTTATCTCTCATCCCGCCCACTTGTCACGACTTGCCCTGCTTGGGCGTTGCATTGTCTAGGCCCAGCCAGCGCGCAATATCCGCTCCATGATCGCAACCGTACTCATCCAAGGTTTGTTCTAGGAATCGAAAGTTCAATATCCCACACTGGCCCAAAGCCTCTCAAGTGGAAGCTCGTTCCCGGAAATTCATACTACGTAAGTCCTTCTCCCATCCATCATGAATAGCCGTCCCGTTTACACGCCCACAGTGCACGACAGAAGGCATAAAAGGGCCGGTGGCAATCCTTGATGCCGCCGTGCTATCCGCGCCACCACGGCTGCGCATATACAACACCTTTCTGAACGGCGACACGGAGAGGACGCAGCTGAACATCAAGGGCGTGCCCATCCTCCTGCTCGATTACCTGGTGACGACCGCGCTGCTGATCACAACCGAGGTGCAGGAGTGGCTCGATCGCCCGCAATCCGTGGACGGCAGGGTGCGTATGCCGGGAAGCTCGGCGCCCGTTATTCAGCGATGGCTCGCGATCATTCGCAACGAGCCCGTCCCTGCGAGTCCCACACTCTCGCCTACGCTCACGGCCACGTCATCCTGGGATGGGCGCAGCAACCACCGTATGTCGGGCGGGACGGCGTCGATTGCAGGATCGTCTATCAGCGACCCCATCACCCCCCTCACCCCGGCGACCTCTATCGGCTCTTACTTCCTGCCGCGCGATGAAGACGTGCCTCCCGTCCCACCACTACCCGAATCCATACGGTCTATCTCGCAGCCCACCTCACCACCTCCACACCTATACGCGTCGACTAATGATCTTCGCTCGCTCGCTACGTCGCAAGCGGCGTCTTCATACGGGCATATACCGCCCGCCAAGTCTCTGCGGGGTGCACGGCCTCTGCCGACACCGCCGAGCATGTCGGGGACATCATTATCGGCGCCTCGCCCATGGACGTCAAGTGGCACGCCTTCGCCGTCCACAAGCTCGTTTGACATGAACCGGCCGTCCAGCCCCGGGTCTTCCTCGACCAGTTCTAACTCGAACTCACGCCGCTCGCGTGGCGGGCGGTCGTCAATCGGGCGGTCACTCGCCGTTACGAACATGCCGCCGCTGCAACCACCGCCGACACACACGCTGCCGCTCCCGCCGAAGCTGGCGCAAGAATATAGCGCGTCGCGGCCTCCCACGCACCCGTACGGCGAGTCGAGCGCGCAGGCGTCGGTGTCGGTGTCGGCGCTGCAGATGTCGAATCCGGACCCGGTGCCGCCAGACGAGCAGGAGCGGATACGGCAGGCGGCGGCGCAGATGCAGGCGATGAGCCTGGGGTCGCCGCCCCGCAGCCGATGTCGGGCGGGTCGAGCGTGTACTCGCCCGGGTATGCGAACGGGATGACGAGCCCGGGCGCGTCGTTCGCGGAGCAGATGCAGGACGGGGGATGGTGTCGATGGCGGAGGCGGCGGCGGGGCGGCGGTCGTCGTACGCGGAGACGGTGTACGAGCTGCCGCCGCCTGCGTACGACGCGATCGACTTTTCATTGCCGCAGGTGCACGTACCGCAGCGGTGATGCGCCTGCAGGCTGCTACGACTCCTACTCGTCAACGCTTCGATACTTTCAAGACATCTCTGGGTTCATGCTCACGCTCTTCCTTTGGTTCACAGTGTTTTCGCTCATTTGCGCCCATCTCTAAGCCTTGTAACCGCAACACTCGCTCATTCATTTGTACTCTTCACATTCCTTGCAACATCTCTCTTCCACTTCGGCCCAACGTCGTTCCCATATTCCTGCCCACGGCCTTATCCCATCCCTTTCTCTTTGTAAGTACTAGCATATGTTCACGCCTTCTGGCCAGAGGACTCTGTAATATAATAACGTAGACTACGAACGCGTGTGCACTCCGTGTACACGCAATACTTATGACCGGCACGCGCGTAGGCAGTATTATCGTACAAGCTCGGTGTCCCCTAATTTTATATGTAGCACGCAGACTGCGTAACTGGATGACCTTCCGTAAGGATTTTAGGATCTCTAAATGGCCGTAAAGCTAGATACGTTTTAGTCGGAGTTTTGAATCAACGAGGAGCCAATGAGAGGTCGAGAGCGAACAGAGAAATGATTCCAGGCGTCGCCACCACATGGACGGTTCCCGTGCGATCAACGACCAGTGATGCGTACCTTGCCGCCATCTGCCAAATAGGGCCATGTCGGTCATGCCGGGGGGGGGGGGGGGGCATGGATTTTCCTGTCACGGATTCGGGGGAAAGGCCCCACCCCAAGCTCACCAATGGTTGAAACTGTGTTTAGCTTTGTGTTGAGATAAACGCTTGTGACTGATGGCCTTGCTTGACAAAATCTCGTTCAGAATCTTCTGAACACAAGGCAAATACAAGGCGGTAGAGTGTTGTACGCATGCTGGTTCATTGAATCATCCGGTGCTTCACATGTAAAGTAAGTTAAATGTGCTGCTTTACATGTTTTTGTGGCTATCCTGGCCTTTCCCAGCAGTCATTGCGCTGTAGGGAGGAAGCGGCCGGCTTCAGCGACCGAGCGCCTACCCAAGAATGGACGCCCACAGCCTTCACCTTCCTGATATGGTAGAGCTGCCGTAGGCCATCTACGGAGGGGGTCCCCCTCCGTAAATTTCAGCCTTTAGAAGGCATCAACGAGCGAAACCAGGCGAAACCTGGTCAGGAACGCCGCTTTGCGTGTAGTGATGCCATCAGCCGATGCGGGAATGCCATAAGGCCTGCTCTGAGCTGACTTATGGCATCTCGGCATTGTGTTCCGTTCACTGTCCGCCCACTCTCTATTGGCTACAACTTCATTCTCCGAGCTGCTCTCCCATCAGATCACAGGTTTACGACGGTTTACAGCAGTTTACGGGCTGTAAAACCTTACGGAAAGTCATCCACTATCTCAGTTCCCGTGAGAGACAGGCACCGGATCTGCACCCGAAGGTACATCAGAACTTTGGTCGTCGTACGGGGTTGCATATGATTGTTGCGTCGCGCGTGGAATGTTCTGCAAGACGGCGAGGGACGCTTAGGAACGATGAGCGCGGTGTTGGCGGGAGGGTGGCGGCCCCCACGAGCACTTATAAGTCTAGAGTACGCAGCTGCCCAGAGCCCTACAATCTGATAGGAGGGGGTGCGCGTTCGGTGCCGGGTGCCTGTAGCTCAACTGAGATGTTGCCTTGTTACGTTCGTATGGCAAGGTGTAATTGGCCAAGCTCGTAAGCACTGAGCGCAAACCTTTCATGAGTCACTTCCATTGCGAAGTGCCCGAGTTGTATCCGGCGACGGACAAAGCATGCTGTGCAGTGTCTTGTGCCTGTTCGAAGGTCTGCGCGGGAAGGCACCGGCGGCTGGACGTTCTTGAGCACCTGCCCGTTGTGGGTGCGCTCCCATCAGTTGATAGACTCCCGATCAAGATCGGCGGGCGTGCACCGCTTCCATGGACCGCACCAACCTTGACTCGGACTCGCATCCCGCAAGTGCATATCCTAGCTTTACGCACCAGACCACGGTGGCTCACGATATGTTTTCCAGGAAATATGTGCAGCTATCTGTACGAGCTGCCCACGACGGGGGCCATCTCCTTTGGCGACTTCCTGCACGACCAGTCCGCGGTGTACATCTCCGACGTCTCAGACACCACCGAGGCCCGCGCGAATCTGCGCGCCGCTCTCAAAGAGAGCAAGCGGACCGATGAGAAGGACTACTTGCGGCTCGTCAAAGTAATCCGTATTCGCATCGCGTTGTCGCGCCGTCTTACCTTCACATAGGTGTTGGACGATTACATCCCCAAGCTGTGCGGAGTTATCGCCGCAGTGGACGCCGGCGAGCTCGTCCTCCGCACCGAGCCCAGTGAGTAGCCCTACTCTGTGGATACATGTATGATAACCCATCCACAGTCTTCAGCTGGCGCACGACGCTGTCCTCCACCCTCTTCCACTCGTCCCCGCGCGTGTCCTTCCCGTCGCTCGCCGCCGAGCTCGCCTTCGCGTTCCTGACCTATGCGTTCGCGCTGTCGAACATGGCGCGCGCCGTCGTCGCGTCACTGGAGCAGTACGAGAGCGAGCGCGGCACGTCCGACGCGGACCGCCGGGCGAAGGACGACCGACTTCAGTTCGCCGTTACGCTCCTCTGCAAAGCCGCCGGCGTGTTCGAGCACCTCGCCAAAGAGGTGATGGCGGACGTGGACGCTGCCCGCGAGAGAGCGTCTGCCGCGGGCATTAGTTGTCCAAGCACCCCAGAGCTCAGCAGAGAGGTGCTCATCGGCCTCAGCAAGTACGGCCGCTTTCTGTCAGGTTCTGTACCAAAGTGTTTAGCTGATCCATGCATGCAGGCTTGCGCTGGCCGATGCACAGAACCTCGCGATCCGCAAGCATCTGACGCGCGCCGCGTTCGACAGCATCGTCGCGCCTGGCCCGCCGCTGCCCAAGTCCCACCCCTCGCCGGCGCTCGCCGCAAAGCTGCACCTCGAGTGCGCTGCCCTGTACACCTCCGCCCGCGCGCTCGTTAAGACCCCCGGTGCCGCCCGCCCGTCTCCCTCGCCCGCCGCGTCCGTCGCCAAGGCCTCCAAGTTCAAGCTCGGCCTCGGCAGCAGGGACCGCGGCGGCGGCGGCGGTAGCAGCAGCCCGTCGGCGGGCGCAGACACTGGCAGCGCGGACGCCGTCGTCCCGGAGCTCCGCCGGTACCTCGCGGACGAGGCCGCGCTGCACCACGCGCTCGCACACAAGTGGCTCGGCGTCGACGCGGGCGAGCACGGCCCCGCGCAGCAGAACGCCGGCGTCGCGGTCGGCTTCCTCGCCTGGGCGAAGCGCGAGCTGGACGACCTGCGCGGCGGCGGCGCGGGCATCCACGTCGGCGTCGCGACGGACCGTGAGCGGGAGATGAAGGACGTGCGGAGGGCGCGGCTGCAGGTTGAACTGGATAGTGTTACAGTATTCCTGAAGGGATACAAGCGCATGAATGATTCGGTAGGTATTTCCGTTAATTTATTTGTGGCAAAGACTCATTGGTCTGGTGTAGATGGCCTTCCAGACCGTTCCACCACAATCGGACCTGCAAGCTTCCATACCCGCAGGACGCTTGGCCGTGGCCCTTCGACCGTACGCCAAACCAACACCTGCGTTTGGCCCTGGATCGGCGGAGTACATACGCCAACATGCAGAAGAGCTTGAGCTACTCGAGCGGGCGGACAGCAGTCCGGAAAGGAGTGTACTACCCTCAACGACAACCCCTCAATCTGGGGGTTATGCTGGAGCAGGGTCGTACTTCTAGGACATAACAGAAGAGTTTATTATGAGGACTGTGCAGGATAAATATACTCATCGACTCTAGCCAATGTACTAACACGTAACGAGTATCTAGGGCGATTAAATTCTCATTATACATTCAATACACAACAGCACAGACAACAGTCTCGCAATAACGGGAAGAGCAGGATGGAACTTGAGGCGTGTGTTGGTTTCTCTGGTAAGCTCAAAGCTTGAGGTACTTATTCAGAGAACCAGGGACAGGTCCACGCCAGACGAGCGCTATGCAGCACAAGGAGTGAGCCAAGTAGTGAGATGCAGGGATCAAGAGACTCGGCGCGCTGGACAGATGCAACAGTGCACTGGGGCCAGTCACTAGCACACCGCCACTTTTCGCACACGAACTCGGCAAAAACCCGACACGGCCTGTCTCTCCACTGAGAAGCAACAACTTGCGCAGCATGGCAACGCCGCGGTCACAAGAAGGGAAAGGGACGAGCATCAGCTGCCGAGAGGGTCCGCCACAGGAAGTCCATGGACACGCCGCCGCTCTCGTTCCCGACCGCCTACGCCAGGGTACACAAGGTCACGAGGTCAGAGGGCGCCACAGGCCCAAGGCGTATCCCCGCCACGGTTGGCTCTTGTTTTGTGTGGTGGACCCATGTACGGAGACGACGAGAAGAGGCGGCAGGGTGCGACCCACAGAGACAGAGTTGACAGACGTTCAGCGCCGCGCTCTTCACGTTCCAAACTATTTCACCAGCCTGAATTGCCAGTGGCGTCGCCCCTGGCAAGTTTGCCGCCCGGCGCCCGGTGCTGTAGTCGGTGCGTTTACTCATTATAAACTCAATACCCTTTATTTACAACGCCTGTCAAGTAATAGTACTAGTGTCACGGTCGTCCCATCGTGCCTCGCCGGCGAGCGCCGGACCTCCTGTGAAAATGATGCGCCTCTCAAGCAACTCTCGAGCCTGCAGCGGTGTTGAAGCCAGTTACGTCACGGTAGGGAAAATGATCTACTAGGCTCATTGCAGCAAGTGAGCACTGCAGTAACGTCAACCTTCGCTCCGAAGTTCCAGCTAAAGGGATGTCCGATGACCGATGACCTCGAGCAACTCATTTCGTATGATGCCGACTCTTCAACCATTTGTGGGTGCTGATGCATCATCCGGGATGTTGCCTGTTTCTTCTGTTTCGCCTGCTGGCTGATGATGTGTAGGGCCAACGCCAGGAGCGGATATGGCACCGACTGCTATGTCTCGTGGGCTTACACCTGTACGTGCGTATACATGCAGTTACATAGTCTGCTTGCCATAGACTTTATTCACTACGGTGGATGCGTAGGCTATTCTTCGCGATATTTCACGACGTTGGCTGTCAAATGGAAATGCCATGAGCCTTCCCAACTCGGACACTTAGGTCTCATAACCTCGCCACTGAGTCGCCAGTGCCACGGCCCGAGCAGGTTGGACTTGCATATCTGAGACCTTGACGCTCGACTCGGAGGCCATCGCCATTACTCATAGGAGGAGGCTAAGCAGGTATAAATTCACACTAACTTCACAGTAAATCTCCAGCACTGGTGCCACCTTCGCTTTCACATTCAACAGGCTTAAGTTACCTTTTTCTCGTCGCTCATTGATCACAAGTTTATACACCGTTTAGTTTTCTTTGACTTCTCATTTTCGTACGCAACCCTCTGTTCTCATTGCTGCTTGCGCTGACCAAAAGGGACCGCAGACGATACCTCTTCACGATGTAGTTCCAGACCCTTTTTGCCCTGGCCACTCTCGCCCTCTCCGGCTGCGTCACTGCCGCTCCAACGTTATCCTCCGAGCTCCACAAGCTCGTGAATTCAATCCCCAAGCAGTCTCCTCCGGGCTACCAAGACATCTATAAGCCCGACAAGAGCGTCGCGTTCGGAAGCAGCCACGGCACGAAGTGGCCGAGCGGAAGTTCAGGGACTAAGCGCCCGCGTGCTCCAACGTTGTCCTCCGAGCTCCGCAAGCTCGTAAAATCGGTCCCCAAGGAGTCTCCTCCGGGCTACAAAGACATATATACGCTCGACTACAGCGCCGCGTTCGGAAGCCACGACACGAAACGGCCGAGCGCAAGCAAGCCCAAGGGAGGTTCAGGGACTAAGCGCCCGCTGTGGGGAGAAGCGGAGTGGGACCGTCTTGACTAAACATATTTTTGTCTCCTTGCTTGTAAACACAAGTTTCTGTGGGCACCGCAGAGTTTATTGCCTCTCACCCGTCCCAGCTAGTATCCTCTTCGCTGAGGCTTGTTGAGATTGATTATCCTTTTGATCGCCCAGTCTGCCCGGTAACTGCCAGTATCAACATTTGGCTGCCGGTTTTCCCTCAAAGAATGTGCTGTTTCCCCGTTGGGCGAACCATATTCCTTAGGAAGCCTGCCTCGTTGGCAAGACTATACTCTTTACTCTTTGAAGCCCTCTTTGACTACAAATATTCTACAAAGGTAAGGCCGCTGAAGTATTACACCTTAGTCTATGGTAAGGCTTCAACCATTTAATTTAATTACTCTTTCAAACCCTTTACAACTCTTTACCTTTACCTTTAAACTACAAAACGGCCGTAAAGGGGTGTAAACTGTTTAGTAAAGAGTATGTAAAGGGTATCGCCTGGGGCACATAGTTTATTGCTGCAAGCGTCCAGACAATAATGTAGGTGTAAACTGTTGTGCAGCAACAACATGTCTGATCATGCCAACATCTTGGACAAGTTCAAACACGCAGCACGGACTCGGATGCGCTGCAGCGTGTGGCGGATAAAGCTCGGAGATATTGCCCCGCCTAGGTGCTCGTTCAACGCTGAACCAACATCTTCGTAAGGGTGCACGTCAGCAGTGATAGTTGCTGCTAATAGTTGATAGGAGGCTACTGAGACACTCCTGACATGGCTCTTTCCTGAACAACTTCTGAGTCTTGAAAATTTGCTCTTGGATTCAGCCCAGCAGCCACCGGCCTGCCGCGCAAGCAAAACTGTTCTGCTTTCAAGTTGACATCGACAAGAAGACCTCCTTCTCATTGAACCACACCGCAACAGAGGTAGTAGAAAATCTGAAAATTTATTTGTGGCTTTATAGGTAACTATACTTTCTGCAGCCCTGGATTTGGTGCGGAAACACTCTACAAACTAGTCTTTACTCTTTATAAACTGTTTAACACCCTTTATTTACTCTTTACTCTTTAACTACAAATATTTTGTAAAGGTAAAGTAAAGGGTTGGAGCCTTAGTCTATGGTCAAAAAAGAAATTAAAGCTGAGTGTCGAGTAGAGCTGAGCTGTTGCTACTCCTGCCTTTCCGCGGTAGGAAAGGAACTGTTAACGTCATATCCACATGGCCAACGCCGGGGTCGAACCGACGACCTTGGCGTTATTAGCACCACGCTCTAACCAACTGAGCTAGCCGGCCTTGTTGTATTATTAAACTGATAGCTGGTATCTACAGTACTAAAGCTTGTGATCGTGCAAGTAATACTCGTTAATCCAGTAACTACGAGTTCCACCACCCGTTTCCTAACACCCATGCTCCACCACTACCGGAACACTGATCACGGACAAACGTCTTACCAATGTTTTATGCGTAACTTATGTAAGGTTCGCGAGTCACTAGGTGCTGCTGTCTTCGGTACAGTTCGCAACGTCACTCCTAAAAAGTAAGGGCCTATGATTCATGTCGATCCGTCTACGTTACCAGCCGTACCCAGGCCGTGCCCGCATTTATCCTTGTCGACATAACTGAACGCGATCTTACAGCCTACAGACGCGTAGTGGTGGGCTAAGGGTGCACATTCCTTGTCGCACTGCGGCAAACTGGGTTTCGCGCGTTCCTTTGGCCGTGGAGGACTCTCTCACAAGCAAGCTTTGAGTATCCGCCCTCGTGGGAGCATATATATCCAGTCTCGACTGGGCTGTTATCAACCCAGGCCAGCTACTACAGGTCTGGATCTCAAGATTGATCAGAGCAAGCCATCGGGACCGCGAGTGCTTAGTAATAGCAAGGAGTTGCTACTTAATCTCTCAAGTTTCGGTCTCGTATCAGCGCGTTTCTGCGTGCAAGATGTCTCCGGTACGCCGTTGCTGTTATGTTTTTAGCTAATGAAGGGCCGGACGACTGACGAGACTAATCATGGTTCATCTCGCAGTTCCCCACACCCGTCTATCATTCCATCGAGGCCTTACCAGATGACTCGCCTTTGCGTCAGATCTATCCTGAGGACGTGTACCCCAATGGTACGCCAGCTTCGATTATGGAAAGCATGACATGATGATCGTGCTGACGTGGTATAACCAGGCGGTTACTATCCATCCCCCTTCGGGCGTACGAAGTACTGGATTGTTGGACCAAAGACGGGCCGTAAGGCTAGTACTTGATTGCGATATGCTTTTGCAGGTGATGGATGCTCATGGATAAACTACAGGTCGTGCTTATTCATGGAATCACTACGCCAAGCCTCGTTTACAAGCAGATTGTGGACGTCTTGATATCCAAAGGGTTCCGAGTGTTGCTTTACGGTATGGATTTGTTCTGCCTTGCGGATGCTCAGCATTGACAGGCTGTGGCTCAGACCTCTACGGCCGAGGTTACTCAGAAGCGCCCAAAGTTCCAATGGACACAAACGTGCATATCCTTCAGCTAGCTTTGCTCATGCAATGTGTCGGCTGGGGCACGGCTGACATCATTGGCTTCTCCTTGGTTCGTTATCTACGCCACCAATAATTGCTGCTCAAGTGCTTACGTTTCACGCAGGGCGGTGCCATTGCAGCGGCGTTCACCGCCATGTTTCCCCACCTTGTCCAGGAACGGGTCGTTCTTATGGCTGCAGCAGGCATGCTTGAGACCCTGGCTAGTCGCCCGACTTCTGCTCAGACGCCAGGCACCGCAGTAGGCCAATTCTATTTACCGGTAGTCCATCTATCATTGTGCTTACATTTACACTGTCAGACTAAGGATGTATCGCTGTCCACAAATGCTACCATACCTCAGGTGCGTATGATGTGGTACCCATACAAACGAGACTGTGGTCTAACCATCATATACCCAGCTCCGTGAGCTTCAAGCCGAGCTTCTTCCAGGCTTCTCAGAAACGTTCGCGTCCTGCATGAAAGACGGCCTGGTGACGCAGCTTCACTGGGCTTACGAGACCATCGGAAAGTCCGACAAACGATTCCTGCTTATTCACGTCAGCATTCTCTCTCCAGCTATCCTTTCTTCAGAACTAAGCCAAACTTGACTTCTAGGGCACTGCTGACCAGCTCGTGCCGTTCTCCCATTCTCAGAAGATCAAGCAGTACATCCCGCAGGCCGAGCTGATTGTCCTTGAGGATGCGAGCCACTCGCTGGCGACGGAAAAGGGACGTGGCAGAAGGTTGCGGAAAGTCTGGTTACGTTCTTGACGTGATTATTGATAGTCTATTCTCGTGAATCAGAAAAAACACTCCTGCTTCTAGTCTCACCGCACTGTTCTCGTGCGCGAGGATGTGAAGACCGCAGTAGGGGACGCCGTGGATTCACACGCTGACCCCGCTCCGGCTTTCCGTCGGATGACTCATGCACCTTATAAATGACCTCATGCTGGGCGATGTGTTGTCCCCAGAACTAGCACACCCGAGACAGTACGAGAATCATTTCATTCACCTGCCCTCACATCGTACGCCTCTTTTCCGCATGGCCCCGGTGAGTCCAAACTGTGGCTTGCCTATGTAGTTTTCTGCCCAAGTCTAAGCCTAATTGGCTGCTAACGATGTTCAATCATCCATTTCTCAGTTTCCCACTCCGGTGCAAATATCCATCGAGGGTCTGCCCTTGGATTCTCCTCTGCGTGAGCTATATCCCGAAGATACGTATCCCAATGGTACGATAAATTTCCGTTTTTGTTGTTGTGAACTTTACGCTTATCAACTTGTAGGCGGGTACTACTCCTCGCCGTTTGGTCGAACCAAGTACTGGATCGTCGGACCTGAAGACGGCAAGAAGGTATGGTTTCATTGCCCTGGGACTGCCGAGCATTCTAAAGCGCTCACATGCATTCTTGTAAGGTCGTCCTAATCCACGGCATCTCCGTTCCGAGCATCGTGTTCAACAACATCGTTGCAGTACTGGTGAACAACGGATTCCGTGTTTTGCTTTACGGTAAGCGCCACCCAGTCATTGTGGGCGATGGTCCTTGCTCAGAATGTTGATTGTGTGCAGATCTCTACGGTCGCGGCTACACAGAAGCCCCTGAGCTGCCATCCCACCCTAATCTTTACATTACGCAGCTCGCTCTGTTGCTGCAGTATATCAGATGGGACTCCACTGATGTTGTAGGCTTCTCCTTGGTGCGTGTCTAAGCGCCCGCTGTCATTCTCACATCTCCAAAGATTCATGTGTAAATCTGCTGTACGCAGGGTGGTGCGATTGCGGCTGCGTTTGCGTCTACGTTCTCGCACCTTGTCCGTCAAAATATCGCATTGATATCGTCCGCAGGGTTAATGCAGGTATGCGGTGGTTATCCTTACATTATGCCATCGCGTCCTGAGTAGCACTTCTATCTGCAGCCGGGTCAGACCGCAGCAGTGAGGGTCAAGGCAGTACGATCCCCACATTCTTACTGTCTTCTAGAGTGCTAATGAGCAATTTACAATTTATCTCCAGGCTCCCACGGGTCCGGCCGCAAGTGCCCGTGCTTTCAAGGTCAGTCCAAGTGCATATTGCCCAGGTGGTGGCATTGACGTGTTGCCTATCCCTATCCCTATTCCCGTACTCAGATACGTGAGCTGCAAGTGGAGCACTTGCCCGGGTTCCCCGCAGCGTTTGAGTCGTCCAAGAACGAAGGCGTCGCGACTGGGCTCCAGTGGGCGTTTGCTACGCTCGGAAAATCCGACAAACGCTTCCTGATCGTCCATGTACGTATACGTATTCCACCACTGCACTGACGACCCGTGTGCTTGACATTGACTATACACTCATTGCCAGGGCACCGATGACGATATCGTCCCATATGAGGAGGCGCACAAGATTAAGGGGCACATTCCCCAGGCGGAGCTGGTCGCCATTGAGGGTGGTAGCCACTATCTTACTCAGGAAGACGGGTCTTGGCAGCAGCTCGCCGACGCCCTCGTAAAGTTCCTGGCCTAATGTCAACTGGTGACTCTTGCAATGTACATTAATGCTACTGCTGATTCGGAACTTGAAGATGACTGCAAAGTGACGAGCCGCTTTTCGTTGTTTACCTCAGCATCTCAACTCCGCATGTCTGCACTTCACACCCAACGCACCCATAACATTCCCAACACCCAGCTATTCTCTAGTTATCCAAAGACCAAGCAGTACATCCCGCAGGCTGGGTTGCTCGTCGTTATGAGGTGCTGGCACGCCACTTCCCGCCGAAGAAAAGCGTAACGTGAAAGCGGAAGGCCTGGTGACTTTCCACGCGCAATGATTGACGATCTTTCGCTGTCCACTAAACGGATCGCTCCCCCTTGTTGCCATTTCTCTGGCTGTTTGCGTGCGTCAAAGAAAATAAGGTCGGCCCCAGGGATTCGGATGCTTACTTATCCCGCGGTATGGCTCATGCATCCCGTAAATGACCTCATGCTCGCCGACTTTAAAGTTGCGGGTCTGAGGCCGGGCGAGAAGTAACCCTGAACACTGCGCTCACATTTTCTATCTCATTCATTGAAAATGGCCCCGGTGAGGCTAGGCTGCGCTAGTTTATCTACAACATTTCCTGTCTAAATTGACTGCCAGTGCTGATGGTCTACCTTAGTTTCCCACCCTGGTACAAATATCCATTGAGGCTTTGCCCTTGGACTCTCCGCTCCGCCAGCTATATCCCGAAGATACGTTTCCCAATGGTACGCTGCGTTCTTACTCCTCGCTTCAGTCCTTACATGCACCACCTCGCAGGCGAGTACTACCCATCGCCGTTCGGTCGAACCAAGTACTGGATCGTCGGACCGGAGGACGGAAAGAAGGTTTTGTATCTTCTTTGCTCGAGGTTGCTAAGCACGCGACGTGCTCATACAAGGCCATCCAGGTCGTCCTGATACATGGCATCTCTGCGCCGAGCATCATATACAAGAACATCGTCGCGGTGCTGCTAAAGCATGGGTTCCGCGTTTTACTGTACGGTATGCACCGCGGATTCGAGCGCGCTGCGCGCAGGAAGTACGCCGCTCGGAATTGACGTTCGCGATGTGCAGATCTATATGGCCGCGGCTACTCCGAGGCCCCCGAGCTGCCGTCGCACCCGAATCTGTACGTCACACAGCTCGCGCTGCTGCTGCAGTACATCGGGTGGGGCGCCGCCGACGTTGTGGGCTTTTCCATCGTACGTTCCTGGGCATGCATCCGTCGCCGGAGGCCTAGTGTATCTGAGCAATGTCGTGCAGGGAGGCGCCGTCGCGGCCGCGTTTACGTCCACATTTCCCCATCTGGTTCGCAAAAACGTCGCGTTGCTGGCGGCGGCAGGGTTAATGGACGTATGTGGCACCCGGGTACACTTCGTATTTCTTCGTTGGCTAACCGCGTTCTGCAGCCCGAGCCAGACGAGGAGTCCGAAGAAGAGACAGACGACGTAAGTCGATGCCCATTCTTGCGGGCTGCCCGCCGCACGTGCTGACGCGCACGTCGCCCATAGAGCCCCGCAAGCGATGATAATTTGGCCGTCAAGGTCGGTCGTAATGCACTTTGATTCCTCCGTCCGTGGCGTCGAGGCGCACCGCTGACCCTTCGTGCAGCTGCGCAAGCTGCAGACGAAGATCCTGCCGGCTTCGCCGCGGTGTTCGAGTCGTGCCTGCGCGACGGTCTGCTCAGCGGGCTCCAGCGAGCGTACGCGACGCTCGGCAAGTCCGATAAACGCTTCTTGATTGTTCACGTACGCGTCGACACTATCTAGTCTCCCGTACAATTAATGCTGATTGCTGTTGTGCGCAGGGCACCAAGGATGAGATCGTCCCGTACGAAGAGGTGCACAAGATCAAAGGATACATTCCCCAGGCGGAGCTGGTCACCATCGAGGGCGCTACCCACTACCTTCCAGGAGAAGACGGGACCTGGCAGCAGGTCGCTGACGCACTGGTCAAGTTCCTGGCCTGATATCGTCAACCCTCGCTCCCTAGGCAGTCAGTCTGTAGGGCACAACAGCTTTGGATATATTCATAGCTAAGAATGAGACGTACATGTACTACACTAGAAGCATTGAACTGCACGAAGGCTGCAGAACGGTAAGCATTTGGATGCCGAGGGAACCACGACGGAGACGCGACGTTGGCTAAGGTATGCAGACAAAGCAAAAGTTCGGTGTGAGATGATGTGGGTATGCGAGTGATTGAGAGCGGTAGCGATGGGACGGATAGGTCATGATGGGTCGTAATGGGGCATAGCGTAGAGATTAAATAGATGTTTTGCTGGAGGAATGAGGACACATCCGGGCCTCGACGCGGGGCAGTGTTGTGCCGTGGTACGATTGAGAGCTCAATGGGCCTCCATTTCTTCCAAGAACGCAAGCCAAGTCTTCTTGTCAATGATGCCCTCGTCTGGCAGCAAATTTTATCAATATCTCACTCGCTCGATAAAGGACCAGTCACTCACAGTATCCTTCAGTGTCAGTGACAACAATGTAGCGCGCACCGAGCTTCGTGAACAGCTGCTGCACGAGCTCCAACGGCGAATTCGACTGCACCGTCAGAGGAGCCTTAAAAACGTAAGCGTTAACGCCACCAACTGTATCTTAGAAAAAGAAATCGGGCTAACCTGGTCCATGTAGACGCTGAAGTCCAAGGGATCGGTCGCATGGATCGAGCCAGTCTCCCCAGCGGAGGAGAACGACGACGCCATCGGGTTGTTCACATGGCCGTAGGATGCCATGCTGTGGAACAGCACCAGACTGTCCGCGTCATCCGCGACGATGCCTACCAAACACGGTTAATGGCTTGTCTGACTCGGACTACATAATGTGCGTACTGAGAGCATGTTCGAGCTCGTTCGCCCCGATGTAGCCGACCATGCGGAGCCCGCCCTCAACTTCCCTGACGATCGGGAACCCGCTGTCGCCATGGCCGGCTTCGAGCAGGCGCTGCAGCTTGTCCCGGAGGGTCTTGACGCTCTGGCGCGGTTCGACGCGGATGACCTCGACATCTCTGTCCGTCTATATCAACCAGTCAGGAGACGACTGTTGGCAAACTGATAGATTACGCACCACGTCGTTGATCTCACGATCTACCCAGCTGTAGTCGTGCTTAGGGTCCAGATACGGAAGCTGGGCAAGCCTGTTGTGTACTTTAGTACGCTACCTGGACAGTCGTTGCTCGCCACCTACCCAATGACAAGATCGTATATGCCTTTGGGTTCCAGAGCATCCGCGACGGTCTTAGCGACCAGCACTGCCAGCATGACGGGCACAGCATACGTGAGCGTGTCCGTCAGCTCGAACATGATAACCGCGAGCGAGACGGTCGTGCGCTGTGCGAGAACAACCGTCAGACGAGTGCGCTCGTAAAACACGAAAATCTGGCAACGCACGGTGACGCCAGACAAGCTGGCCGCGGCGCCCACCATTGCATAGAGACCGGGGATCACACAGTCCAAGTCGCCTCTGCATGTTGCAAACATCCGACTGTCAGGGTACGAGTACTGCATCCACTGAACAAGGATGCCGACAATGCGCCCGGCACATGCGCCCACTGCAAGCCGCCATGAGCCAGCATCCACCCACATATTAGGCTGTTCCGCTTACCGCCAAGACTGGGAATGAAGATGCCGGCAGGCAGCTTGATACCGAACGTGACGATGGTCAAAGCGCCTTTGACCACTAATGCGACGGCGATGGCTCTGATGACTGACAGGGCCTGCTGTGGCGGGTTCAGAACGCACAGAGGCTGATGGGAGTTAGTGCTGCCAGTCTCGCATTCGGCGAACAGGTTGGCGACGAGCTCGGTGCCTCCCATACGGGTGTATGGGTTGACGAAGCAGAGCAGACTGGTCGCCAGGGTCACCTACAGTGTCATCAGCATAGCGCTTGAGAGACGCGTGAATAGCCATCTCACAAGGATGACTTCGATAACTGGATGGCGCTTTATCCAAGTTCCGTTGCGAACACGTTTCGTCCACCGGATGTTGAGCTTAGAAAACCATGCTCCCCAGACACCCTTTAGCAGACCGTGAGCACGAGTTATGGCGGAAAGCGGGTAGGCTTACACCAAAGATACCAAGGAACAGGAATGGAATGAGCTCATACGTATGCCAGTCCTGTGGGTACTGAGAGTTAGTTACTGAGTGTACAACGCGGCCCTTGCGCACCTTGTCGTACGTCACCTGGAATAAAACCAGTTTGCCACTACCGAAGGGATCCAGAAGTTTCAAAGTCATGGCGGCAACCATTGCACAGAAGAAGCTACCACCGGCTAGTCAGCCCGAGCCTGCGAGCGTGCATTTAGGACGCACCTCCTCCACATGACCTTGGCAGGGAAGAAGTAAGACACTTCCTCCAAGCTGAATAGCACGCCGCCGATAGGAGCACCGAAAGCGACCGCGACTCCGGCGGCACATGCTGCGCTCAGCACTTCACGTCGTTTAGCTGCAAGGTAGGGTCAGCAAAGAGGCGTTATTCGTTTTTGAGAAGCCCGTCTACCTTCGTTGGTCTCGTACTTGCCGAAAAACCTGCTGACAATGTTTCCGATACAAGAAGCAATGTGAACGAAGGGGCCCTCCTTGCCTGTGCAGTGGCTATCAGAGAGTGAACCATGAGTTAACGTCGGCAAACGCACCTAGAGAAAGGCCGGATGCAGTTGAGAGAGCCAGGCCGACCGACTTGGTGAAAAGTGTTCTGCCACCAAGGTATCCATGAATGACGAAGCCTGTCAAGAGTGAGCACATGGGCTAAATCCAGCATTCCGCGGCCACTCACCGGAGAGGATCGTCTTGATCTCTGGGATGCCACTGCCAGCGGCCTTGACAAATCCAAGTCAGAGATCTCGCTGGGTATATGCGTAGACAGCATGCAGTATGACTTACATAGAACATGACTTTCCGCTTGGGATCAGAAGGCACAGGTGAGCCTTTGCCCCTGTCGTCTTCCGGACCAAAGGTGGGGGCGAGCACACCAGAGTCTTTGCGAGTTACGAATGTCGTGGAGGCGGTCAGATATATCGTGAGGAGGCAGGACAGGACTGCCCAAGTGAGCTGAAAACCGGATCGCCATTATTCATCATTTTTCTTTGAAGTCCATGTTTACTCACAGCAACAACGACATATACAAGGTATTCCACCATTTCCGATTCGAGCAACAACCACGGTGTTCCGTTGACGACAGGTCCGAATGCTTCCGCCCATGTTCGCCAGCTAGGACACGAGTTTTCATCGCCAAAGGCAAGTGAAAATGCAGGAGCAAACGTGCGCGGGGCATTGGTGTGTAGGGTGGGGCAGCAGAAATATTTAGACCTCAGCCATCCGGATGTACAGTATCCTTCCTTGAAGTCAAACAACCACTGCTCGCTCCGGATGATCATGAAGGCAACGATGGCAGTGAGAACCCCAACGATAGACACCACGAGCCAGCCAATGCTTCTGTCCATGAGTCGCCGCATCCTGCCTGTTGTTGACTTGCGGCGGCGGAGGCGGGCCTGGCGGACAGAGTCTTTGATGGCGTCGTGCAGCCAGTCGATGGAAGAGAAGGACGAGTACCAGACACGAATACCGTTGGTTTTTATGTCGCCCTCCGCCGCACCGGGCCCCTTGCTGTCTGCGTAGTTTTGACGATCATACGCAGAAATGGGTCGCTCTCGTATATATGAGAGGTGTTCAACGAAGGAAATAGGCGAGGCGCCGCCGGGAGAAGCGGGCACAGAGATGTAGCCCTTGGGAATCATTAGGCCTTGCAGAGATGCTATTCCGCGTCTGAGGTTCAGTTTGGCCTTGGACAGCTTCCTCGGTTGACTTGGTACTGTTCCGTACGCGGTACGCGGGGACGTAGCATCCAAGGATGTGGTTTCGTCCGGATCCTGGTCCTGGTCTGCGCGTTCATGTCCAATGGAAAGTAATCGCTGGCGCCGCCATCTCGTACTAGACGGCCCACTCAGCGGGCCAGAGGGTAATTCTTCCGACCGTGCCAAAGACAGGTTGGATCGGCTCCTTTTCAACGTGGACTTTCTCGACAAGGACATCGACGGCTATGTAGCAGTCAAGAATCACTATTATGGAATATTTCTGTGAAAGATTGGCTCTGGAAGTGACGCATAGCGGGAAGGGTGCGGGTCGCTTAGCTGGGATAGAAGCTTTTGAACGTAAGGAAACTCACCAGGTGAAGAGGGATGCTTGACCAGCTACTCAAGGGGCTGCCACGTTGCTTGTGCGCGGCGAGGCCAAGGAAGAAAGCGATTTTCCTGGAGTATGTGGTGGCCTGGGGCGAAGCAGGGCAACCGACCGCCTCTGCGCATCTAAGACCAGTGACCGTGACCTTCACTCTTTCGGGAATTGATCCGTGGCCAACTGGGCAAAGTCTAGTAGACGCTCATTCCGCATTTAGAAACGCTCCCTGCTGAGCGTGGACATCGTTGACCACCGCCCACCACACGTTCTACTCGCCATCCACCGATCATGTCGACATCAGGCCTCGGTGTACCCGTAAAGCTCCTTCACGAATCTCTCGGACATGTCATTACTGTCGAGCTCAAGACCGGTCAGCTTTACCGCGGCAAGCTCGCTGAAGGTACGCGCAAATTGGGTCGTATTCACGAGCCACCTCCTGATCACTGCTGCCACTACACGCTATAGCTGAGGATAACCTGAACATTGCGCTTAAGGACATCACCGTGACTGGACGTGATGGCCGCGTATCCCAACTCGACCAAGTGTATATTCGCGGCAGCATGGTTCGCTTCTTCATTGTACCAGACATGCTTCAGAATGCCCCCATGTACGTTGCGTCCCTTCAAACCATTTTCTGCACGCTGCTTACGTAGCTATTTAGGTTCAAGCGTGTTGGACCGAACGCTATGAAGGGAAGAGGTATTGGTACGGCACGTGGAAGGGCTACCATCATGAGAGGTACGTTCACTCGAGCTCTGTCTTCTGCATACACTGAGTATATTTTGTCTGCCTTCAGCAAATGGTACGCAGCTCTATTGTTTGAACAATCTTCAGGGCGTGCTAACTAGTGTTCGCAGCTCGCCGTGGTCGCGGCGTTCCATCCGCACGTGGAATCAGGCGGTAATCTTCTACCACACTGGACAAACGTACCAACGTTCGCTTTCTCCCGACAAAATCGCTCCGAAAGCACAACGAAGAACATACCGCTCGTACTTTTTGGGTGGTCGCAAGATATTCCAGCTTCCGCTGCGCTCTTTGGAGATTATCACTCAAGGTCATAGACCACCACGAACCTTTGCGCCTCCGTTGCTACCAATATCTGTTGTTTGTCATCGCTGTATCATCACTCTTGCAACTTTTCAATGTACGCATCGAGCTGGGCACTACAGTGTGACGGCTGCTGGTCTCGTGGTCAGGCAGCGGCACCAGACAACAGATGAGCACTGGATAACAAGTTTCTGAAAACGGGACGTCTAATGTTACAGATGATATACGACTGCGGTAAGACAAGTAACAAGCAGCGATGCGCGCTGCATTCCTTAGGAGTCCGATAGTGGTAAAAAGGCAAGTCAGCAGCGCAGAAACATACAGTACTAATGGCGGTGTGCATTCGAAGAGGGCCAGAGTTAGTGGCAAGCCATGCCCTTGCCTGCTCCAGAAGCCCCAGCCAGTACCGCCTCTACGTCCATGCGAGAGTTGAAGATAAAGTGGCCGAGTGCTGCCCCGACAACGGTAGCGAGGATCAAGTATGCCTGAAGTGTGCCCGACGGCTCAGTGACGGGATTCCGCTGAAACTGCTTTCTCGTGAGGACTCACGTTGTACGTCATAAAGACTAGCATGAGAAAGAATGACAGGAATACCTGGGCCGCATACAGGATCGAGCGGCTCACGCGCATCGTCGCTGGGATGGGGGTTCTACGCTTTATGAGCTTCACTCTTCTCAACTGCACATAAAAAGCCGTGTACACACCCAGTCGGTTCCTTGCCAACCCGAACACCAGTCAACAACCCCGCCTCTTCGCTGTCGATCTCGGGAGAGTGCCGACCACTCACCGTGCCGCCGCGCGCCTTGCCCTTGTTCTGTGCACTGAGCGTCGCTGCGATGCGCACGTCGGCGACCTTCTGTGCCTCGCGCAGCCACTCGTAGAGCACGCCGAGCGCGACGATCGCGAGGCAGGAGAAGACGAAGGCGTGCGTCGTCGAGATGTGCCACGAGCGAAAGACGATGCAGGTGTTCTCGATCTGGGTGTTCCTGGGGCAGGTAAGTGAATAAGCCACGAGAGGGGGAGAACAGAGTGAGGTTGAAGGTAGCACCGACCAGAGCATGTTCATGGCACACCGCTTCAAGGGCGGTGAGGGCGTCGCCGGCATGTTGTGCCCCGCATGTCCTCCGTGGTCGCCGTGATCCATGTCGAGTATCCTTCGGGTGCCCTACTTGAGGAGTATGTAAAGCGAGTGGACCAAAAGGATTCCGTATGTATTCTTCCGAGGCGGCGAAAATTAGCAGAGACTCTGAAGGCTGCAGGCAGCTGGCAGGACGGAGGCTGTTGCAAGCGGAGACAAGCAGCGGGGATGCTAGGCGCCGGCCTATACTCACATCGGCAACGTCCGATCGACGCGTACGCAGGCAGACGCGTAACTGCAGCTTCACTTCAGCACTCATCCCATTCACCTCCTCCGCATACCATCATGGTAAGTAGTCCCGGTAGACGTTTACTCAATTTGAAGACTTACTGAATCAATGTTATTTAGGCCAGACGTTATGATAGTACGTCCGGCGTGCTCAAGCTGCTTAACGTTATTAACTGTGTTTGTGATCAGGCCGTACGACAATCTTCTCACCAGAGGGTACGCTCATTCCAATGACTTTAAGGGAGTAGATGATTCATATACCCCACTTAGGTCGTCTATACCAAAGTGAGTACCAAAACCAAGGAAAAGCAGGGCGTAATCTCACGCCACCGCCATAGTCGAGTACGCTATGGAAGCCATCTCACACGCCGGAACCGTCCTCGGCGTGCTGACCAAGGAAGGCGTAGTACTAGCTGCGGAGAAGAAGGTGACAGGAAGCTACTTGATTTGTCCGGGCGCGAAGGATGGCGGATACGGTGGTAGCGGCGAGAAGGTCTTCATGCTCAACTCGTGCGTCATCATGCTCACACATCTCGGCATGTGCTAACGTTTTGCACGCAGGAATGTGGTGGCAGGCGTTGCAGGCCTTACCGCCGACGCGAACTCGCTCATCAACTTCGCGCGTGAGGCGGCGCAAAGACATTTGTTCCAGTACAACGAGGACATACCCGTCGAGATGCTTGCGCAGCGGATGTGCGACCTGAAGCAGGGCTACACACAATACGGAGGTCTGCCTGGCTTTTCCTCACACTCGCTCAATGCAAGCTGAACGTGCTTTGTAGGACTGCGTCCATTCGGCGTATCGCTGCTGTACGCGGGCTACGACCCGCACTACCGCTTCCAGCTGTATCACAGTGACCCGTCAGGCAACTACTCGGGTTGGAAGGCGACGTGCATCGGCGCGAACAACGGCACTGCGCAAAGCTTGCTGAAGCAGGAGTACAAGGACGAGATCACGCTCGAAGAAGCCATCGCGCTCGTCCTGAAGGTGATGAGCAAGACAATGGACAGTACGACGCTAGGGAGTGAGAAGTGTAAGCACGGCTTATTCGTTGGGTGCAGTGGGCGTTGTGCTGATGGCTGAGCAGTGGAGTTCGCGACCCTGACGCTTGACGCGGAGAAGCGACCCAAGGCCAAGATCTACCGTCCGGCTGAAATCGACGCCTTGCTACGAAAGCACGACTTGGCGAAGAAAGGAAGAAGACACCGAGATGAAGTCTTGATAGCTTACGGTGATCATGTAGACATTGGACTGGCACTCAGCTCTGTACAACAATCGCATCCCTCTTGTTATCATCCTTGGAAGGCCTTGCCTTCGGGCGGTCACGCAGCGCGGATGATAAAACTCTGCTAGGTGTGCAAACGGAGGGCTAATTACAGTGCTAATATTGTCTCAATTGAATACATAGTGTTGCGATCACCTATAAATCGACTGTGCTCAGAGTTCTAGTGTGGATCTTGACCCAACTTCGAGTCTTCGACCTGCTCACTGCAGCAGTTCAGTGAGCGCTTGCTTGACCATGGATCGGGATCGAGATCTGCAGAAATTTCAGTAGCGCTCATTGAACATATCCAAACACATTGCTCCTTCGTTGACCACAGTCTCCCCATCCCAGACAGGGCCAAACCCCTCCAAGTTTGTATACACAGTAAAAGAGCCATACTAAGATGGTTCAGTCAGCGCACCACCATCGGCCGACGCTCAAGCAGGTGAGCTTACCATGTTTTCCGTTATGCATCAAGCTCATTGCCTTTGCAGCAAAACAAGTCTTTCAAGTCAAAGCATGCCACGAAGGGCTCACTGAAGGAAGCAGCAAAAGGTGAGTATTGGTGTCAAATCATGCTGAGCGGACATAAAATACTGTGGATATCCGGATAGATTCTTACGCTGTCCCGCAGGTAAATTCAATCGCCAATCCCCCAAGACGGCGAACGCCTCTGCTGCCACAGCGCAACAACGCCTCAACCGGAAGAACCATGCAAAACAAGTACAAGCGCAGAAGAGACAGACAGTTGTCTCTGCAGCGCGACTATTCAGTGGCGTGGATGGCACTCCGCGGATAGTGGCCGTCATCCCCCTAACAGAGGATGTGGACGCAGCATCAGTTGCATCCGGTCTTGGAGAGTCGTTGGATGTTTCGGAGGAAGTACCTAGGCAGGGTTTGTGGAAGCTCCGGTGCGTCGCATATCTTAGGCTAACCTCATGGATCTCATGCCGTCGGTCCGTTCAGAGCAGACCGTTTCAAGACCTCCCTACAATTTATCACCGTACCCCACAGACGCCTCTACGCAACTCTTGATGCCTGCAGAGTTGCGGACTACGTCGTTTTGGCGCTATCCTCCGAAGTCGAAGTCGACACATGGGGGACACCCTGCTTCGTGCCCTCCAAGCGCAGGGTCTCCCCGAGGTCGTCACCGTCATTGCCTCTCCGTCCCCGATGGACCCCAAAGCGAAGACGGGCATCATGAAGTCGCTCCTTTCGTTCATCCAGTACTTTGTGCCCAGCCAAACGCGAATATTTGATCTGCACACAGGCGCAGACAAGCTGAACGCGTTGCGTACAATGTGCGAAGGCAAGCCAGAGGACGTCAAGTGGCGCGAGGGCCGACCTTATGTTCTTGCTGAGGATGTGGCGTGGTCTGAGGGCACGCTAGCGATCACGGGCGTCGTCCGCGGGTCGTCGCTGTCGGCCAACCGACTGGTTCACATACCAAACTTTGGTGATTATCAGATCTCAAAAGTGAGCATATGCGCCTAGGTTATGGAAAAGACTCTGATATGATGATGCTAGATTATGTCCGCGCCTCCTGCTCGCCATAAACCTGGGCAAGGCTCGATGGATGTAGAATCTGCCGTCCTGGCCGAGCCGGTCGCGGATGACGCTGATTCCTTGGTGTCAAGCAACGAGCCTGATGACCTGACGAATGAACAAACATGGCCTACAGAGGAAGAAATGGCTGGTGGTCCCAACGACATGACTATCGGTCACTCGATACCGGACGCAAAATCCGGTACCACACCAAAAGCCGTGCGGCGGCTCCCAAAGGGTACCAGCGAGTACCAAGCTGCATGGATCGTGGACGAGAGCGATGACGAGGATGACGAAGGAGAGGAGGATGGCAGCGAGGCAGGCATGGACGGAGCGGAGGAGATGGAAGATGTGCCCGCCAATGACGAGGACGAAACCGAGATGGCTACAGACGGCCGCAGAAGTGTCGCGTTCCAAGATCCGGATTTCGAGGATCTGGACATGGAAGAAGAGGGCCGACAGTAAGTGTACTCGCCTTGCATGCGCTGGTAACCTCGCTAACGCAACCTGTCAGACTGAAGGATTGGCGAGATCGCAAGCGCGAAGAAGAAAATGACGTGCAATTCCCCGACGAAATTGACACGCCGATGGACGTTCCCGCACGCGCACGGTTCCAGCGGTATCGTGGACTGCGGTCGTTCCGCACAAGTCCTTGGGATCCCTACGAGAACTTGCCTCGGGACTACGCCAGAATTTTCCAGTTTGAAGACTTCAAGAGGACAGAGCGCAATGTCCGGAGGCGTGCAGTGGAGGATGCTGCTGCTGTTCAGGTACGCGCCTGAGTCCTTTCATGCCTGTAGATGTTCATAACGAACGATTTCCATTTTAGTCTGGAAATCGTGTTACTATCTTCCTTAAGGATGTACCCCAGGAGGTTTCACAGCAACCACAGTTCCCTTTCGTCATCTTTTGGACTCCTCCAGCATGAGCACAAGAAATCCGTCTTAAACTTCACGGTGCAGCGCAACACAGAATTTGAGGGTTCTGTGCGGTCTAAGGTATGTGGAGGCGATCATATTCTTGCTGGGTTTTTGACGTATCTCCTGCTTTATAGGATGCTCTTATCCTCTGTGTCGGTCCCCGCAGACTTCGGATAAATCCCATCTACAGTCAGCATACTCGTGGTGGTGGCAAGGGTGCCAACAACGTACACAAGTTCGAGAGATACCTTCGTCATGGCGCGACCTACGTTGCGACTACGTACGGTCCAGTGATCTTCGGCTCACAGCCGTGCGTGCTCCTCCGTGAAACAGAGGACTCACAAGGTAAACAGCTCTCAGGAGCTCACCCACAAAACATCACTTACTCATGCTCTTTTAGCTCCTGACCTTGTGGCTATGGGTAGCTTCTTGAACACCGACACTACGCGCGTTATTACCAAGCGGATCGTTCTCAGTGGTCATCCGTTCAAGGTGCATCGCAAGACTGCAACCGTGCGGTACATGTTCTTTAATCGAGGTAAACGACCAGCATCGTTCTTTGTCATTGGTGCATACTCTGATGCTGTACCCAAGACGACGTCAACTACTACAAGCCTGTGCAACTCCACACCAAGCACGGACGTTCCGGCCACATCCGCGAATCTCTCGGTACTCACGGTTACTTCAAGGCGCATTTCGACGGTCAGATTTCACAGATGGATACCGTATGCATGTCCCTTTACAAGCGTGTCTATCCAAAATGGAGCGAGTTGTGGCGAGAGCATAGCGCTTCCGCTCAGATTGCCGACAACGATGGGGATAAAATGGAGGAATAAATTAATTGCGCATTTCTCATTGTAGAACCTGTCCACGTATCTTTACACTTGTTGTTTGTACGACATACACAGTTTTATTTCTC
This sequence comes from Terana coerulea, assembly GCA_024811115.1. NCBI lineage: Eukaryota > Fungi > Basidiomycota > Agaricomycetes > Polyporales > Phanerochaetaceae > Terana > Terana coerulea. The sequence continues at coordinate 56,311 of JAKOGH010000035.1, forward strand.
TGCATGTATATCACAGCCATTAGATCAGAGACCGCTCATATGCGCGGTAATCACGCTGAGTCATCGCAATTGCACCGAATTGCACTCAAACTGGAACTCTCACGTCTTCTGCGGCGACTGTGCAGGACATCCACCGCCCATGCTGGCCTCTTCCTGACACAACGCACTTCTAAACACGCCACGTCTACCGCTATACCCATGGATGCTCTTGCACACGACGCTGCGACCCAATTGTTGGGAAAGGAGCCTGAACACACGCGGAGTGCCAGGCGGGACCGCAGGGACTACCTCATCGGCATTGGGCTGTTGCTCATAGTCGTGGTGTTGTGGACATCATCCAATTTTGTGACGCAGGTAGGCCTTCTTCTGGACAACATTTACGGAGATATTGACCAGGATGGTGTACGAAGGACCTCTATGAAGTTGGCTATGATAAGCCGTTCTGGTGCGTGTGGTTCCAGGTCCCTGACAAGTCCATCCCGTGCTGAGGCTCATCTGCAACAGGATAACGTACCTCAGCACCGCTTCATTTACACTATATCTACTTCCATACTTGATGCGAAGGGTGTTGGGAAGGGAGAAGCCAGGCGATGGAGGTAGGTACGTGACCTCAAGACGAGCAGGAAACGCCGTCTAATCTCCTAGAAAGCAGACACCGTGAAGGATATCAACCGCTGAGAAGCGATGGAAACCATTCTGAGACTGGACTGCACGCTGTGAGTCGCGGTGGAGCACAGTCTATCACTGAGGCTAATTATCGTATAGACATCGGAGCCTTTAACAGAGGTTCTACCACCTCTCACCACAAGAGACACCGCTGCATTGGCAGGATGGTTCTGCTTCCTGTGGTTCGTGGCGAACTGGGCTCTGAATGCAGCACTTGGATACACCAGCGTCGCGAGCGCGACTATTCTGTCGGCCATGAGTGGTCTGTCCTTCACTGTCCATGATCATCGCGGTCCCTAACAGCCGTCACAGGCTTCTTCACACTTGCAATTGGTCGCATCTTTTCGCGTCGAGACGCTTACTCTTGTGAAGATAATAGCTGTAGCTACCAGGTGAGCACATGCTTCCGATGTACGACCCATGTCTCATCCAGTTCGCAGCTTTGGAGGAGTAGTTCTCGTTTCCCTGTCTGATTCATCTCAGGACCTCCCGGACCCCGGCGCTGGCGTACCTAAACCCAATCCATCAGGGATGGTCAGTGTGTTTGGCTTCGCCCCCATCATTGGCGACGCACTTGCGTTGTTCTCCGCCCTCTTCTACGCGCTCTACGTAACCCTGCTCAAGGTCCGGGTTCGCGAAGAGTCCAGAGTCGACATGCAGCTCTTCTTTGGCTTCGTTGGACTGTTCAATGTTCTGTTTTCATGGCCCGTGGGCGTCCTTCTTCACCTCGCTCATGTTGAACGATTTGAGCTACCCACGTCCAACAAGGTCATCGTGGCTATTTTGATAAACGTGAGTTCGGATTCTCAAGGCAGGGATCTTAAGTTTAACCGCGTCGGCCATATAGATGGGAATTACCTTATCAAGTGACTATCTCTATGTCATCGCTATGCTCAAGACCACGCCTCTGGTTGTTACCATCGGCCTCTCACTAACAATGCCCCTGGCAGTTATCGGTGACTTCGTGCTCCACAAACCTGTCAAATTCAAGGTCATCCTGGGAGCGGCGTTGGTTCTTCTTAGCTTCGTGGTGATTGGTTTGGAGGACTCCCGGAACGAAGGCGAGAAAGATCTGGTGTCTGGCCTGCCCTTGGACGAAGAACATGCGGGACCGAGGGAGGATGTTGAGGAGGAAGTAAGTTTGGATTCTCAGGTTGTGTCTTCTTGATCCCGGGTATTGTAAGGTTGTTTTTATACCATGTCTTGCCAGGCTACCATGCACATGTACTAGTTCCCACCAATTTCTCCGTCATGGCCGGGCTGCTGATCATGCCCTCGCATGTACCCGGGTTGAGAGTTGTTACTTTCGTCCGGTAGTTCCCTTCGCACGATATCCTCCTCCTGCACAATGCGTGCATCTGACCATGGGAGTACTTGTCGGCCTCAGTACAAAGGTTTTTGCGGTGCGATATCGGTACTCTATGACGGACGCCTGCCCGCGTGCCTGACACTGCCTGTGAACGACACCGCTTTCCGAAAGCAGTACGCTCGGCAAATGCCGATGCGTGCGTGGTTAATACGTGGCCGCTGCGCTTCTGTCCCTCATTTCCTCCCCCTCCACGTCGCCGCAGTTCCTAATTCTCCTACAAGACCAGCCCATTCATTCTCTGTGCTCGCAACCTCCACGTAACGAAACGTACATCCGAACATACTACTCGTCATGAAGCGTTCAGCAGACTCAGCTTTCGTGGTCGAACAACTACCAAGTTCACCCGAATCCTCATCGTACCCTTCTCCATCCCCTTCCTCCTCAGAATGTCCTCTCGCAAACGCTCTCGCTCAGAAGTCACACCAGAAGAGCGCAAGGAGGCACGCGCACACCGTAACCGCATCGCCGCCCAGAACTCCCGTGACAGGCGGAAAGCGCAGTTCTCGCATCTCGAGCTTCGGGTGGCCGAGCTCGAGGAGGAGAACAGGCAGCTGCGGGCGGGCATGGGCATCTCTGCTCCCCACCATTTGGACGAGCAGGTTACCCTAGAGCGCCAGAAGGAGCAAGCCCGGGAGAGGGAGAACCAGGAGCTGAGAGAGAGAATCAAGACCCTCGAGAACGGCTGGGACGCCGTTGTCAAGGCCCTCGCGGCATCTGGTCTACCCTTCGCAGTCCCCACCCCATCCACCTCCACTCCGCCATCATCATTAACTGCGCCGACACATCCACCAACCTACCCCCTCTCGCCCGCCCCATCAACACCATCCTCGAGCTCCGTATGTTTCGAGTTTGACGACTTCGAGCCCACTTGCCACCTAGCACGGGTGGCGACCACCGATGCCCTCTTTTATCATCGGTGCCCCAGCAGCGGGTGGACTCGCTACGAATCAGCTTGAACTCGAGCTCAACCCTTCCCCATGCTCGCCATCGAGCTCTGCGGCATCCGCTATCGAGCCGACTGCGCCGGTTGTTCCCATCGACGAGGACACGCTGGAGGACCTCTTCCGCGAGATCCTCGCGCCCTCGCCGGTACTCTCGGCCGCGCCTGTGCCCATTGGCACCGCCTCGAGCGCCGCCTCCTCCCAGCCAACGACCGCGTCCCCCCGGGCAGGGGCGCAGGGAGTGAGCGCGCTAGCAGCAGAATCGATCATCGACTGGGAAGGTGAAGCAGAGATGCAGAGACTTTTGGATATGCTCCCCGATGTTCGCCAAACCGTCAACCCGTTCGACACGTCGATCGACACCAGCGACTTACCCAGTGCTCTCGACCTGGGCATCTGTGGATGGGACACCGTGATCACATCACCACCCGCTCACATCGCCATCGACGCGTTCTAACATCAAAATAGTTCTCGGGTTTGGGGGTTTCTTTCCGTCGCATCTCTCTAATTTATATAATCTTTCCGGTCATGGTATCTGGTTCGCTCTTGATTTTCTCCTTTTTTTTTTTGGCATAATCCCGCATCCTCACGACCCTTTAGTACTAGTCACCCCGCACCTTTTTCGGCTCGCTTCACCCTCGATGCTGCCTCCCTGCTGTCGCGTCCGCTTTTCTCCCCTTTGGGTTGACGAATCGTGTTCTCGGTCGGTCGGTGAGCGCTCAGGTTGTTTAGTAGTTTGTACAAGCTGTATTGTGGCTCGGTGCTTCAGATGAATGCAACGGAGTGCGAAATTCTTGATTCTTGTGAAGCCTACTTCAGAGCGCGGTGCGCATAGGTGCGAATCGCAGTTGTATTCGTTGGGTGCGTACACTGCATGCTAGAAGGATTGACATTGACCATTGACGTAACAGCTTCTGTGTATAGTCAGTATCATTGTTTGAGCTCTTGAGTGAGGACAAGTGCGATAGGGGTGCATGTACACAAGATCCAGTTCCAGCGGAGCCCGAGTCTAGACAAATGTTTAGGACAACCATTGTCAATGGTGTCCGGGTCAGTGTTACAAAATTGCAGCAAGGGTGTGGATTTTTTACAGTAAAAGCAGCGAGTGAAGGTTGATCAAGCCATATATAGCTAGCCGTAAGAGACGTGTCTCAAGAAAGAAAGAAAAAGGCGTTCAACCCGATAACGATCCGGACACCACTTCCAAATGGCCGGTGGCGTGGCACTGCAGTTTGTTGGTGGACTCAAGTGGAGTGGCTGGAGTCTTGACTGCAGTTATTCTTGCCTGTCAGCGGCAAGAGAATAAAAAGCGCTTCTGCAAAGAATGGCCAACGCCGGGGTCGAACCGACGACCTTGGCGTTATTAGCACCACGCTCTAACCAACTGAGCTAGTCGGCCATATGAGGGGGCTTAGAGCTACAGTATATCATCCTAGCAACAGCTCGTATCGCATTGCCACGGTTAACGCTGAAAGCTTTGTGGCGTTCGGCCGCTCCGAAAACTTACGCCCATGTTCCTTCGCTAGCCTTCATCTCTGCTTGTGCAATGCAACGTGAAGGCGATTCAATCGCATCACTTGACTTTTTACATCACATAATCATCTCGGATCGCTCTCCCAGACGTGAAGATGCTTGGAGAGCTCACCTAGCAGACACACGGGCAATCGCGGCCCTATTTGCCAAGCAGACGCGGACTTTCAGGCCGCATGCGCTGTATCTCAGTGAGTGTGTATCAATATTCTGAGGACAGCAGGTTTCTGTTTTTGATGATTGAGAACAGACACGTAATCATCCCGTACTGGCCGAGGCATAGACGGCAGATTTCGCCGAGAAGTTGCACGTCCGTCCCAAGTCTCGAATCGGCATAGCAGCTCTTTTGAATCATTGGCTTACTTGCGCCGCTTCTGCTCCTCATCTACTGCATTCCGTTTTGGAGCTCGACAGCGGTCAAGACGCGCAATAACAGTAGCCGGCTCATATCGCTCCAACCTAAGCTCAAGTACTGAGAAGCAAAGGGCCTCGAGCTCAAAGCGGTCCAATGATTTCGGATGAGCTGCTAAGCCAGCTACTTCCAACGATTAGATAAGGGTGACGGTCGAACGATTTACGGATAGATGGGTTATCGTCGACGCGGAAACGCGCTTGATGCTGAAGCTTTGGTTGCCTCTAACAGTGAGTGCTATTGAACGTTCAATAGTAATGCGCATTTTAATATTTACTCACGCGCAGCGTGCCTCGTGCTACATCAGACTGGCCTGGGAACCGACTTACTCAGCCATTAAGTTGGACGCATTGCATACGTGGCCGGACTCAGAGCGAAAGAGGCAATGACGGGTATATATAGGTTTCCATCACGAGCTCAATGCTCGACGCAATAGCCTCTCCGCGGTCATTCATTCCATGTCTGCCGAAAAGACTCAGCACATCGCTGTCCACGCGTACATAGGATGGGGTGCGAACTCCTTCTGCACGTGTCTCATAGGGCGGGGCTGACTTGCTCATAGGGCACGTTAGGGCACTCTGTGCTTTGCTAGCACGGATGGTTCAGCTTCGCCCCATCAATATCACATTCTTCACTTCTCGTAGACTGTACGACAAGGTGACTGCTGAGCTGTCTCGCAGTTTTAATGTAGGGCAAGAAGCTGAACTTGCTCGTATCCGGTATGTGTACTGGGGAGTTATCACTGCGGCTGAGCTCTTAATTCTCGCTTACAGATTGGTGGCACTTGTGGACCATGAGCACAATCCCATAGACATGGAGTTCATTTTAGAATCATTCAAAGAGCAATTCCAGAAGCTTGTCAACGAGGAGCCTGTTCGATGCGCCATAAGTGGTACCGAGGTTGCCATCTTGCCCCGACCGAGCTCCATTCTGGTCGATGTATGTAGCATCATCTCTTAAAAACGCTATACTCTTACTGACTCGATCTGGGAATACAGATTTTTGACTACCAGCAAATGCTCGTCGCGCGCGAGCAAGCCCCTGGCATCAAGGTGTATACTTGGGCAGTTGGATCCATCACCTGCATGAACGCCGTTCTGGGTCCTTTTGGGCCACATAGTGCTGGTGAAGTTCAACGACGGATCGACGCCGTCATGGCGGCAAGCGGGAAACCGATCGCTGAGGCAGCCTACGAAGTAAGCGTCAAATTGGGCGGCTCGTGGACATATCGGCTTGCGCTAACGCAGAATATGCGTAGGCCTTGTTCACTCCCAGGGATGAGGTTATGCGCTATCCGGGACTTCCGCCGATGCACCACTACGAGCATCACTCACAGAAGGTATCCACGCCGTTGTTGTCGAATTTCCGGCGTTGATTCACATATCGATAGTCAATCGTAAATTCGCCATCCGTCGGGTTCTTCTTCGTGTATGCTAATAAGTGTGTACATTATATCTGTCTTATCCCTGCCCCCGCCGTTATACTGACCGTTCCTTGCCCAGGTCGACCCACGAGTGCGATGGCTTCATCACGTCTTCCATCGAGACCATGGAGTCCAAAGACGCACTCCGATTCTTCATTGACTTCTTCAACTTGACTTCGCGCAAGTTCTATATGCTGGGCCCTCTGTTTCCTTCCTCGGAGCAAGCCGCCCAGATCGAACTGGAGCAAGCGTCCAAGTCCCCCGAAATCATGAGCTTCATGGACAAGGTTCTGCAGACCCATGGCCAGCGATCGCTGATCTACGTGAGTCATCATCCTCCGATTGTGCCGTTTCGCTAATTGGATGTTGTCACAGATCTCGTTCGGCTCCATTTTCTGGAGTACCGAGCCGGAGAAAATCTGGCTCTTGCTGGACATCTTCATCGGCAGGAGCGTTCCCTTCGTGAGTTATTGACAATGAAGTTGCGGCGAGTCTTGTGGCTGAGAAGTTTCAGATCATGGCCCATGGCTCGCCCTTCGCACAAATTCCTGAAGACGTTCGCGCGAGAGTCGAGGCCTCGGGGCTAGGATTTCTGACCTCCTGGGCACCTCAGCAAGCCATTCTCAGTCATTCGGTGAGCTTTTCTCGCTGGTACGGCGGAGTTTCCGATGATTCAAATTTGTGTCGCCGCAATTTTAGGCTGCTGCGTGGTTTGTGACGCATGGTGGATTCAACAGCCTAACCGAGTCAATGGAGGCCGGTGTACCACTGTACGTGCACGCATCTTTGAGCCGGTAATGCGCACACGATATTGACATTTATCACCTACAGCATTTGCTGGCCGTTCAACGCCGACCAGCCGGTCAACAGCATACATCTCACGGAGAACCTCGATATCGCGTACGAGCTCCTCGAAGTCCGCAACGGGAACGGCCTCAGGCCTATCTATCGCAACGGAATCACGCTGACAGGCACCTTAGAAGCCCTGCGAACTGAGGTCCTCAGAGTGCTCGACAAGGCGTTTGGTGAAGATGGCGCCAAGAAGCGGGCGAACCTGGCAAAGTTGACGGAGGCTTCCAAGGAGCTGTGGAAAGACGGCGGTTCCGGGCGGCGCGCAGTCGAGGAGTTGCTCGATATTCTGTGATGAGATACAGTAGAAATGTAGTATTGTCCTTATAGGTGGGATATGGTACGTTATGGCATGGGAGTAAAGTGGAGGACGCGTACAATTATGATTGATAGTCCAGTCGTAGCTATATCGGACAAATTGTTCGACGGGTGAGTGATCACCTTCAGCTAAGAGAAAAATAAAGCGTCCGTTTGATCGCAAGGAAATAGAAGAGGAAATAAGATGAGTGTCCGAAGGGAGAAGCCTGCGTGGTGAGAATGGCGTACATCAACAAAGGTAAGTAATAGACAGTGCCACAGATTCTTGGACATGGATATGCAGGTTGTGAGGAGATACAGAACACGTAGGTAGGGACAACCGTCACGCATTATTTTCCTTCAAGAAAAGCTGGGCCAGTAACGTATCCATGAAGCTAGAACAAACGCCTCCGGAGGAAGAGCGTTAAGCTGCCGGAAGCTTCGGAAGAGCAGGTATCCGCTGCAAAACACGTAGAGGGGCGGACAAAGCAGCTCGTACATGCCGCTGGTGCAGGCCCAAAGCACTCTTCGGTTCATGGGAGTGCGCTTGACGGGCACGTGTTTGGGCACGAAAAAGTAGGAGATTGCCATGCATGCCCCAAGGGCGCACAGGACCGCGGCGGGGGCCCACAGGCTGTGCTCGACGTGCGTCGCGAAGTGGGAGGTCCAGCCAAGCAGGTGAAGGAGACTGTACAGCGTCGTGCTTGCCAGCGTCGCGCACGCCTTGAGCAGATGGCCGCTGTTTCCGGGGCAGTCGCACCTGGTGAAGAACTGCATGGTCGTTTCGGGAGTGACGGTTTTCCACGGGGGAAGCGCGTCTGCGTCCAGGGACGCACGCGCCAGCGCACGAGATGCCAGAGTCCACCGCACTACGTCCCTCTTTGCTGAAACTGATCGCGTCCGCGGGAGGACCGTTCTCGGGGCGATAGTACCACGGCAGATTGGCCTCGTTGAAGACCATCCACCGAGCGAGCTTATTCCGCCAGGACGCTTCGTGTTCGAGCTGTCTGAGGAATCTTGAGTGTTTGCGGCTGCTGAATCGTGTCCCCGACAGCTGTGTTTCAGGAGGAATGGAGGCTGCCTCAAAGAGCTCCAGAGGTTGGCCGTCAATAACGCTGTGGTCCTCTATATAGCTCCACCCGGGAAGTAGATCCTTGTCGAACAACCCGCCAGCGGCATACGCCCTAGGGCTGGAGCGCATGCTCATCAGCGCCGGCAAGCTCACGCACGACCTCGCGTTCCTCCTCCGTTCTGCTCCGTGATCAGGGTGGGTTCCTGGATGTTGTACGGCTTCTTCCACCGGACGACATACGTGGCCATCGTGCAGACGCAGTGTGCGAGCGTTGAGACCTCGAGCAGGGTGACCGGGAGGTGCTGGGCCCAGCGCATAATGGAGGAAACACAGAAGTGAAGCAACTGCCAAACTAGCAGCCCTTCACCAATCCAGTCGGCCTTGCTCCTATCGTCAATGCTCTCTTCTGAGAGGTCGGGGAGGAGGTACGAGTGATGTTCCATGATAAAGGAGACGCCGTTTGGCGTCAGGGCGAGGCGCGTGCCCTTCTCTACAAGCAAGGTGTCGTTTGCGGTATGAGGGGAACCAAACAGCCAGCGCAGGGGGACAACTTGGGCTAGTACATGCACAGTGTAGGTCCAGAGTCTGCGTACGGGGGTAAAGAATGTGGGCATCCCAATGATGACTTGCTCCCACAGACCGGCGAGGCTCCGTCTTCAGCAGCACCATATCCTTCACTTCAGGCGTGTCGTCACCGCGTAGAATGGGTACCGAGGTTGTATCAAGAATGAGACCACCTACCACTGCGTAGTATCCGTGTCGTAGCGTCTATGAATACTTGCGGCGGTTCATAGAGGTAAAACGCGAGCATTGCAGATATAATGGTAAATGACTGGGGTAGTATAGCATAGGAATGTGCACCGTACCTCGGGCTCTCCTCCTATACCAGAGTTCGCTCTCAGTCCCTCGGCCGACAGCAAATCTTGAAGTTCATACGAGTCTAGCTAAGGATCCAGAACGTTAGCACAAAGGAAAATAGCTGCTTAGCACATTCGGCACCCACCTCGGCATCTCGTTCTGGATCTTGAGAGTATGATTGTGTAAGAAGGGATGGTCCCTACATGCAGCGGTTGAGAGATGAGCCACCCGACCAGAATCTAGCCGTATAATCACAGTACCTCGTCGGGTCGTATAGCTCGCCCCTGGGCGGAAACGGTCAGTCACGCTCAGGTCTTGACTTAGCATGTCTACCTCGGGCCACCTTCGCCAGATGGTCAAAACCCCGTCTGATGTTCATGGCCGCAAGCAACTGCGTGTAGGCAGTGACGAGGAGCAACTCTGAAGCGAGGAGACAGACGACAAGCCAACCGAGTTTGCGGAGAGACGTAGCGACCGAGGACGCCTTGCGCGTGGGTACGTCGACGTGGACAGCGTTCCAGACGCAGATGAACAGGGTGGAAGCGCAGGAAACGACGATGTTGACGGTGCCGCGGCAGGCAGAATTCGGTTGCCACGAGATGGAGGAACCAGGGCTGGAGTTGTATGTTGTCTGGACGCTGCAGTTTAAAGCCATAGACACACAACACGGCCAGAGGGATAGCCGGGTCGAAGGAGCAGCCTACGAAAGACAGTAGTGCGGCGAGGCGACGCCGAGTACAGCTTAAAAGAGGCGGTGGGAACAACTGTAAGTGCACGGACCCAGTGTGCTGGAAGGTTGACCGCAGCGGTACTCACTAGAAGACGTATCGTAGTAATTAAGTAATAGCGACTGCGGCCTAGTATGCATCACGCTCCTGATAATTCGCAGCATGGCCAGTGTCCTCCACTTTTAGTCTGTTTGGCATATCATCTACTGTTTGTAGCGCGATACCGGGAGAGGGCCTTCGAGAACAACAACATATAAGTATCCGTCCCGAGTCGAGTTGCGCATGCGTCGCTTTGAAGTCCGATGGCGTCAGGACGCGGCCGTGGGAAGTTGATCAAGTCCACGCGACGCGACGGCGCCTCTCTCCAAGGGCCTTCCCACCCCCCGCCAATGACACCACGCACTCTGACGCACGCACTCGAATTTCCAGCCATGTCGGACTCTCCGGCAAGCGTGCACGTAGATCGAGTTTCTGTAAAGATCCAAGAATTGCTCGTCCGTCGTATGATTTTTTTTTATTTTTTTGCAATACTGAATAGTTGTCTTCGCAGAAACGTTATGCTTGTAAAGAAAACAACAAGTGGATCGCGAAGGGAGAGGATACCCTTGTGGACCTCACCTACCCCCTTGACGGTGGTTCACGCGATCAGTGGTATGGCTTCCGTGTGGACGAGGACATACTCGTCGACGTCGGTCGCAAGTAGTACGTGTCACCTAGACAGGCCAGCTCCCTCGCCCGCGTTTCGCTGGTATCAGTTGGAGCAAGGGCGCTGGAGTGCGAAACCGGCATCCCCGAGATTATTCTCGGATGCGGATTGCCTGACGGCATGCAGCCGTGCAGGGCGAACAACGACGCCGCATTCCTCGTCCTCGCCCTCTGCAACTCAAGGGATCTCCACTCATGCCTGCATTGCCCAACATACACGAAGGTTGAGAAACTGCGCGAGGCCATCGGAAAGGGAGATCAAGAGGGTCCGCAGTGGATCACGGACTCGAAACTCGCCCGCGACGATGACGACGAGTAGTATTGTTTAAGTCCGAGTATGTTGCGCCACACGCCTCCACCTGTTGCACGAGTTGATTGGCTTGCAGATTTTTTTGGGCAACAATGTCTCTGAGCGACATGGCTCACCAGCATCCTTCTCGCTTAGGGCTTTGCCTTACGTTTTTTGTTCCATCTTCTGTCTGAACTGTGTGCTGTTCTGCATGTGCATTTATTTCTATGTGCAATTTCTAGTTGCGCCTATCACACAACAACCTACACTTCTAAGTTGAAGCCCTTCACGGCGGCCCCATCTGAGTTTCGTGAGGGACAACCATGCCGAGAAAACACTATGATTGACCGCCTCGGGCGTAGTGTACAGTATGAAGCGAATAAATTATTCTATACCAAACCCAAACAGGCGAACCGCAAGTGCCCAAATAATGTTCAATCAGTCTCCGGTAGCCAAACTCATGCCAGCGCAGCACACCGTGCCTCATCCAACTTCAACGGCACCGGAGGGATCCCCGCCTCAACCTCCTCGACCAAGCCGAGCACGTCTCCGGCGCATCCGAAAGACAGCGTAAAGCCGGAGCCCCCCTGGCCATACGAATGCACAATCCGGCTCAACGCGCCGTCCGCCTTCCGCCGGAGCTCGCGCTCTACTCGCACGTTCTCGCCACGAGCAGGCCGGAGACCCTGGACGATGGGCGAGTGCGGGTCGAGTTCGGCGTTCTCGAGACCAGGAACGAAGCGGTTGCAGCGCACGCGCATCCTGCGCATTTCAGGGCTGTCCAAGGTCAGGTCGAGATTAGGCTCGTGCGACTGGGCGATGCCTAAATGTCGGATTAATGAGCAGGGGTACGCGGTGGAGTCGCAGAATGCGGGCTTACCGCCGAGGATGAGAGTCTTATCATTGCGGGGTACAATGAAAACGATGCCGCCGTCCTCATCACGCTTACTGTAGTCGTTCGCGACGACCAACGCCTCAGTCACCTTCGGGAACTTCGGTGCCGTCGTTCACAACGCGGATGAGTGCACCACGGAGCGGGTACACCGTCTTGTCACCCGCAGCCTCAAAGGCTCCAAGGCCAGTTGCATCAACGATGTAGTGAGCGTCGAATGCCGCCAGGAGTTCATCCTCGTGTTCAAGGAGGTCTCCCGAGATGTGCTCGGTGACGACCTTGCCACCCTTAGAGATGACAAGTGAGCGGAGCCACATCATGTATGCGTCGGTGTCGATGACGGGGAGATGTGCTTGTACGCGTCGACCACTCCCGCCTCCTGACTCACGGCGTGCTTGGTGACGAGGAGTGCGTCGCGCTCATATCCGGGGATCTGTGTAAACATTAGACTGGGGATGTCGCACACGTGAGCCTATCGTCATACCATGGCTGCCTCTATCTCCAGCATCTTCTCATACTCCTCTTCATTCTGCTCAATCGGCTTGTCGAAGAAAAAGTTGGCAACGCGCAACCGGATACCGTGCCCTGTCTCGCCGTCTACAGTAAGTACATTGTGCAGCTTCTCGAAGGCACGGTAGGATGTCTGGCACCACGTCTTCGACAGAGTCAGGGAAATGACGTCAGTGTGCCTGCCGCAGACAGCGGGCGGCCACTCCCAACTAAAGTTATCAATGTTAGTCAATAGTCCGGAGACGGATAAGGTTGAGTGTACTCACAGCGCTCCGGCAATCTGAGAAGTGATACGGTTCTCCAGCGATGCCCAACGGTCCGACACAACCGTTACTGAGTACCCCGCATCAAGCAAAGCCCAAGCGTTCTGAAAGGTAGAGGTCAACTAAGGATGTGCCCAGCCGAATTTTTGATTCACTTACTGTGAGGCCAGTGACACCACCGCCGACGACCAAGACACGCTTGTCGGCATGCTTGTTCACGTTCGGGTTGACGCCCTCGCATACCACGAGTTCGCCATTCTGCTTGGAAAGGTAGACGTTGGAGCGGGAGTTGGAAGACATTGTAAATCAATTGCGAGATTTGAATGAGCTGTACGACGCGGAAAGTGGAATTAGTGTCGGGTGTGCGAGTGTAGCGTGAAAGAGGCTGGGAGGAAGGAAGAAAAGATGTTGTTGGCTCCCTCTGGAAACAATACCGTAGGCTTTATACCCACTGAAAACTCGTTATTTCAGTTCATAGTTTGAGCGTGAACGAAACTTACCGGCTTAGAAATGTTCAGTACATTAGGTAAATAGCCCAGACCATGGCATTGGCTGGCAGCAAGTATGCGCGGCATTTGAGTTCTCATGTTGAACGTATCGCAAACGCGCGTAAGCTAAGGTCTGGAGACATACAGCGCTTGAGCGTTTAGTCGACAAAAAAAACGGAGAAGCGTATGAACTTACAGTTGTTCGATCGCCCATGACCGTGGATAGACAGTGACTCTAGGCTGGATTTCCAACGATGATTTTGCGTATTTCATCAGAAAACGCCTGGCTTCGCTTCGACTTGTGCAAAAGTTCAAGTCTGAAGGTTCCAAGACGGAGGCTGTTGGGCATAATGTCTGAATTTTCTCGCAAGAAAACTACTGCCGGAAGCCGACGCGTCGTCATCAGTACTTCGATCGGGGTGACGCAGCGTCAGATCCGGTATTCAATAAAAATCGTGCGAAAGTCATGATTTGTATTGCCACGACGCAACCATGGACCGAGACCTGAAAAATCCTTCATGACGACGTGTAGCCTCTTGAGGATTGGAAGCATCTTGCTTACCTTGAAAAACTACAACTGAACCGGTTTAGACCGTTGACGTGAGTAGCGGAGGCCCCGAGGCCAGAAATGTCGCTTGGGCTTCAATCGGACCCGAGTAAAACCCCTGTGTCGCCGATAGAGGAAGGTAGTTTCCGGGACAAGAGGATACGGCCACTGAGCTGGGTACTATTTATACGGGCCTGCGATTTGAGCAACACTGGAGTGAGATTACACACGTCGACAATTAGCTTAGCATATAAGGACTCACGACCAAGTGAAGAGCCTCGCTGGAAAGACGCTCTGAAGTTGTGTCGCAACGAGAAGTGACCTTCAATCGGTCGTGATAGCCTATACAAGGCGTAGCTGTGTGTATCGCAGCAGGAAGATCGCAGGAGAGTGGTCCTGCGGTGAATTGGTATCAGTTCGTCGTCCAGACCAAGGTTGAAATTTGCAAAGCGGCGGCGGCGGCAGCCGGGTGGCGCCCGCGCCACAAAGCCGACGGGTCTGCCATCAAACTCCCACGGTCCCCAAGGCCGACTTCATGCCCAAGCGCACCAGAAACGCAAGGCAGTCGCAGCGAGGCCTAACGCCGTGCTCCATAGTGAAGCGATAGGACTTCATGCTAGCACACAATGTGTAAAACAGGTGGAAAACGCAGCGGTGAGGCACGCAGTTGCCCGCCGTCATCTTGCCAAGGAACGCGAGAAAAGTATATCTGTGGAAAACTCTGCAGCTGTCTCAGCGTGATGTCCATATGTGAAGAGATATACGCGCCTCACAGTTGCGAGCGTATGCAGGCTGGAAGCGCAACTGGCTATAGAATTCTTGTACATTTCGTCCGCCTGAGAATTAGCGAGTGGCCTGCGAGTCATGACGTGCAGCTCGGTGACCAGATTCATGAAGTGAACCATGCGCGGCAACCTGATCCAATCTTCCAGCTCCAAATCATAGTGGCGTTGAGATATTGACAGGTTCTTTCAATTTGACTCTCGCCTGACGTTGGGATGGACGACATGACAGCTGTCGCCAGGTGATCCAGGAGTTGACAGTAGCCGTCGAGAAGCTGTCTGGTGCCTCAGAACTCATCCCACATTGCTCTCAAAAACAGGCTGGTGGCATGGCATCCAAGTCTCCTGAGAAAGAGCGCATGAGTCAACGAACTACATAGGAAAGTGCATGACATACAGATGGATCATAGATTCACAGCCCACGCTGCGAGACCGTCGAGGGAACGACAGCAGACGCATTGCACATCATTCCACGAAGTGAAGCATAACCATGGCATTATTTGAGAAGCCTCGAGTGGCAAGCTCTATCTACGTGTAAGGGTCCGTACGTCATGACGAGGAAAACGCTAGTGCTGCCGTGTTAATACAAACGCTATAAGGTTGAACTATACCCACAAGGTTGCTGGACGTAAAAGAGAAGGGCGCAAAGAACCCAGCAAGGCTATCTGTACACCACCAAGCAAGAAGATAATGAAGAACGCTCCAAGGACTGAGAAAGACGAGGGCCCGGGCCGGGATATAGGGCGACGAGGAAGGACGAGGGAAGCAGCGCGCGCGCAGCGCACGGGTGTTCAGTGCTTGCGGCCCTTTTTCTTCTTCACGCCGTCGATGATGGCCCCGGCCTTGCTGATGGTGCGCGCCAGGTCGCCCTTCGAGAGCATGTACTTGGCTTCTTGTGGGTGCCGACGATCTCTCCGCCGACGAGCAGCATGGGGAACTCGGTCGCCCCGGTGAGACGCTGCAGAAGGGGCTTGAGAACATCTTCGTCGGCTGCGGGGAGCACTCAGTAACATGGCACAGATGCTCATACATGAACGACGTACGTCTGTACTCAATCTCGATGATGGCTGGTCCAGGCAGCAAGTTAAGCTCTTGAAGGCCCTTCTCAAGCTCCCTTGAAATGGGTGAGTGCATCTACAAGTGATATACACCTTAATGACATCAAGATGATGCGGGAACAATTAGATACGCACCTTAGAGAAAAGCACGACCGGATAGCGGACCCATGCGTCGTGCTCCAGCTGCGCGACTTCTCCAATAGCGTGTGGGCCCCGTGTGTCAAAGTCGAGGACAAGCTCGGGGTCGATGGGCTGCGACGGGTCGACGTGCGCGGGAATGACGTTCTGCGGCAGGCTCGCGAGGAAGGTGGTGACAGCGGCCAGCTCCTGCGCCGGCGTGAGCTGTATCTGCGGG
The DNA here is from genome assembly GCA_024811115.1 of Terana coerulea. Lineage (NCBI taxonomy): Eukaryota > Fungi > Basidiomycota > Agaricomycetes > Polyporales > Phanerochaetaceae > Terana > Terana coerulea. The sequence continues at coordinate 72,345 of JAKOGH010000035.1, forward strand.
ACCGCGTCTTCGGTGCTCGCACCGGCGGACGAGGTACTAGTGGTCGTCCCTGCCGGCCGCTGGCGGTGCAGGGCAGCGAGACGGTACGCCTCGGAGGAGAGGCGCGACAGCCGTTGGGCGGCGATGCCGCTGAGCGTCCGGTCGCTCCCCTGCATCGCGATCGGTGAGAGCGACGGCTGCGAGACGAGGAGGACATAGCCGGAGACGATGACAAGCGCGAGGAGGGCGAGGGCGGTCGTGCGCTGCCAGTACTGCCGCGGCTTGCGGACGGGGTTCGCGAGCTGGAAGGAGTTGAAGACGGCGAGGGGCGGCGTGAGCGGCGCGGCGTCGAAGGAGATTTTGCCCATGTCGAGGTGCTGGGAATAGGTGCGGCGGTGCGACATAATAGAAAAAAGAGTGTGGGCTTTATTAGAGAGTGCTGGGAGGGTAGGAGGTTGTACACAACAAACAGCGGTCGAACACAAACGAGGCCCTTGTTGATCTCATTTCATCATTTTCCTTTGTTTTCCGTGCTAACTGTCAGACAAGCTCCAAATCAGGGACTTATCCTTATCTACTGCTCTCACTGTCAGGGTCCCTTGCCTATCCTCTTGCTCTTCGCCTCCGCCTTGCTACCCACTGTCGACGTTGGCTGCATTGACGACGAGACAACGGCGCAGGGACAGACATCTCAGGTGCGTGGGCTCATACGCCGCGCCTGGCTCAGTGGCTGCCGTGGATGAAGCTCACCCAAACGTTTACAGGCTATTGTTCCACAGAAGGGAGTCCAGGGGCCCCCATTTGCGGTTCTAGTGCCCCTCGCCGCTGCGATTATTGGCTTCTGGTAGGTCTCTGACACGATCAGTGGAGCAAGGCAGGCCCAATGCGCGACTGGAAGCTGGTCTGCCGCTCCATCGACAATGAAGCGTGGGACCACCTTCGCGCCGAGGGTGTTGCACTGGCAGGCCCCCTGCCTCCCGGCCTCGCGAACAGCATGCAGTCGCGCGGAGGCGAACGAGCGTGGCTGCATGCTGGTCCGTCTGTCCCTCTCGCTGCCGAGAAGCTTGAGCACGCCTGCCGCCCGGGCGCGTGGCACTGGGCACGGTGTGATGGACGCTGTGCTTACTATCGTTTCCGCTGCATCTTGCAGTGGCAGCGTATCTGCACCGACGCCGCCATGTCCACAGATGGCGTCGCTCAACCGGAGAGGAGGCCCCATCCGTACTTCATAGATGACGACGCAGACGTCGTCATCCGCTCCAGCGACAAGGTCGAGTTCAGGATGTACAAGGTCATTCTGTCCAAGACGTCGTCTTTCTTCAAGGGGATGTTCGGCCTCCCACAAAGTCCCAGCGTCGTCGACGACCGAGACTCTCCCTTTTGGACGGGATCCCGGTCGTCGACGTCACCGAGCCATCACACACCCTCGATCTCCTCTTCCGTTTTATCTACCCCTGCGAGCGACCAGAGCTCAAGACGCTGGATGACGTCCACCACGTCCTGGAGGCAGCAATGAAGTACGACATGGAATCCGTCGCGGCTGCTGCCCGACAAGCGTGGGCAGTCGCGGCGGCATCCGACCCTCTGCGTGCCTTTGCCATCGCATGCGAGAGGCGCTGGGAAGAGCAGGCGCACGTCGCCGCGCTGCTCGCCGTTCGACAGCCCATCTGGCCGCTCGTACCGCCCATGCCGCCCGAGTTCAAGCTCATCACGGGCGACGCGGTCGTCCGGCTGGAGCACTACCACCGGCACTGTGGCGCCGTCGCCTCGAGCTTCGACACACAGAGGACGGCGAAGATGTTCGATTCGTCGGCGTGTGCGCATTGTGGCGCACGGTTCTCGACAACGCAGATGTTGCGATTGCTGGAGTGGTTCAACCTGTATACCAAGAAGGCTTCCTTGGTTTTGGCTGGAAAGCCGTCTGGGAGCGCGGTGACACGTCAAGATATGGTTGACGACACTATCCGCGAGATATACAAGATTGCTCCGTGTGAGATAGAATCTCACTGCGTCGAGAGGATCCGACGAATAGTTCAAGTCTTCGGTGAAGAGGTGGACAAAATGGTATCTCAGGTGAGCAGTCCACTTATCCAGTATGTAAATACGCTCACGTTTCGCCGGTAACTTACAGGTTTCTCTAGAGTTGGATTTATGAGAGGAAGCAAAATCGGTGTTACGAAATGGACTGCACTTTTACTTAAATGCTAGTGAAAAAAGTCTGGTGTGCCCTTGCTTTGTTTGTCTGTTGTTCCACCATGTAAATTATTCGTCCTGCCTAGCTGCGTTTCTTCCCGACAATGATCAATCCACGCAATGCTCCTGCTTATCTATGCGTTCTGTGAATTCTTTTCCAAGTATCCCTCCTGCCTCGAAGGAGAATAGCTAACGTCGTTCACACGGTACGGGCGTGCGAACTGCTATCAGGTCGACGTTGTCAGCGAGCTGCCGCTCTTCACACCTTGCTCTCCACCATACGTCTGAATCATGGACGAGGTATGTGCCCTCAACGACGACTCATTTGTTAGAGAGCTCAGGGACCGACAGTCACACCCAACCTATGTCGCGCCGTTCGACGATGACGACGCCGATATTGTACTTCGATCTTCCGATGGTCAACTCTTCCGTGCGCACAAGCTCATTCTCCGCAAAGCCTCGTGCGTGTTTGCCGATATGATCGCGGCCTGCAACGGCGAAAGAGGTCCGGATGCGGAGGTTTCCATGGTCGAGGACGCCGCCGCCGTCGAGGCGCTTCTGCGGATCGTCTACCCTCACGTAGACGATCCGCAGTTGCGCACTCGAGGAGATCAAGGAGTTACTCCTTGTTTCAGATAAGTTCTTTATCGAGAAGGTCCGTCAGAGGGCGGCGCAGTCGCTGAAGGAGCAGGTTGCGACGTACCCATTCCGCGTCTTCTTGGTCGCCTGCCGGTGGAAACTCGAGGACATCATCGACCTTGCCGCATTGCAATGCATCAGACAGCCAATCCCAGCTCTCCTCGCGCAAGGTGCCCCAGAGCTTTCAGATGTGCCAGCCTCCATCCTGCACGACTTGGCGTCCTACGAGCGTCGATGTCGTTCCGCTGCACAGCGTGTTTCAACGGATGGCGGGATCAGGAATTCGATTGCGCGACAGTCGCATTGGGCAAACTGTACAACTTGCCAGCCAGCCTTATTCGACGAGCGTTGGAAGAAAGGCTATGCGACGTTGATCCCGAAGGCGTGGTGGACGACCATTCTTGAAGATGTCCGAGTGTCATTGGGGACGGAGCAGCCCGTCGGCTACCACATTGTCGAGAACATTCAAGTCAAGATGCCTGCGCAGGTACTTTCCTGTAGCGGCTGCGGGCCTACAGCGGTGGGGGAAACCGCCAGGCTGTTGAAGCTGTTGGATCAGCAAATTGAGCTGTGCTACAAATATGTAAGTTCTTCGTGAGTGACTTTCATAGATTTTTACTCAATGCATAACTGTTGGACAGGTTCGTTTCAAGGAGGTACCGGAATTGACAACATGAAAGACCTTGAGACATACGTTCTTGTTCTGCCGATGATTCCAGACTCATGGCTCCGCATGATAATTATCCAATGTGCATTATACAACGGGGCTGCTTACTTACTAGGTTTGTAATAGACAATTTTACTGTGATCATTAAACATCGAACAGCTGTAGGCCCTATGTCACGGTATTCACCGCGACCTCCCTGATCTCTCTGTGTCAGTATCAAAAATTTGTGCACCCTTAAATTTGGGGCGGATCTGGGACACAAGTGCACGTACTACCGTATCGGATTGTGAACATACGGCTCCCATCTCAGATCCGCGCCCGGCTCCTTGGATCTTATCCCCACGACATCTTAGATACCCATATTTATTCGATGTCCCCAAACGGTGAGTTTATGTATTCTCCGCTAGACCATGCGGTATCCCTTGCATTTCAACTGACTGGTCCTATTTAGCTTTCGTGCCTTGTTGGCTGACAAGTGCTCACCACTGGGAGCTGCGCCTAGTCAGGATCTGACTCAATACCCACTTGGTATCTGATGCCGTTCCGCTTGCGTGCGCTTCGGCAACTGTCAGCTGGCAAGTTACGGTGAGAGGATCGACACAATTCTGATCAACACACAATTCGACAGTGTAGGTCAATGTGGTAGTTTTTGCAGGCATAAGAGGCGGCGGATTCAAGGCCTGAGATCGTGATTAACTCAGGCCAGCAACACTCTCGACCCACATCCAGCGACACTCTCGTGCATACAAAAGCGATGGTCAAAGTCGCAATTGCAGGCGGTACCGGAGGCGTCGGTCTACACATCGTCGAAGGCATCGTCGCAGCCGGTAAACACGATGTCATCGTCCTCTCGCGCAAGTCCAGCCACCCTTCACTCGATGGTCTGGAAAGGGTCAAGGTCGTCGCCGTGTCTTACAACGACCTAGCGTCGCTCGGAGCGGCCCTCGAGGGCGTGCACACCGTCATCTCGACCATCGCCCCGTCCGACTTCGACGGCGCCCAGCTCGCGCTGCTCGACGCCGCCGACAAAGCCGGCGTGAAGCGCTTCGCGCCGAGCGAGTGGGCGTCGCTGCCCACGCCCGGCTACCCGATCGAGCTCGAGAAGCCGAAGCTGGCCGTGGCGGACGCGGTGCGGCGCAGCGGGCTCGAGTACACGTTCTTCGAGACCGGCGGGCTCATGGAGTACCTCGCGGCCGGCACGCCGGGGCTGGGGCACCTCCGCCCGCTGCACTTCATCTTCGACGTCGAGCACTATAAGGCCACCATCCCGGGGGACGGGTCGGCGTACTTGACCTCGACGAGTGCAGTGGATGTGGGGAAGTTCGTTGCGGCGAGTCTGGACTTGGAGAAGTGGCCCGAGGTTAGCGAGATGAGGGGAAGCCGAATGACGTTGAACCAGGTGCTGGAGCTTGCAGAGACGGTTCGCGGTAAGCAGATTCAAGTTGTGCCATTTAGCGTACAAGCTCGACTTACATGAGCACTAGGACGCAAGTTCGAGGTCAAATACCTGTCCGAAGATGACCTGGAGAAGCAGATCGATCCTAATCCACAGTCTCCCTGGCAGAACTTCATTCCACAAGCATATTTGCGGCTCATTCGCGACGACAAATACATGTTCGCGGGCTCGAATCTGAACGAGCTGTGCCCCCAGGTGAAGCCGGTGAATCTCAAAGAATTCATGGAGAAGTGGTGGGGTAAGGGGTTGTAAGCTTGGTAGGAGCTGGAATTGTATGACATGTACGACAGAATACTGCACCATTACTTGGCTGCTAGCCCCTGAAGCATTTTTGTATCATATTGACTCGGAGCGCATGCGCCGATAGCCTCTTCCAACAATTACTGTTCTATGCATACAATGCCCCTGACTCAACGTAATTCAATGTAAGTAGCTCAGTGCGAACGAGGGCAATCGTACCTGATCTCTCAATGGCCAGTTCATGTCCGTTGGTCGTCAACGTTCGAGCCAAGTCCTCAGAGTCACAATAAGTAACATGCATATGATGCCACACGGATCACGACCGCACTGAATCAGATCGGCGCATCAGAGCGCCCTTGACGTAATACAGTGCGCCGTTGGCTAGCGCTCTAGCCCTGGCCTCTGGGTGCTCTTCCTGTCTACACTCTCGACACCAACTACGATGTCTACAGATCAGACGGAATCTATGGCGGTCACCTACCGCAGCCCATTTGACGATGCGGACGCAGACCTCGTACTTCGCTCGTGCAACGGGATCTGCTTCCGAGTTTACAAGGTCATCTTGAAGAAAGCGTCTCCCGTATTTGCGGACATGTTCACGTTGCCGTCCCACCCCACGTCGGTGGATGAACCTGTGGACCTTTCGGAGAGCGGGAGGGTTGTAGAGTGTATTCTGTGTTTCTGCTACCCGGTCGACCATCCCAAACTCGTCAACCTCTCGGAGATCCATGACGTACTCATCGCCGCACAGAAATACCAGATCGATTTTATCGTCAACAAGCTCATACCCTTGCTAGAAAGCTACCTGGATGCCCAACCTCTCCACGTTTTTGCCATTGCTTCGCACACCAAGCTCGACGACGTGGCCAAAGTTGCCGCCAAGAAGTGCTTGCATCTTCCTCTATCAGAACTACTTCGATCCCCTGTACGAGAGCTCTCCTTCCTACCGGCCTCTTTGTTGTGGGATTTGCTGTCCTACCACAGCTATTGTACCAAAGTCGCTATTTCCACTGTGTATCCCGACAGGAGTAGTGCGATTCCACAGAGCTCTTGCAATTGGCGACATTGTGAGCTGGGATGTAGAGATGACTTATACATATACCACAGAAGCAGAAGGGCAACGTCTCTTGCACCGTGAAGGCCTGGTGGTCTGATGTCATGAAGACGGTTGCTTATTCGTACTACTGCCAACCCCCTCTCGCAAACACCGATCTCGCAGGCATAGCCAAACGCTCAATTCCCTCAGTCGTTGCGTCTTGCAAGGATTGCAGTTTGTCGTCTGTTTATGTGATGGAAGAAATGCTGAAGTCGTTGCAAATGGTCATAAATGACAAAATTTCCAAGGTATGCTTCATACATTTGACCTTCGCTCCACTTCGTCTGAATAATGTGCAGTCCCTATGGTGGGACTGCACATCAAACATGCAGTCTCGAGCGCCTGCGTTAGGCAGAGGTGTGGAGACGTGGGAGAGGGCAAAAGGACATGCACAATACCAGAGAATGCGTATGCAGGCGAGAAATGAGTGCGGTATGAGATAAGTGCCAAATTTGGTAAAGAAGCGGCGAAAATAGTCGCACTTACCGAATATGGGCATGCGTCGGGGCGGAGCGCCCGGCGAGGGACTGCACATTCAGCGTCTTGGGACTGCACATCTGGCAGACGCAGGCAGCTGATGAGGTGACTTTGGCGGGAGCGCCTGCCAAAGTCGACCCCGTCGCAGACAGTTTCTGACCGAAAGATGTGCAGTCCCTGTGGGAAAAAGACAGTCCCAAGACGCCCGGGCGCGCAGACCCATCATTTGGGCAGAGAGCCCCGGCTACCTTTAATTTCGGGGCTCCCTCTCATTATTCAGCTCTAGCTTTAATATGCTGCATTGTCTCATACTTTAAGTAGCTCAGCAATTATTTTCGTAATTTTACACACTTTCTACGAGTCGGACCTGCCTCTGTGCGCTGCATACCTTCAGGCGCCTCGTCGCGATCGCTTACATAATCAGCTCGGCAGTCTCCCGGGGACTGCACACCACTACGCCCGAAACGCAACTTCAGCGTTATCCTGTGATTGACATGCTGCATAGGTAGAGCCTTTGGCTGGCGAGGACAAGCTGGGGACGCCGCCACAATCGAGCTGGCATCTGGACTGGTGACCCCTCTTCGATTCAGTATAGTACGGAGCCAGTCAGCCCTCCCAGCATCATCTCATGCATGTCAATCCTTGTATCCATCGCTTGCGCGGAAGCTACATACTTGAAAAATTGTTACAACGTTCTATGATGCATCTCACCTATAGTTTCGCTTTCGGCTTGCCTTCTTCTGCCCCAAGTAGCTGCTCCAAGTGTCGGTATTTGTAGTACAGTTGTAGCGACTCCGGATTTGCAACCGTTCCGCTCGGCTTGAGATTCGACCCAGACACGATCTGTTTCACCGCGATCTCTATCTTCTTGTTGTTCACCGTGTACTTTTATGTAGCCTCATTAGTATTTCAACTACGCACCACACAACCAATATCGTCCTCACCGGGATATCCTGAATCTCGAAGATATACGAAGGGACGTGGCGTGCGCTGAGGGCTTTCCGGATAGCGTCCCGAATCCGCGCCTTCAAATTCCCGGTGAACTTGTGTCCGGAACGCATCTTCAAGAAGAGCAGGACCCGTTCGTCCTTGTCCTCCGGACGGCGCTGGCCTATGCAGAGGGTGTCCTCGAGCTCGTCTCTGAACTGCTCTAAAACCGAATAGACCTCTGCCGAGCCGAACCGGACGCCGCTAGGGTTCAGCACACCATCGCTAGAAGGCCGGCTTTAGTCACGTCCCACATACCCATCCGAGCATTAGACCCGCTCACCTGCGTCCCAAGATGATGAAACCCTGCGTCTTCGGATTCTTGACCATGAAGTCGCCATGATGCCACACGCCTATTGCATTGACGGGTCAGCCTCGTCGAGCAGCTCGTTTCGTGAAGCGAAAGACATACCGGGATATCTCTTGAAGTAGGCATTCCGGTACTTCTCGTCGTCCTTATCTGCCCAGAAGTACACCGGCATCGACGGGTGCGGGCGCGTGCAGACAAGCTCGCCGGGGAAGCCCGTGTCCTCCACGCTCTTGCCGTCCGGGTCGAAGATCTCGACAGCCATGCCGAGGGACTTGCCCTGGATTTCGCCGGCATGGGTCGGCAAGACGGGGATAGCGGTTACGACTGTATCATGAATGAGTAAGTGCACTGATGAGCGTGATAGATAGCTTACAGCCTGCGCAGATATCCGTGCCACCGGATACTGAACAGAGGTGAACATCGCCGAAGGCCGACTGCGTCCACTCGCACATGGGTGCGGTGAGAGGTGCACCGGTGGACATGACGACGCGCAGAGAATCGAACGGGGCGATCTTCACTTTGTAAGATATGAGCGGTAAAGTTACGGGTAACGATAGGCATCACATACGAGGTTCAATGCCCGCGGCTTGAAGTTCGATGAGGAAACGTGGGGACGTTCCCCAGATAGTGGCTCTGGTAAGCAGTCTGATGAGCTAGGGTCTATAGATGGCGGCTCGGTACGTACCCTTGGTCGCTGATGAATTTCAAGAAAGTGCGAACATCCGGGTGGAAAGGTGAACCGTCGTACGCAATGATGCGTGCACCGGTGGCAAGAGCCGGGAGCATGGCGTTCCACATCATCCATCCGGGCTACGGTCGTAACAGAATCACTAGCCGCACTTGGGTAATAGAATAGGTGTTGGTGACAGACCGTAGTGTATTGGAAGTAGGTTTCGTCCGGAGTCATGTTGTATCCGAAGACTCCTTCCTTTATTCCGTTGAGAAGGAGTCCCTGGCATCACAGCATCAAATAATATCCCAGATATGAACTGAATGTACTGACCCCAACGCCATGCACGATACATTTTGGGACACCGGAGGTACCCGACGAATACAAAATGAAGACCGGGTGGTCGAACGGCACTTGCTCGAATGTCAGAGGACGGCCGTCGCCGGTCTTCAAGAACGCCGACAAAGGTGTGCTATCAGGGCTTTCAACGCTCTGTGTCTGACCGCAGTGAGAGGAAGCCTACCAGTTTGGTATATCAGCCAAATCTGAAGGGAATTGGCCTGTCTTCGTGCTAGGCAGCAGAATAACATGTCGCAACCCATGCGCCTGCAAGTCCTTCACAGCCTCGGTGACCTTGGGCATTATATTGATTGTCTTCTCCGCGTAGAAGACCTCCGTCTCAGCAAACACGAACTTTGGCTGAATTTGACGGTACCTATCCAATATACCCTGCGAAAAGACTTAGTTGCAATTTCGAGTTGAGAATTCGGAGAATGTCTATACCTGCGTACCCATATCAGTAGCGGTGCTGGAGAACACCGCGCCTATGCTTGTCGCAGCCAGAGCGATTACTACGGCATCGATGTGATTGGTAATAACCGCCGCAACTCTGTCTCCTGGTTGAAGACCGTTGACTCGTAGTGCGGCTGCAAGGTCCCGCACCATACTGCGCAGTTGTCTGAAGCTATAGTGGGTCACTTGGCCCGTCTCTCTTGCAGCGGTGACCGCAATACCGTCGCCATTGAATCGCAGGATGTTCTCAGCATAGTTCAAACGTGATCCCGGAAACCAGGTTCGTGTCTCCGGAATACGGCCTTCGGTTAGGATCTAGACCAGACTTATGTCAGCTTATGACGTGAGTGGCAAGACTGGTTGAAGGACCTTCTCAGGCGGAACGGAATATATGATGTTCAAGTACTGCCAGAGGTCTTCCCAGAACACGTAGTCTGTGACAGAGTATCTGTGCAACTCGTGGAAGTTCTCTATATGCAAGTAGTTGTTAGCAACGTATTTGAGCCTGCTGTATATCAGAACCTACTCAGGCTCAGCCGATGCTTTCTGTTTATCCAACGCCTGAAAGCATCGACACGACAGTTCTTTGGGTCCCTTGGCTTCCAAATGGAGACGAGAGTGGGCAAACTGGGAGTCCATAGTCGTCGCAATGTCAGAACTCTAGATATAGGCTGACGCAAAATCCGTGTAGGGGAACGGTGAAGGAAGTTCACACAACCCCCACTCGGCCCCTTTATAGGTTTCACACATGATTGCATGTTCCTCATCGGAGATTCCGGCGTACAACTTGCCAACTTCCCGAAGACCGTTCCTCAGCGAACTTGAGGGCCACACTTGCCTCTCGGAAGACGGCCGGCTGCGGGATTGGTGGTCAGCTGCTTGCAGGGGTCAGATAGTAGATCGAGTCCGTACCGTGCAACCCAGCAACCTGGCGGACGTAAATTCCGAGACCTACAGCTTTACCTACAAATATGACCGGTTTTCTCAGGGCCAGCAAACGTTTGCAAAAGACGCAGAATAGGCGTTGCCGAATGGTTTAGTTCATGAAAGAAATGCGGAAGCCATCAGGCACTCGGCGCTTGACTCTAGCACGCTTGCCCAGTCAGGATCCCATCAAAATTCCACGTGCTTTAGGCTCCGTGACGCAGGTGCCAGAAATCGTGTTCGCAGCTGCCCCGCCTGCTCAAGTCCTGCAAGAACACTGCTTGCAGCAATCCACAACAACCACCGCCTCGTTCTACACTCATTTGCACACAAATACCACATCTATAGTCTGGATGGCTGAGCCACGTATGTCCCAGAAATTATCCCGGTCTCGGGTAGCTTCGTACGCTAATGCGTGTTACGTGGGCAGACTTGAACGGACACTTGAACGGGGACGCGACACATACGACGCTGGACGGTGCTCAGAGCTTTGAGCGGGTTCAGATAGTCGACGACGAGAAGCAGTTCACGTATGTGCTAAACCCACGCTCATCGTGTTTGCGCTCGACTAAAGCGCACCACGTATATGTTGCACAGACCCGACTTGACGCCGCAGGTTCAACGCTGGGGCCTCCAGAATGCAGGCTTCGACTACAATATCGCCGCTGTGTTTGGCTCACAGTCAACGGGGAAAAGTGAGCTCGCGTTCTGGCTACACGTCGGTTGCATTAACGTGCACTGCAGGTACACTACTGAACCGGTTATTCGGAACCAACTTCGATGTTATGGACGAGACAAGGCGTCAGCAAACTACTAAAGGTAGCCTTCACTTATATACAGACAAGTTTAGGATCACTCAACTGGGCAACAGGAATCTGGATGTGTCGGGGAAAGGGCATGAACGTCATGGTGATGGATGTCGAGGGCACGGATGGACGGGAACGTGGAGAAGACCAGGTAAGCACATACTGCCCGTGCGCGCAATTTTAATATTCAGAAATATCTTACACACTAGGACTTCGAACGCAAATCTGCTCTGTTCTCTCTTGCGTCGTCCGAAGTCCTTCTCGTCAACCTATGGGAGCACCAAGTTGGCTTGTACCAAGGCGCCAACATGGGTCTCCTGAAGACCGTCTTTGAAGTGAACTTAGCTCTATTTGGCAAGAAGAATGCCGATGGGTACGTCCAAGGCAATAGGTCATCGAGACATATGCTCACCGGCCGGACATTAGCCGGAATCAACGCACACTCCTGCTCTTCGTCATTCGAGACCACATCGGCCAAACACCACTCGCGAACTTGGAGGCAACATTGACAGCAGACATGCAAAAGATCTGGGAGACGTTGTCCAAGCCTGATGAGCTGAAAGACAAGCAACTTTCGGACTACTTCGACCTGTCGTTTGCCACGCTACCTCATAAGATCCTGGTTCCGGACCAGTTTGAGGCAGCAGTACAGGGCCTCCGGAAGCGCTTTGTGGACAAAACGCGAGACGACTATGTATTCAAGCCGGCATACCACAAACGCATTCCTGCGGACGGTGTTGCGTTCTACATGGAGGGTATCTGGGTAAGTGGGTAGCTCATTGAGGCGCTTTCAACCTAATACGATGCCTATTATGCAGGAACAAGTACAGACAAATAAGGACCTGGATTTGCCCACACAACGGGAACTCCTCGCGCAGTTCCGCTGTGACGAAATATCTGCGGTAGCGCTCGCGGAATTCAATGAACAAGCCAAACCCCAGAAACGACCGATTGAAGCAGGAAAGGTTGTGGAGAAGCTTGGTTCCATGATGCGTGCCTGGCGATCTGGAGCACTTGGTATGTATTTACAATCTGCTTGCGCCAGCCAGGTACTCACCTGGGTAACAGCACGCTACGACCGCGACGCATCTCGCTACCACCCCGGCGTCTACAAGCGCAAGCGCACCGACCTTGTTGGCGTCCTCGACTCTACGCTTTCCCCTCTCTTCTTCGGTCAGCTGAAGAACCTGCACAAGGCATGCCTCGTCGTCTTCCAGCAGCAGATGCACGACGGCATGCGCGGCGACAACTACAACTTTGCCGAGATTGTCAATGCCGCAAGAGAGACGTGTGAGAAGACGTTCGAGGAGGGTGCCAGGGAGGCCGTGCCCGTGGAGGGTGAAGGCGCCGAGCACTGGAGCTACGAGGAGGAGTTTGGCCTGCTGAGGGAGGAGATAGGAAATGTAGCTAACCGGTGTAGGAAGGATGAGACCAAGAAGATGGTCAACGCGATTGAGGTGAGCTGCTTGTGCAATGGGTCTGAGTATCTGCTAACCAGTGTGCTGTAGAGAAATTTCAAGCGCCAGATATCCGAGCCCGTGGATTTGTACCTCAGCCAGCCTACGCCTGACATGTGGGACAAGGTGCTGACGGCTTTCCGCACTACTTTGGGCAAATCAGAGTCAGCATACCTAACCAAAGCAAAGAGTGCGTCGTGCATTGTGGCTTTACGTTGCGTATAAATCACTAACGCCTGTATAGGCTTTAACTGCACCGACGATGAAAACTCGACGGCGTTGGCGACACTGCGCAAGCGTGCATGGCTGGCTCTTCGTGCGAAGATCGACGAGCAGACTGCTGATCAGGCCTTCCTTGCCAAGTTGCGTTCATACTTCGAGGAGCGCTTCCGCTACGACGACAAGGGTGTTCCTCGCGTGTGGACTCCCGATGATGATATCGACGGAGCTTTCCAGGTGGCCAGAGATCAGGTTCGTAGCGTACACATCCAGTCCTTCGGCAGACCGCCTGCTAACCAATCTTCCTCAGGCTCTCGAACTTGTCCCGCTGTACTCAAAAATCACGCCAAAGGACGAGTCGCTCTCCTATGAGCTTCCGTCAGAAACGTCGGACTCGCTGACATCAGAGGACGACTTCGACTTCCCCGCGACTTTGACCATTCTATCGGAAACGAGGGGCCTTGACCTCACGAATCGCTTCCGGAAGGACGCAGATGCATTCTACGTCGAGGCCAAGCGTAGCACGGTGTCCAGCGTCGCGCAAATCCCATACTGGATGTACGGCGTACTTGTCGTCCTGGGCTGGAACGAGGCAATGGTCGTGCTGTTCAACCCTCTATACTTCGCAATGCTCTTGATTCTCGGCGCTTCTGCGTATGTCAACATCCTCAGTTCATAGTTGCCCACTACTCACAGCCTTTTGTAGGTACATCCTCATACAACTCGGTATGGTCGGACCCGCCTTCCAGGTGGCAAGAACGGTTGGAAGGGAGATGCACCACCAGGTGGAAAACCGCCTGCGCGAGCACTTTGCACAGCCCCAGCTCGCCCAGCCCGTCCGTGCGCAGCCGTCGCGCAGGGCTACGGCCGATGATGATGACGAGCCGCGGCGCGAGAAGGCGCGGTATCGCCAGAACTCCACGGACTTCGCTACCCTCTAAGAGGTGCACACTCTCAGGAAGCTTTGGAAAAGTTATGACTCGCTTTGGATACCTTGTCACGATATTTAATATGTACTTTGACCTTTCTTCTGGATCAGATTCGCTCGTTGATCGCAATACATGTTGTCGGTTATAAATGACAGTCTATGTAGTCGTGGACCTTCAGTGTGTGTAAGGTGCGTAGTTGCGACTGCGATGAAAGTGTTCGTCCTGACCGCCCTGAGCAGAGCAGAATCTCATGTGCGCCGTCCGGCAGCAGATTTCTGCCGCCGTGACTTGCTTCACGCCAGCGACTTACAGAATCTATCCTGACTTTCGAGCGCGGCCGAATGCGCGATACTACTGCACCATCGGGACCGAGTCACTGAGGCTGAGGTTTTCCGTAGTGAATGGGATCGCCGGGACCACACGCCATGCTGCTGTGCTCCGAAGTTTTGCGTGCTCGCTCAATTCGCTGAGTCTCGACTAACTCCCACTTCTCAGACTCTAGTTTGTATGTGGCATTCGTGTCCCGGGGTTGGGAAACCACTGGCTGCTACGCTTTTCTGCGGGCCCGCGTCAAGTCCGGTCATCAACTCGGTGACTGACCGAGCTATTCTAGGACTTCATGGACATGCTGACCTCCATGCTGACGTTGTCTGGTGTGCAGCGGTTTGGGCGAGACTCGCAGATTTTTCTGCCAACAGAACGAGGCGCAGCTTGTGTTACCCATCGTACAAATCCTTGGCGAATTTTCGTTTTTGCACGGTACGCTTCTTTAGTTCCCGCAGACAGTTTCCTGGCGCTTACATTCGTGGAATTAAGGTGCCAGCGCAGGAGAAAATGGGTTTAGCCTTTCTGAATTATCCGAAATCTCGCTCGTGCTGGATCTGCTTGCGTACGTGCTGCTCATTGGCGAGAGGGCAAGCGCGCTGCGTGTCTTGGATCTGATCTCGTCATGCAAATCCGACATGGCGATGCTTATCCTATCCAATCTCGACGGATTTGCTGCCACACGTAAAGGTATCCCTGCACTTTTGCTCGCGCATGAGATTTAAGCCATTCACCGGATCTTCTGTTAGATGGAACTGGATGTACCACCAAAATCTGGCGCGACACGCCGATCTTGTGAACAGCATTCTCTGTGAGCATTTGATGCCAGCACATCTCAACTTCAACAAAGGAAGTGTCGAGTGAAGTGATCCAGACGGTCTGGAATCAGAACTTGTCCACGTCTACATCCCAGAGTTGGTCTCATTTGGTCAGCTACTCGCAAAACATTCCCTGATCTTTGCTTGGCACAGATGATGATGCAGTCGGTCAAACGGCCGTATGTTGTAAGCTCTCCAAAAATTGTGAAAAATACAGACAGTCGTCAAGATCACGGAACTTGTCCAGTGCGCGAATTTAGTAGATCGAGTGGTATAAATGCTGGTATGATAGGCTGAGGGAACAACAACAACATCTCTCATCCTCTCTACTTCCTCACTCGACAGTCAGTTCACTCTTCAGGCATCTTCATCAACACTACAGCCCTTACACTCTAGACTTCACCTACCACACACTTAATCATCAAAACGATGGCCGCTTCCTCTGCCTCCACCTCTAACGTCTACCTGTCCAAGGAGAACGGTGAACTTGTCGTCCGCGAAGGCGCTAACCCCAACGCTGGAAAGTACGCTGACAAGCGTGTCTTGATTGTCGGCGGTGGTGTCACTGGCCTGACGGTAAGCTGCACAATTATCAGAAACATGAACATGCTATTCATTGCCGTATCTAGAATGCTTGGGCCCTCATCGACGCCGGGTATTCAGTTACCGTGTTGTCCGACCGATGGGCCTCCCTGGACAACCGCATTACGTCTCAGATTGCCGGTGCACTGTATGTCCTCTTCGGATGACCTACTACATTACGATACTCATGGGCATCCGTGTACTGCAGATGGGAGTGGCCTCCGGCTGTCTGCGGCAGGCACACCGATGTGATTTCGCTTACGCTGTCCAAGACCTGGTGCCAAACTTCATACCGGGCCTTTGAGAAGCTGCAGAAGACCCTGCCTGCTGATGGCGAGGCCGGACATGGTATTCGTCTGAGGGTCGCGAACTTCTTCTTCGACAAGCCGATTGAACAGAATGAGGAAGAGTACGAGAAGATGCTCGAGATAGAGGCCGCGAAGGTGTGTAGTCTGATTTGCATTCTTCCTCGCTGGCAGTCGCTGATTCATTTATAGATCCCCGGTTACGAACGCGACGCACTTCTCGTGACGAAGCACGCAGTGAGCCAGGAGGCTGGCGTGGTCGATGCCTACAAACATGTTTCACCGGTCGTTGATACCGACGCGTACATGTTGTGGCTTGGCTCGCTTATCCAGTCAAAGGGTGGCAAGCTCGTCACGGAACACATCTCGGGAGACCTCTTAGACCAGGAAGACGAGCTCCTGGCAAGATTCGACGTGCATTACATCGTTGATGCCACTGGCCTTGGAGCCTTCGAGGCTGCAGGCGACAAGACCGTGTACCCGCTTCGTGGTGCACTCATTCGCGTTGTCAAACGACGGCACGAAGTTCCCGAAGGTTACCGAGGCGCTGGTCGTCGCGAACGACTACAGCAAGCGTGACGAAGATGGTGGTATTGTGTTCATTGTTCCTCGTAATGACAAGACCCTCATCCTGGGTGGTACGTCGAAAGGTTCTCGTGAACCCGACCTTTCACTCACGCCGATGATCAGGTATTGCCCAATCGCACGAGCCCAACCTCGACTTGACCTTGGACAGCCCTGAGATGCGCAGGATGCGCGCTCGCTGCAACCGCTTCGTCCCCGGGTCTCGAGAACGCCGAGCTCGATCCGCACTCGCCCATCGTCCAGGGCCTTCGGCCTGCCCGTGGCGAAAATGTTCGAGTGGAGCGCGAGCTCCGGCGGAAGGCGGACGGCTCGCTGAGCCGGATCGTGCACTCGTACGGGCAGGGCGGCTCCGGCTTCACGCTGTCTTTCGGGTGCGCTGGAGATGTGCTGGGCTTGGTCGAGGAGGTTGAGGCGGGGATACCTCCGGTGCCATTGAAATTGGAGGCTGCTCAATGCGTTGCACTGGTATGAATTGGGCTGTGCAATGACTGGACACCATCTGGGACTCTTGTAGCTTATCATCTTGGGCTTTGCGCAGGACTTGGAAACACAACCTAGTATCATACTTTCACGGATCAATAAATGCAGCAGCAAGCTAGCTAGTGCTTTTTGTGTAAATACATTATTATCCCTTTATGATAGTACACATGTTCGATTTCGGCTGGTGCTCCTCACCATTGGCAGAGTGACTCTTGTGCATTTCTACTGCTTCTCAACAACAACGAGCGAGAACCCGTTCACCAGGTTCGGCAGCTTGACGCACGGGATCTGCCTCTGGCCCGGCCTATGGAATGGGTTGAATCGGATGTCGTGTGGACGCTCAGCAAAACCTAGTAGGCGTATCTTAGGGAACTTAAATATGGGTGCGTCCGTCAGCCGTTTCTCAGCCATTATTTTGTAGACCAGACGCACCAATAATCTCACGTTGTGCTCGAGAGACTGCTCGGCGTAGTCGGTCACCGCGAAGGGGATGTTCTGCTGGTGAGCCGTCCCGATAACCTCCACCCAGCCTCGGTATGCCCCCAGCCCGGCGTCCAACGCAACGATTGCGTCTGGTGTTGCGACCTTCCTAGCGTCCGCCTCGGTCCAAGCTGGGGCACCGCCGTACAGCTTGATGCTTATGGTTGCCGAGCCCAGTTTGTCGGGAGCCTGGTAGTCGAAAACCGCGTTGTTATTTGTGACCGCCTTTCGAACGGGCGACCCGTCGACGCCCTGCTTTTTCGACTCTTCGACAAGCTTATAGACACCGCTTCCGAACAGGATGAGGGTTATGTCATGATACGGAAGGAGCAACGCGAGCTCCGAGAATCTGTAGGGTTATCGCAGCTGGTCAATATTGCAAAATAAAAGTATAAACCATTGTACGCACAGGGGTAGGTAATTGAGCTCGACTTCCACACCAAGAAGATGTATGCATAGCTTGCGGCGCTGATCGGCTTTTCCCGCTGTCGGGCTAGTCATTTGCAGGACTTCAACGACGAGCTGATAGACAGTCAAAGGGAAGCTCATGAGCAATGCTGCTGGGGATTCCTTCGGTAGGTTCCGCCACCTGTACCAGGAGTCCCAGTCTTTGACGCCCCTTCGAACTCAGTGACCAGGCAAGGCCGTCGCTCTTCGGGAAGCTTTGCAAAGGTGCGATAAGGGATGAGCTCGGGCTTGAGCTTCCATCCTTGTTCATCCGTGAGATGACGCTTGCGGTGCAGTAAGTCATAGCCATCAAGGTGATAGAACGCTGCGCCAATTTGGCGTGCCATAGGTGACCCCAAACTTCCCTCCGGTACCACGTCGCCTGCGTCCTGGTGCGGGATCGGACCACCGCGATGGCTCCAGAAACCGATTCCCGTGCCTCCCAGAACCTCGAAGCGACCTTTCGCAAGCTCGAAGCAGAATGTTCTGTCAGATTTTGGTACTTTAGTGTTATTAAGGTACCGTCACTATGCTTACTGCCCCGGACACCACTCGTAGTGTATATAAGTCACTCACTTACTTGTACCTATTCCTTACGCGTTTGCACCCTCTCGGGTGCTGCACACCATCACTCTTACCGTCCTCGACGTTATGCGCAGTGCCTGCGCCGTCCCCAAGACCTTATTTTGATATGTTCCGTCTGTTTCGAGCCTGCCCCAAGGGAACGAGTGAAGTATATCGTGCGTCTCTGGGAGACGCTCCATGTGTTTCTGAGCAATCAAAGTCGTGCATGAGGTAAATGCGATTTGCCACTCGTAACAAAGAATGCGCGGACCTTGTTATCGACACAAAAATTCTTGTGACCGACTGCATTGGGTTTATTACTCCAATCGGAAGTGCTGCACTAGTGGAAATATGAGCTTCGGAGACACTGCATGGGTATCGAGTCGTAGACACAAGATTGATTTACCTGCTGGCTACAGTATATGACCGCTTTGCAGGCGGAGCACCTTTTCGGCTTGCTAGGAGGAGAGATCTCCCTCCGACAGGCCATGCATTGATCTGTCACACCTAGAAAATTACCGTTGATTAGCATTGGTCTGTGACGGCAACTGCCAGTGCGAAAGAACTTACTGAAGTCGATGTCTTTTGGTACGGGTCGCCCATTCTTTTCTGCCTTCTCCAACTCTTGAGCCCTCTTAGTGATAGAGCCAAAGAAAAGATCCGGCGTAAGGCCAAGCATGGTGATGTATGATCTATGGGGTTCGTCGAGCTCACTGTAGTCGCGATGGTGGTGGTAACCAAAAGAAGACGAGGGCCCAAAGCAGATGCCACTCAGAGCGCAATATATCAGGCCTCGAGGCCACCTAGCACGTGCCGCCACACCACCTTAACACGTTGGAGACAATAAAGGACCTTTAAGTACGGCGACTAAGCCCATTGTTTGTACAAATGTAAGCAAGAAGCTTGGCCGGGCCTGGACGTCTCCACGAAGCCTTCCCGTAACGAGGCTTCGGCTCATTAGTACTCGCATTCCTGCTTCTAGTCGCTCGTATCTACACCTGTGAGCTTGAAAACACAGTGGCCGACTGTAGCATCTCGGGCACGATTATCGTCGAGTGTATGTCATTGTCCCTCGCACCACTTGTGTCGCACGACCTTCCCTGTAAGCATCATTGTTAGGGAATAAAGCTCGTTGGTCTTAATCACAAGTTAACCCACAGTTGGAGGGGGACTCCCTACGCGACCTAGCTCCTGCTCTACATGTGCAGTCAGGGAGACCTCTTCAAGACTGCTACGTAGCCGGTCGCGGGCATTTAGCCTGATGTACGCTGTGTCAGAAGTTTCGATGCGAATAGTGTGAAAAACATACGACACAAGGAATGCATTCGTGTAGACTGTGAAATGTATCTTTGGTGAAGGTCAAGCGAAAGGCTGAAGTAGTACTTACGGTTACACGTCGGTATATAGACTGGCACAATATACTTGGTTATCCTGTAGGGCTTTCAACAGTAACGAGGGTGCGTACATGCAACAAAAACGAAGTTGTATGGCATGACAATGTACTACGTGCCGATCGTGAGTGGGCAGTGTTTGGAAATGATCTACATCGCTTACTGAAATTGCCGCCGTGAGGCCGACTACGCTGCAATACGTGATTTCAGTCGATGGATAGAATAATCTCGTTTATGAAATACCTTGTGATTAGTCCAGTGCTGACTGTACAGATTATCAGCTGATTTATTACATTTTCGGTTCTTGAGAGAGGAGAGTCATCAAATACTCAAGGCTAACTGCAATGGGCGACGTACCTGTGATTGAGCCGACTTCTAGCATGGTGGATGTAGTAGCAAAGCGCGACAGCGGCGTAGAAGTCAAGAAGCACTAGCACCCCTGTCGTTAACCAAACTACAAACTGTATGCGCGAGGTCAGCTACGGGGATACTGTGAAGCAACGAAAGCCACTTACAGGCTGTTCCGCTGTAGACGCCAGTGATTCAAATGCCACTCTACAACGAGATTATCATGCCTGTCAGACTCTGATAGCATCAAACGTTGGTAGCATCTGTGGCGCACTCTTTCACTCCGAATGCTACAAATCCGCCATGGTGGGTCAGCAAGTTGTACGCAATGTCAGAAAGTGGTAAACGAACCAAAAATGGTGACTGATGGCACTTGTGGTCAGTAAATGTCGTTGGTAAGATACGCTACAAACGTACCCCATACAATGCCAAGCGTGCCGACCTGCGCCCCACGTCCCTATTAAACTTCTACGTATAAGGCCGTAGACATGGACGACCCACAAGAGGATACACCACCCAGCGGTTACGATTGCTCACTATAAGCCATCGTAAGCATAGACACAGGTAATCCTCACAGAGGTACTCACTAATCCAGAGTCTGTAAGCAAACCAGCTGAAGAACGAGGGTGTCAGCAAGCGCAGATCAGCTGGGTTGAGAACGACCAACCTCTGAACAATGGATGAGCTGTTGATCTACGTACCAGTGGTAGGTGTAGCGGGCAGGCCAAATCCATTAGTAGGCGCAATGATTGGTGCGTTCGCGTCACACTCTACCGAAACGATAGACATCGCCTGCCGAGGAAACACTGAGTTAGGGCTTTTTACTGATCACCTATGAGCGGCATAGCGAACGGCTCACCGGCAGGGCCCTAGGAATTCCCATCGTCATCGATAGAGCAATTCGTTACTTCTGTTCTTACCAAAATACTTGGGTTGAGTGTGACAGCACAGATGAATTACAGTAATTCACGACGAGATACCTATAGTGAGCGAAGACTGTCAGGCTCACTTACGCTAGCACTCCGAGGGTGGACGGGTCGACAACATCTCACCAATATACTGCGTATACAACGAGACCAAGGTGTGCTGTACCAAAGAACCTAGAGATCCGCGATTTAGTAGTCGGTTCGAGCCTAACATGCGATCTGCGAACTTACCATATCATAAAGACCTATGACAAAGTTTCTTTCAGAGAGTTTCATCGCCTTGCGAGACATGAGACGGACATACACTTGGCCTCAGCAGTTTTGCACCTCGAGCGCGGCGCAGGAAGCTCAGGCACTGCGCGCAGGTGGCGCCGTACAGGCTAAGAAACGCCCGATGCATGTCAGAAATCGAACCTTACGACAATATCTGTGCATACGTACACAGCGTCAATAACCGCGCCGAGCAAAAGTGCGCCTAAGCTTTCATGAACGTCCATCGAGGGCAAAGGTGGCCAGAAACCCGGCCTTCGTGAAGCGATCAACCTAGTATATACGTGAAGTTCGCTCTTCTTATGTACAGCCACGAATCATGACGGTGTCATCCTTCAAACGAGCTCTGTGTCAGAGGCACGTAGCGAAGCCGAGCAGTGACGGTATGTTGCCCACCTGCGTCTAGACTCTGGCTTGCTAAACGACAGCCGCCCAGTGCGCGGGCAAGCACATCAAGTGCGGGACGCCGTCTGCTTCGAAATCAGCGTGTGGCGACGCTTCATGAGGAGGCAATGATAGGGGAGGCATCGGTCTAAATTTACATGGAAACGTACCTGAGCGCAGCGCAAGACGGCAACTTGGAAACGAATACGGCCGGCGGGACGACCCTGCAGCAGGGGCGCATCAAGAGGGTCGCTTGCGCTTGTGGCCCGTGTTGTCAGCGGAACACGCCAACTGAATGGGCCACGGCACCGCAGTGTGCGCTGAGGATAGCGGATCATTCATCAGGACAATGCTAACATACCGCCAAGGAAGCGGGACGACTCACCAGGCTAATAGAGACAGCGATATCCAAGCAAGTCTCCTAAAGCCGTCGAGTGTCCATGAAAATAAGCATTTGCGTGCCGCAGTCGCCTCATAGTTATTTCTAAGTGCCGAGGCTTGGAAAACTGAAATAACGTTGAAATGATCCCTCCAGGTCAGGACCACGCAGAATGCCAGAATCACACGTGTCGCTGCTTAGGCAGTCGTCGAGAGAGTTCCGTTTGCGCCATGCAGGTACGCACTTATAGGTCAGGATGCGCAGTTCGGAAGACTTGAAATTAGTGTGTATCATACATGTACTGAGCGAGCGTGTCCTGGGCAGAGAGACGTGGGCGGTATCAGTGTCGAAGACCTGTCGCATGTATCTTCACGTACCAAGAGAATCCGCTATAAGGAGTTGCGGGGGACAGCATTAAGCTGAAGCTCGGTCGAAGATTTCCGGTGTGAATATTCTCGAGCTCACGTCATTGCTCGCGAGTGCTGTCCTGGCATCGACGCTCGAAACCTGTGAGGACGCATTTCCATCAGGGCTATGCTTTCAAAAGGGCGAGTCCACCTACCCCTGCACGACTATCTCCAACGCGACCCAGTTCGTGCTCGACATGTATCGTCAAAGGAAGCTCCTCAAGACGCCTGCGGAGTCGATCGCGCGCATTTAGCCTGTGGTAGCCTTAGCAAAGCAAGACGAGCCGAATGAGATGGTGCACGGCGTACGAAACGAGGAAGGCATTAGTGTACACTGCAAGTATCATGCACATTCAATGCGGCAGATCAAACTAGATCGAGGGGTAACGTGCGTACGTTGGCAAGTGGGCATGTACACTGGGTTTCACTGGTCATTATCCGCACATAACGTGCAGATGAAGACTCACAAGCGATCCAAACAAAATTATAGGGCATTGTGATGTACTGTAGGAGCAAGTCAGGTAACAGCATGTTGGGGAACAACATAAACAGACAGATATAGCCGCAGCGAGCGATACCACGCTGATTTCATGGACGTCAGTTTGTCACCGACCACCTGTAGCCCCAGAGCATACCTGGTAATTAGACCGGTGCCCACCGTGTACATTATTAGCTGATTGATCACCGATTCCGTTCTTGAGATTGGTCAACCGTATGTTTGCAGAAGAGGACAAATAGGCGGTACGTACCTTTGGTTCATACGACTTCTAGCTCTGTGTATGTAGTAACACAGCGCAAATGCGACGTAGAGATCTATGGCCACAGGAAGCGACAGACCGGCTGTGATCCAAACCATGTACTACAGGATAGGGCGTTGGTGCTGGATATTCATGTAAGGGAAAAGGTTCTCGTACGAAATGCGTGGCTGTAGAATTTAACGACTGAAACGCAACTCTATAAGGACAGGTAGATTGTCAGCTTGCAAGCCGTAAACTGTTCTTGGAGATTGCTCACCCTTTAATGCCAAAAGCTGTGAGGTTTTGCGACGACGCCTCTGAGTAATTGGCTGAGAGTTATGCAGGTATGGGCACGAACCGAAGTCGGTCACTGGCGATTTTTATTAGCAGCGTGTACAATTGCGGATGACTTGGTTGACATACTCCATGTGAGGAAAATGAAGAAAACCTGCAACCAGTTTTAGTACGAACATCTGTCAGCGACATAGGAATAGCAAAGGCTCACGGGAGGGAAAATCAACCACCGGTTATGATCGCTCACTGCGCAAATATATTAGTGTCAAAGCAAAGGGCGAGTAGCAGAGAACGTACTGATCCATAGTCTGTACGTAAACCAGCTACAAGACGATGCTTAAGAACAGTGACGGTTACTTCATCGATGCACCAACCTTTGGATGATTGCTTTACTATTAACCTAAACTATCGATCAGAAAGTGTCCCTGTGAGTTTCAGAATACTGACCGATACAATGGGGATCGCCTGCATGTATATGCAGTAAGGCCTGATGCTCAAAATCGTAGTTTAAAATAAAATAAAACCCTACCGGAAGGGTCCTTCACGGAGCATCTTCAGCATGCAGTAGCGAATTACGCAGAGCACCCACCAGATGAACCGACTGGAGCTGCTCAGTACGGCGGGTTCAAGATGATTGATGATGGTGTACCTGAAACAGCAGCAAGAGACGTTGATATCGTCAGGGCTAGCAGCAAGCAGACGGTTCGGCGACATCTCACCAATAAATCGAGTACACGTTAAGGCCCAGGTGGACTGAGCCGTGAAGCCTTGTCACCAACTGTTTTGATATTCGCAGGCGTTTGGGAAAGCCATGACCACACACCATACAACAAGGATCTATACATGAAGCTCTCTGAGTACAATGCGGCGAAAGATTGATATAGACCTACACTTCCTCTCAGCAATCTTGCACCGCGGGAATGTGTGCGCAAAAAGCTAAAACACTGTAGGCAGGTAAGACCGTAGAGACTAGTATCAAAAAGGTAAGTTAGAGATGCTTTCTGACGCAAAGCAGACCTATGAAAACGTACAATGTATCTGGAAAGAACACCCAACAGAAGCGCACCCAAGCTCTCGAACGCACGCATAAATGGGCGACGTGACGGGTTGGTAACTGTGTAGATACTGGAGGCGCGGTGTCTTATAAACGTAGACGACACTGCGCGCGCCCGTAGCCGACGTGTGACCTCAGTCAACCAAAAAGAGTCAAGTCTAGGGCGGGATCACCGTGCCCGGCGCTGGCGGAATTACGCAGACCTCTTTGACGAGTAAGAGAACAACGTCCTGCGGTCAAACGAGGTTGTTGCCGTAAAGAAACAAGTTATTACTCACGAAAGATCCTACGCGCAGAGCCCCACTGTACTCTCTGTTGTGTAACCTGGCAAGAGCCAGCCCGATACCCGCAACTCTTGCCCTCTTCGATGCAAACCCCGCCTCACCGTCGACATGCTATGTAGCCGAACACCGCCTCTGACAGCCTCTGATGCGCCCAAAGCTTAGCGTATTCATTGTTGAATCAACGCTTAGCCGTGTGTTGGTATAGCGCCGATAGCCAGAGCGGGATAACAGATACTAGTGGCAGGTGGTGGTGTGGCAAGAACGGGGCAAGAAGCTGGCGGCGGACGAGTTGTCAAGTAGCGCCCGGGTAGACTTTGTGGTCAGTTCTCACGCCACATGAACGGCGAGTTGTACAATTACTTCCTATCTATACGAAGTCAGTTGGCGAGTGAAGCAGCTCTTGAACAAATTAATGGCGATTGAAAGCTTGAAGGTTCAAACTTCATTTAGTTCTCAAATATGGACTTGCGCAGCCAAAAAAACCGTGAACAAAATGAGTCGGCCCAGGTTCGAACTGAGGACCTTCTGTGTGTTAGACAGATGCGATAACCAACTACGCCACCGACCCTTGGTAGGTTGGTCATGTCAAGGTGCCAGGTACTGATTAGTCGACTCGAGACGGATGCCGAACGTGCAGGAACAAGTGTTGCTGCACACTGATGTTGGATGCCGGTGGTTCCGTACCACTTTGTAGAGAACCTCATCAAGAACCATGATCATCTACCCAGATACGGTACGTCAAATATCTATGTGTGTTACGGCTGGCGCCCGCGGTACTGACTAGCACTGACCTACTCCCGTTTGCTGGCAGACTCTGCAATAATCGCAGCCAACAACGTTGATGCCGGGACGCTCAGCATGCTGCTACGCTCGACCGGAATCCGGATGCCTGGTCTCTGACTTGCGCGCGCGGCTTTGGAACCACATCTTGCAACAACCTCCATTCTACCCACACTGCCAACGAAACGCTTGATGAAGCCGGACCTACGGAGATGGAAGTCAGGCCTGGGAGCTGAAGCAAACACGAAGCAAACAGGTTCTAAGCTTATAACCCCGTTGAACTCTCAACCACCTAACCCCCAGTCCGTTGCCTAACCGCGTACCCTTCGCATATATGTGGCCATTTTCAACCGGGTTCCCTGTCCGTTCACCCCGCGAACTCAACAAGGAATACGACTATATCATCGTTGGAGGTAAATCTCAAAGGTTTTTCTCGGCGTCGCTCAGTTGATTGAGGCCCATGGTTGCATTGGCAGGCGGAACGGCAGGTTGTGTCCTTGCGCGACGTCTCAGCGAAGACCGCAACTGCACCGTCTTACTCGTCGAGCGCGGAGATGCACGCGACAGTTGGATTGACAGGTTCCCCCTTCCCTCTACGCATCACTGGTCAGACCGTTCCCACAGCATGGTTATTGAGGCGTCGTTGCCCGGGCGCAAGACCGACTTGATCACCGGCAAGGGGTTGGGCGGCTCGTCGAGGATAAATGCTATGCAATATAGCCGTGGAACACCTGGGGAGTACAACGCGTGGGCTCAGAATGGGAGGAAAGGATGGAGTTACCAGGAGCTGTTGCCGTACTTTGATAAGACGGAGTGCCTGTACAACCCGACTACGCAAAGTCATTACGGGTCTAAGGGTGCGCCACTACCAACCATGTGACCTCACAGCAAGCTGTAACGCTATATTCATAGGACTTTGGCAGATCCAGTCGCCGCCCTCTACGTTCAAGTTCGGCATGAGCGAACAGTACGTCGGCAGTCATGATATACAATTATTTACTATGCGACTAAACCTTTGCTCGTGTAGTGTCTTACGCGCTGCCGAAAAGGCTGGCTTTGCCGTTGGCAAAGACGTCAGCGACCCCAAACTGCCAACCTCTGGATCCTTCCTCATACACCACACCATTGACAGCGCAGGAAATCGCAATAGCACGTTCCGTGCCTTCCTCCCGAAGAGCTTTGCGGACGCCCACCAAGAATACCTGCATACATGCGTGAACGCCATTGTCCGCAAGGTCGAATTTGAGCGAGATCTACCCAACGGAAAACTTCGAGCAACTGGCGTTCATCTGCAATCCCAGGAACCCGGCTCTCAAACTGTCGTGATATCTGCAAGGAGGGAAATCGTACTTTGCAGTGGCGCTCTGCGCAGCCCTCAGGTTCTTATGCTGAGGTCAGTTTGATTCAATCCGGAGGCCACTTGGTGTAGCTGATTGTGGTGTATAAAGTGGCGTTGGTCCTGAGGCTCATTTGAAACAGCTGGGCATACCTGTGGTGCATGCCATGGACGGCGTCGGCTCCAACTTGGTGAGCTCTTGTGTCTGCATGCCATCCATCCAGACTACTTATTGGGCCTCGCTCAAAAGCAAGACCACGTCGGCACTTACATGGACTTGTATTGTCCCCTTGAGCATTCGTTTATGATTCTGATTTTCCGGCCCTGGTACTTGCTGTACCAGCTTTTCCGATATTTCGTCTTTGGAGATGGATGGTTCCTAACTTCTCTTGTGGAAGTTTGTGTTTTGACCTTGGCGGCATTGCTCGACGACGACTCTTCGCAGAAGCCTCTAACGGAGAAACAGAAGGACGCCTCGCTGCCGGAGAATGTTCCTGACATCGAAATCATGACTGTATGCCGCCTTTTCCCTGAAGCTAGCGTCGTGCTGACCTGTTTTATCGACGTAGAGCCCGATATGCGACTGGCGCTACCCGGACTGGGACAAGAGCAAGGGCGGCGGAGGGTGGACACTGCTCGCCAATGTGCTTCGCCCTTTCTCGCGAGGCACCGTCCGCCTCGCGTCCTCTGACCCCCTGGACCAGCCCGTCTGCGACCTGCAGTTCCTCGCCGACGCCCGGGACCGCCACACGCTGCGCGCCGCCATCCGGCTGTGCATGCGCCTCAAGGACGAGATGGCGCAGGCGGGGTACCCCCTCGCGGACTTCCACGCGCCAACGTCCCGGAGTGACGCGGACGTCGACGCGTTCATCCTGCAGTGGAGCGCGAGCCTCGTGCACTACAGCAGCACGTGCCGCATGGCGCCGCTCGACGACAAGGACGGGCCTGGCGTCGTGGACGACGAGCTGCGGGTGCATGGAATCGCGAATCTGCGGGTGTGCGACGCGAGCATCTTCCCGCAGATCCCAGCTGCGCATCTGCAGGCTCCCGTGGTTGTCACCGCGGAGAAGTGCGCGGATATGATGAAAAATGTGAATTGGGCAAAGGCGAGCGGGAGTGCATGAGAAGATTTGTGCGAGTTCGGGGGTGTCGTTGAGTGTAAGATATACATTTGTACGGGCTATATATGACCCAATTGATGAATATTTGAATCTTCAACATTCTGTGTTGGTCTATCTCAGTGCTGTTCAACAGCGTCTCTCTCGGTCCAGTAGTAACAATTTTGTGGATAGCGTGTGTGTCGGTAAACGCTACAATATTAATCCTGTCGCAAGACGAGGCTAAATAGACACCGTACTGAGCATAATGGAGGGCTTTCTAACAGCCTTCTACATTGCTTGTGCATTAACTTTCCCTGATGTGCAGGTAGATTCGTTGCACTGAAAAGGCATCTTAGTAAGATAAAGCAAAAAGCAAGTGCACGAAAGCAGGATACAACGAGGGCACGATACAAATACACATAGGAGTACACGACGTATACTACGCACGAGAATCACGACTCGGCAACGACTTCTGACTTGACCTTTTGTGTTTCTTCTCCTTTCTCTCCTTCACCTGAGGCACAGGGTTCGGGTTATCAACGCTCATGGCATTCGGGTCCACCTGTGGTTCTGAAGTATCGACGTGCATCGCGTCTGCATCTGCTTCGTGCCTGACCTTCTTTTTGTTCTTCTTCTTCTCGCCGTTGAGAACTGGTTCTGTGGACTCCGCCGGGGCAGCCTCTTTCGGGGCGACCTCCTTCTTCTTGTCTTTAGACGTCTTGTCCTTTTTGAACTTTTCATCGCCGCAGGGACCTCCGGAGCAGGTGCTTCCACTTTAACCTCCGTCTCTACCGCTCTGCTCTCCTCCTCTTTCCCCTTCTTCCCCTTCTTCTCCTTCGCCTTTTTCTCTTTCTTCTCCTTCTTCTCACTGCTTGAGCCGGGCTCAGCCTTAGGAGCCTTTGTTGACGCGTCGACGTCGGGAACCGTCTTGGCCTTCTTTTGCGAGGCTCTTCCGCCGCGGCCTCCGCCTAATTCTCTATGAGAACGCGCTTCACGAGCCCAAACACGCACAGCGCACCTTAGATTCTGTCGTCTCCGCCTTCCTCTTTCTCCTTCTTTCCGCTCTTCGGCTTGCTGTTCCGTTCGCCAGCGGTGGCGCAGGTAAGGGCTCTTTCAGCTCAACCTTAGGTTCAATAGGTACGGGCGTGGCAACTGGTGACATCCGAGTCGGAGTGCCGAGAGGAGTCTCGTTAGCACCGGTCCCCGAGTACTGCGGCCTGCCGCCCCAAGGTTGTCGCGCACCCCCAGCCTGGTACTTACCAGTCGACGCATGGTTAGTACCGTTTTGCTGCTGCACGGGCTTGTTGAAGTCACGCTGGTTGTTGCTTCTTGGGCCGGCTTGAGTCGCCTGTGTATCCGCGTGAGCTCACCCATAGCACGATTACACAACATAACGTACGCCTTTGGGTCCTTTGTACAGACTCTTTTGGTACTTCTCCGCCTCTGTGATGCACGACGTGTGACCCTTGTATTCGGCTGGACTATGGAACGTCTTGCTGCAGTCGATGCACGTAAATGCGGCGTAGCAGGAGCTCCGATGATTATCGAGCTTGGGTTTTTTCACCACGTCCCCGCACCCTGTAAAATATTAGGGTAAAAATTGGTATTCAGAAGGTTCTCTTGCAATGAAATGGATCGTACTGCTCACCCTCGCACCTACGAGAAGATGAAAGACATTTTAGCAGAGCCATAGCAGCACTACAGGTTCAAATACAACACCTACTGGAAAGATACCATTTTGTGACGTGAAAGGACTTGGAGGATCTGGTGAGAGTGAAGTCAGTGAAGGCTTCAAGAGCCCAAGTTGAAGCGACCAATCGTTGCGAAGAACGCTGAAATTTCGTAACCACGTGGGATCAGACGCCCAGTGGTCCTGCGCTTGTCGCTGGAACGCCGTTCCGGCTTGTCTTGAACGTCCACTTCGTCGTAATCGAGCTCATTCCTATCCCGTTGCACCATGATACGTTCCACTCGGCATGAATAGACCATTTTTGCTACATATATATATGCGATAACTTAGCATGCAACAAATGTGCCGGTGCGGCAGCGCTGCGCTGCTACACAGGGACCTCCAGGGTATGTGCCAGAGCATCTGTACCGTACTAACAAACCGAACTATCCTAGTGTCCTGAGCTCAAGCCTAACTAGCAATGCTTGAGCCCGACTGCTCGAAGAAATCCGTTCCAAGGAGGAGGGGTCGCGAACTGCGTCCTGCCTACAAGGACTGCACTTCCAGTGCCTCAACGCCTACCCAGCCGGATAGCCCACGTCTCGCACTCGTCCCTCCCGGGTATCAGCACCTTCTCCGCATACGCATCGTCTCTCTCCAAGCCCTTGAAAATGGTTGTCTCCCCAAGGTAGTCGATCCTAAGCGGCATAGGATCGGCGCGTGGATTCTCCTCCAGCCTCTTCTTCATCGCCTTCTCGATGTCCTTCCTCCGCCCCCGCTCCTGCACAAACAACGCCCACTCCACGTCGGTGATGCGCCGCTGCAGCTCGGCGTACACACGCTCCCACACCGTCCCGCACGCGACCCACTGCTCGCGGATCTCGACCGTCCAGGGGAACT
Source organism: Terana coerulea (assembly GCA_024811115.1). NCBI lineage: Eukaryota > Fungi > Basidiomycota > Agaricomycetes > Polyporales > Phanerochaetaceae > Terana > Terana coerulea. The sequence goes on from JAKOGH010000035.1 coordinate 103,030, forward strand.
CGCGGCAGACGAGGCGCAGGTCGCGGATCGGCTTGAAGAACAGGCTGTACGCCGCGAGGTGCGCGAACTCGTCCGGCCGCGACTTTAATGGCTCGTTGCGCAGGTCGAAGCGGATAGGTGTTTTGTCGAGAGCCATGTACGGGATCAGCGCGTCGTCGGCCGGCACGCTCCCTAGCACGAAGACAGTGGTCGCACGTAAGTACCATGCTTCTTGTGTGCACTATGCATACTCACTTGGTGCTACAGGTGGTGGTGCAGGGTATACGTATTGCATCGGTATCCGAGGGTATGCTATCGGGTATTGTAGGTAGACCATGTTTGGTCTCGGTGGTTGGACAGGCTGGGAACGGTGTTGCTCGCGGGTCTCTGGCCAACCCATTGTCGTTAAGTTTTGCGAGGTGTTTGTGAGTTATCGCAACCACTACATCCCGAGTCTTTCTTATATACTAAAGCGTCAAGCTAGTTATGCGGTACTCCTTCGTGGCTATGGAGGACGACGGATCTCCGGCGTCTGGTATAAGGTTCTGTCAACTGGACAGACTTGCTTCGGCCAAAGACATTGCCAGCTACCCTGGAGTCTGTGCATGGCTGTCAATCCCTCGAACTGCTTGCTAGTTTATTGCGCTAGCTGAGTAATAACATAGCAACGATTGCCTCGGCAAACCTCCCTCTGACGAATTTTCAGATTCTTTTTGCACGATTTTCTTGCTGCCAGCTTTGGGCGCCAAGCCTGCTCTGGACCGCGGGCGCTCACACCGCTTTCGGGGCGGTGCACCGACGTCGGTACGAGGCTGTGCTCCCCGACGCTTTCTGCATTGCTCTGGCAATACGGGAGAAGCTGTGTGGCCTTGTTCTCTGCGATCGCGCCTGCGTCCGCCATAACCGATGACGTATGCTGTCGAGAGGCATTCCAGCCAGGTCGGAGCACTCGTGCTATGCATATATTCCGAACGTATGCGCTTGGGCGTGTGGGCATCGAATGGGTGTTCTGGCCATGAGGCCTGCTTGTGATAGCTTGACAGGCATTGCGGGTAGCTCAGTGTTCGTGCTCGATTATGCTAAGGTTGATTGATGCCTTTTATTTATTGGCAGCCGCCATCGAGCTGCATCAACCCGGACTTACGATTTCATTTAGGTGCTGAGCGCAGCACCTACGAAGACGAAGCATTGATTTATGCCATGGCCGTGCGCGCGTCGACAGTGCGAAGGCGACTCGTACGCGCTCTCTGAATATGCATCGCTCGACTTCGACAAGGACGGACATCTCGGACGCACGGTCCTGTGACTTATAAGTATCGCATAGTAACGTCAACATCTGGGCATATGTCACACATTGTACTTTGTGCAGGCTAACAACCTGTACAGACAGGATGCAACGTCTAGATCATTTCCACATATGCGAAGCTCCAATCCTCCGCCGTCCATGCATTGAGTGCGGATATCCCGCAGTGCCTTTTGGCGCATGTGCCCCCTAGTGTGTCTTGTTCTCCCTGCTGTGCCGCAAATCAAGCTTTCCGTTCCTTCCCAGGGTCGTGTAAGGATGTCTGGAAGGTGTACGAGAGCTGAGTGAATAGCATCAGGCTGCTACGTCCGGGCGTGCGACCGATGCAATTCAATCCAGCCTTTGCAACAGTTCTGCCTCTGCGAACCTCTGATCCCGCACTATGTCTAGCATCCGCACTCACAACAGTCAAGGGCCACAATACAAACCCCTCATCAGCTGCTCGCTGTGGTCTGTTTGAGTGAAGCCCCTGTCTGCCGTCTTGCCGATCGCCTAGTTTCAGACGGGACTCATGACCATTGAATGTGCTTCCGTCTGCGTATATAGTGTGCCGTGGCTGCGAATACCGTCGTTCCTGTTCGCCTAGCGTCCTGACCCTGCCTGGCTATTTCCTGCACCTCTGTCGCCATCCTTTGCTCCGTCGCTTGCATGCAGTGTGCCTCCCGCTCATCACCGCCATCCCGGGCGTCTTGCACTTCGGACCGGAGTCTGGTTGAGCCTTTGGCTCGCTCTGGCAGTACGGTGGAGGGCAAATTGAGAACTCAACAACGGAGAGGCATCCATGGTCGAAAATACATGTGCCGAGTGTTCTGGTAGGTGCCCAGCTTCCGCCTAGCCAGCAATTATTTTTGTAGAACGGCGTCCTCGTCAGCGCCAGCCCACACTCTCGCCGTTCCCTTACCTCCGGGAGCATCACCTCACATGACGGCCTTGACAAAGATTCCCAGTGACTTGTGCGCTGCGGGCAATTTTCTGGCGCTCTTTGTCACGGTCGTACCCCTGGCTGTCCCACGCAGGGCCGGCGTACGCTCGCGCTTGGTCGCTGTCGCCCACCGCCTGCTGCCCACGGACGGTGTCCGGCACATGCAAGCGTCCCATCCGAGACAGCCTGCCGTCCCCGCACCAATCACCGCCGGCCGCGACAGGCAATCCGCAGGCGTCGATTGGCCGTGGACCGCAATATCTGCGTCAATTGCACTTAGTAAAATCCACGTGATGCGGGGAAAGAGCTCTCGACGGTCACGGCGGTGGGCTTCAAAGCGCGGACTCCGACCATCCGCTCTTGCACCTCGACCACCACCATCCCGACCAACATGTCGTTCGCAGCCTTGCGAGCCTCTGCGCGCCGTGCTGCCCTCCCCGCACCCGCCCGTGCGGGCAGGGCCCTCAGGACCTCTGCGTTCCGCAGGTACTCGACCGAGACTCCCAAGCCGCAAGCACCCAAGGCGTCCAACACTGGCCTCTACGCTGGCCTGGGTGCTGCCGCACTCGGTGGTGTCGCATTCTGGATCTACACTTCCCAGTCCGACTCTGCAAAGGTGGCTGGAACCGCCGTGAAGTCGGGAGTGCAGCAGGCCAAGGTCGCCACGAACTTTGTTCCCACGAAGGAGGACTACATTAAGGTGAGCCGCTGTGCGCAAGCTGGACTGCCTGTAGGTTATTAACGGACTGCGTAGGTCTACAACAAGATCACTGAAGTCATGGACGAGGCCAGCGACAAGAATTTCGATGGTATGTGGGAAACGAAGTTATAATCAATTGCGGTGACTAACGCAGCAACCAGACGGTTCTTACGGACCCATCTTCCTTCGTCTCGCATGGCACTCGTCTGGTACCTACGATAAAGAGACCAAGACTGGCGGCAGGTAAGTTCGTTTCTTGTTTGCTGCTCTCAAATCATTACACCGCTTCGACACCTTGTCTCCGACGGCTCTCGTGTATGCGCTTGGAACGGCACCAGGCATAATACGTCCCGCGGAACTGAGCTCCAAGAATATACACGGATCCTGAAGAGGAGAGGTGGTTAAAGTGGTCTAAAGATTTAATGAGAGCAGTATTGCCCCTGCAATGAAGCACGCCGCTAACGTGTGTATGCAGCAACTATGCCACCATGCGCTTCCACCCCGAGGCCCTGCACGGAGCTAACAACGGCCTGCACGTCGCGCGCGACCTGATGGAGGAGATCAAGAAGGAGTTCTCCTGGATCTCCTACGGCGACCTCTGGACCCTCGGCGGCATCGCCGCCATCCAGGAGATGGGCGGGCCCAAGGTCCCCTGGCGCCCCGGCTGCATCGACGGCTTCGCCGAACACGCGACGCCCGACGGCCGCCTGCCCGACGCCTCGCAGGGCGGCGCCCACCTGCGCGCCATCTTCGGCCGCATGGGCTTCGACGACCGTGAGATCGTCGCGCTCTCCGGCGGCCATGCCCTCGGCCGCTGCCACGCCGACCGCTCCGGCTTCGACGGCCCCTGGACGTTCTCGCCCACGACCGTCACCAACGACTTCTTCAAGCTGCTCTTTGAGGAGACGTGGGTGTGGAAGAAGTGGGGCGGCCCGAAGCAGCTCGAGGACAAGAAGACGCGCTCGCTCATGATGCTGCCCACGGACTACGTGCTCGTGCAGGACAAGTCGTTCAAGAAGTGGGCCAAGGCGTACGCGGACGACAATGATCTGTTCTTCAAGGAGTGCGTCGCCCTTATCTCTGTTGTGTTGCCTATTACTGACCGTGTCGCCTGCAGCTTCTCCGCGGTCTGCGCCAAGCTCTTCGAGCTCGGCGTCCCGACCGGCCAGTGGGTCTCCCCGAACCCTGGATCTTGCCCACGGTCGAAGAGCAGAAGGCATAAGCTTCCCGTACCCCGTAGATGCACTGGTTCCTAGATGCGTACCTGCCTAGACCATAGATGCGTTGGGATCTCTGGACTGAGCCGGCCTTGGTTGGTCGGGTGTCGGTAGTGACAAAACTGCTGTCGTTCGTTTGCTTTGTACATCCTCATGTCGCTTGCTATCTATTTACATTTTGCCATTTATGTTAGTTCTGATTTCAACATTGTGTTTTGTTACTTGTGTGGTTTTTGCCCGCCTGTCTAAGGTTCTGACAAGCTTGCTGAGCCAACCCCTGCGTCTGACTTCCACGCTGAGCCGCGTCGCTTTCGACATTCTAATTTCTTACTTACATCGACAGTGAACCATTGCTGTATAAATTGGTTCTGAGGCTGCTGGACGAACGAGCTGAACGTACTGTTTACGTTCGGGTTTGTGTAATTTCGAACGGGATGCGGAAAAAACACAGCCAAAAATGAACCCGACCCGGATTGAACGGATGACCTTGTGGATGTCCCTGACTGGAATCACACGCTCTACCACTGAGCTACGGGTCCTTAACATTAGTGACTAGTTGAACATATATACCATGTTTAACACACTTTTCTGGCGAACGTGACTAGTGCCGCCGGTGGCAACATGAGCGCGACTCTGAGTCTGACGACGTTTGCAGGCCAACGAACAACGACGAGGCCGTTCGTGTACCCTCCTCATGAATAAAGAGCTGATTCTTTACTTACCGACATATTGCACCACAAATACATGAGGTGCTGTTAACCCCTGAGGTTCAGACAGTGACTCTCCTGGCCCCCGACGGGTAACTATGCAAGGTCATGTCGACTCTCAAGCGCTGCTAGAGCATCGTTTGCAGGTGGGTTCATCGTCATTCTCTCAGTGTGGTAGTAGAAACCCGGATACGAAGCGACTTCACAGGCACCAAGCAGCTGAATGGCTGAGGCTTATCAGTCGCATGACTAGTACTCAGTTCTCATCCACGGCATCCTAGGAAGGCATGGCCGTATACGTCAGCAAACAAGCCTCGAAAGGACCCTGAGCAGAGTCTAAACGATATCTGTACCTCGTGCGTTCTGCGTAGACGAGTCTGTGAGAGCCGTCATGTACCCTGTGACCCGCTCAGATCACACAAAACCCTGAAATGCGGACCGTGGGCACTTCGCAGCGCGGCAGCGTTTCCGCCGGCCTATAAATACGGTCGGACGACATGATGAGCAGCTGAACACGTCTCTCCGCTTGTGCCAAAGTAGACACTACTAGTAGGCATGTCACAGGAATTTGGACCATGCCTCCCGCTTCGCGGACATCAAGCGTCAGATAGCGTCAAGCTTCCCGGACTTCGAAGCGAGGGTCACTCGCGCGTGGGTGGATGTCTTGAGTGAACTTGACAAAAGTCACAGAGGACATCGCTCAGCAAGGCTCTAATGTACGTCTTCTCACTTGGGCCTGCCGCTACACTTTCCGTATGTTGACTTGACACTGAAATGGGCAGATCGTGCCTCAAGTCGAGTTCTCAGACCTGGACAAAGCTGACGCGAGCGTACTTGAGAAAGCCCGACGCAGCGGATGCGTTGTTATACACAATGTGGTAGACGACGCGGAAGCGACGCTTTGGAAAGATGATTTGCGAGAATATGTCAATACCAACCCCGTGGAAGGTACTCCTCTACTTGGGTGTTATATTTCACAATAGAAAGTGATCTAATCGACGAACACAGGCTTTCCTGACGAAGATAAGCAGTTCTTCCAGCTCTAGTATGTCTTTCGGTCTCAAGCTCCGCATTGTCACTGAGTTGTTCATGTCAGCTGGACGAAATCACAAGTCCGCGCTCGTGCCCACCCGAATGTCCTCGCCGCAAGCGCATGGCTCAACGCATTCTACCGCACGAGGACGCAGGCGCCGCTTCCCGACGTCGACTTGGCCGCGCCGCTCAGCTACGCGGACCGATTCCGCATGCGGCATCCCGGGAACATTTGGGACCGGCATCCTCCACACGTCGACGGTACGTGGACCGCTTCATGCGGATTCATGCAGGTTGATGAACGCGGCTATAGGCGGCGGCATCGAACGGTGGGAAGATGAGGTATTCCGGAGCTGCTTCGCAGACATTTTGGGCGGGAACTGGAGGCAGCACGATCCCTACGATCTCGAGGGAAGAATCAACGCGAGGAGCTCTCTGTACCAGCGCGAGAACCAGGTGCGATATCACAGTCTGTGGACGATGTAATATTTGTGTACGACGCTCACTGGTACTTGCTATAGTCCACGGTGTTCAGGACGTATCAGGGATGGCTCGCGCTCAGGTATGTCTCCGCATGGGTTACACAGCACGTAGAATTTGTTGACGTATTTTATGCTCAGTGAGACCGCGCCAGGCCAGGGCACTCTCCAAGTGTTCCCCGACGTCCTCCTGGCGAACGCGTACCTCATCCTCCGCCCTTTCTTTGCGCCAGTCTCCACCGACTTGTCTGATGAGGAGCTCCTGAAGCCGAGTAACTGGAAGTTCGGTGAGCCATTCCTTCACTCTACATATTTCCTAATGAAACGGTCTTCAAACTTTAATGTAGACATTTCTTCACCGGACTTCCCGGGTATCTACGCTATCGGAAGGCCTTTAGCGGTCCCCGTCCGAACCCCAAGACGCATCCACACCTTCGGCTCGACAAGACGATGGTCAGCGTGCCGAAAGTGAACCCCGGGGACATGGTTTTCTGGCACTGCGTACGCCACTTCCTTTCCGAAAAGCATGATCACGACTGACCTGGCCTGCGCCACAGGACTTAATCCACGCCGTCGAGTTTGAGCACACCGGAAAGGAAGATTCGTGCGTGATGTACATCCCCGCGGTGCCGTACACACTCGCAAACGCGTCGTACGTCGCCCGCCAGAAGGAGAGCTTCCTCCAGGGCATCCCGCCTCCGGACTTCCCGAAGTGGGCGGGCGAGGGCGGGTTTGTAGGCAAAGGCACGCCGGAGGATATTGAGGGCGCGGTCGGAAAGAAGGCTATGGGGTTTGTAGCGGCCGTTGGTGCATGAGTTTGTGTATCGTGTCCGAGCATCTTAAAGACAGAATCATGAATTGGTTGATATGATATCGCGTATTGCATAGGAGCTCGGCATTGTCAGAGACTGCCGATAAGCATGCGATTCTAGCCCATCGCTACTCATACATGTTGTGAGCCTCCAAGCTTCGATATTGTGCAACTCAGTTGTGACTCACTTCAGGGCTTGGTCGGCGTAGCCTGGAGCGTCCCAGACAAAAGGTCGTCGCGGGCTTTGCGCATTTCTTCCCAGCTGGGAAGGTCGAATATTGCTGGGAGTTTCTGCCAAGCCTCTGTGCGACCTTTGCTGTGTGATGAGAGCAGCTCTACCTTGCACGCGTCGCACAGCTCAGTCACCGGAGGCAAGTCTACGAATATTCGAGGTTCTCTGAAGGGGCGAGCGAACTCGGCGAGTTCTGACAATGGGTCCTCTAGCTCTCTGATAATCGCGTGTCGCTGGGCGTTACAACCTCCGATGTCTTCGCATTCAGCCGAAAGCTTCGCACTATCCGAATAGAGCAATTTATAGGTGTACTCCTTAGCCAGTCGAGCGAGTCTGCGTTGCCCCAGAATTACGGCATCCCGGCTAGGCGGGTCCAAGCCCGCGAAGTGTTCACCCCGCATGATTTCCTCAAGTGGATGCATGCATGTGTCGTACAATGCAGCAGGCAGGAGAATGAGCATGCCTGTCGTTCTCGCCGTTTGGATCAGTTGGACAGATTCGGCGTCCAGGCGATCGAATGAGTATTTCAAGCGCGAAAGTTGCGAACAGCAATGGTACACTTCGTCCTGGTCTAGTCCAGCTGCCAGCTGGTTTTGGTAGTGTGCCAAATGATCCCTTTTGTCGAGAGAGTCTGGATAATGATGCTGCAGTGTGATCATCACTCGGCGTAAGACCCTGTGAGCCTGGTATTTCGGCTGATAGAGCGAAGAGACGAATATGATCTTTCATGTCACAACGATCTTCCAGTGTGCTAGAAAGTATATCAGAGACAAATGAGAAGAGTGGCGGGCATCGCTGTGCCCGAATGGTACTGCGACTTACTTCGCGTCGAATATCACAGAAAGAAATAGCCCCATGTCCTCCGCGGTCTCCTGGAATAGCACGTGAGGGTACCCATCGTAACGATCGCCGAGTGGCAGTGAGGGTCGGGGAAGGGAGAAAGTATCCTGGAAGAGCGGTGATTCTCTACATAGGATGCTCTTCATGACCTTGAACACCGTCTGTTCAGCTTGCAGAACGATGTTTCCCTCCTCAAACCAGAGCTCTGGGTGCTGTATAAGGACTTGGCTCTCTGAGCCCATGACTATATGCGCATGCGCCGCAAGGTGGCCTTGTCGATGTCGTATAGGACGTTGTGGTCGCGGTCAAAGCTTTCAAGTTCATTGACAAATGTCGGGAAAAAGATTCGCACAACTCGGGGCATCAGGACCATTTCGCTCTGATTCTGAGGCATCTTGAGGCGTCACGAGGGAATCACGAGGCATAACGATAGTTTCTGAGCCATATTTAGGCACTTGTGAGGCCTCAGGAGACATCAAGATGTTGTGATCCGAGCGAAATCCTCAAGAGGCAAATATTACGGTTTTTCCGACATTATTCAATTAAGCGCCAAGACAGGCCCGGGAAGCCAATATTGAGCTGTAACTTGACAGAGTATCCGTGGCCCAGTGATGTGAAACCAGCTGGTTGACCGTTTCGCCGAGCCAGTGGATATCCATTGGCCGTAAAACCACGGTGGTTATTCTCACGCTTTGCTGGCCAACGCTCAGCCAATCAGAAGCTGTCCATGGGCGTTCTTCCCGTTTGAGCATGGACGTTGATCACGTGCTGAATATCGTGAAGCGCTGAAGCGCGGCCGTTTGGCATTGCCATCCAGCGTGGGAATAACCACCGTCCTATTATCAAAACCACGCCGAGTATAGCCAGACCGTGGCAGCAAAATGGATAACCACTGGCTGTGGTGGATATCCAGCGGCTTTCACATCACTGCCGTAGCCCAAGCCTAGCGTAGGTTGACCCGCTGTGTCACTGTCTGCCTCGGGGAGACTCAGGCTACTGTAACTCAACGTATTCAACCCGCGGTGCGAGCGCGCGCACAGTATGCACGCATCCATGGCAGTTCTAATGACTATCAAACAAACAGACTCGCATTTACAAGTTTGTTTAACAAGGAAAGAAATGTCGGAGTCATGCTTTCTAGCACGACATCGATGTCCATGATCTCCCAGAAACCACACTAACTGCCAAGAGCCATCGGTCCTGAAGCCTATTGGTAGCTTGCGCGACACGAAAGCGCTGTCTTCATCACAAGCATCCAACTTGGTGACAAAAGTCGGCCTCTTCAGTCTACATCACATGATACGTTAGCGTCACTTTCCGTCCTATTATTATCCTCTGAAACGGCCATCAACTCACCTCTCTGCGTTCAATAGTCTCGCTACCTTCGCGAATGTTGAGGGCTGAGTCATCACGCAAGCTATTGGCAGAGAATTATCGGCGTCAGGTCTTTGAGAATATTTCGATGCCACAATGCAGGGAGACAGGGGCTTACACAGGGCCGGTGGCGCGAGCTGCCACAACAGACAGAGCGGCAACGAAGGCAATGAGTGCGGTGAACTTCATGGCTGGAGTTGTAGTATTGTTTGGCAGAAGTACCATTTAGTGGTTTATATGGTGGCCCTTTCGGGACCGACCCCGCCTCGTTGCACTTGTTCCAGTGACAGCGAAGAGGCGGGCGGCCTCAGGCCGCCGGGTGGGGCGGGAGCGAAGCTTGGCGGAGATGATGAATGCGGTCGTTGTTCTGTGTTCATGGTCGCACTCGGTTCATCGCATTTTCATCAGCGCCCAGAGTGATGATAGCTCCTCAAGGCCATATGGTTGAGTGGGAGCACTGCAGATCCAAATGTGAGCGCGATTGCCAGAACCCGTGTGCCAAGTCAAACTGACAAGAGCGTTCTCGCTGAACTCTACAGCATACACAGAATGTCGGCCTGACTGCCAGCCTGAGCCATAAGGGTAGCTAGCATTACGTTAACCCTTGGACGGTCGATTGCCTTCGGGGTTGGGTTGAATCAAAATGCTTGAGGGAGCGGAGGGTCTGCAGCATATACTAGCCTGGTAATAGGATGGTAGGGCGAGTGCGTTAGTGCCGAAACCTTCGCCAATCGAAGTGAGCAGACCGTTGATCGGTGCGACAAGGGAGATGACCATGAGCAGGTCGGTTCTGAAAGGTTCAGTCGGCGACTTGAAATTGAGAGGCAGCAGAGACGTACAAGATCAGGTCCCTGACGATGAGACCGGAGGCGATACCCACTCTGAAGGCATAGCGTGCGATTGTGGGGTGTTCCTTATCGTTATCACCGCCGTCAACGACGGCACGTTCACGAGTAACGGGCCCCTCGAACTCAGAGATGCGAATCTTGCTGACCACGATACTCGCCGGCACAACCCGACAACGAGGGCCTCATTCACCTTCGGAATCTTCGTGCCATCGTTGACAACCTTGATGTGTGTGGCGGGATGGAGAGTGGACATCCGAGTCGAGGCAAACTGACACCAATGCGAAAGGACACAGAAGATCCTGAGTTGCAGAGTGTTGGCAAGTAAAAAATGATGTATTCAGCAAGTAGAGAGCTCGCCGAGCCCAGCGAAATTAGGTCCAGCCATTGAGAAAAATATCAGAAGGCTGATTTTAGTGCAGCGGCAGAGAATCATTTTCCAAGCCTAGAAGGCGCCACCGTAGAACCCTACACAGAGGTGAACAGTGAGCACTACATTATATCTCCGTTAATGCATTTGAGATACTCACAGTACTGGGAAGTGTACTTGACCGAGATATCAGGGGATCCCGGAGTGCACTGGGTACCAAGAGGATCAGTTCATGCGGTCTGTCGCTGATAGAGAGCAAACTCTTACAGAAGTCGAAGGTTGGCCGCCTTGGGTCTGAACTCTGAAGATTTGGCTGGCAAGGTCTCCCTGTCCGGAGACACCATTCAAGCTGAGCCAATCCACGTTGTCCTTCGCGTCGGTCGGTGCAGGCACGTCGCCGCTTTTCGCACCCACCATAAACGCGTCGGGATGTGCCTTCTCGCTTGCGCTCGTGAAGTCCCACTTGGGGGACAGACCGCTGCCGGTGACGGGGTTGATGATGAAGTAATGCTGGCCGAGAACGACAGATGTCTTCAGCTCGGCGAGGGTCGAAATGATGGTTTGGGCGGAGATGGACGAGGGGCAATTTTCCACGCTTCAAAGGCCAGTTCAGTGATAGCGCTGTAGGAGATGGAGGAAAGGCAGGATAGATCGAAAATTTCAGCGACGGCGCCAGTAGACCTGTTGAGGATACCCTCAGAGTTTGCATGCAAATGATACAGGGAAGACTAGAGAAACGTACGTGTAGGTTCCGGCGGCCGAGCAGGTGTAGTTCTGCACACCCATCCCGAGCCCTATGAACTTGGGCCCTCCGGCAATGGGCGTAGCGAGAGGGGTCGTGCCCGTTGTCGCAGTGGACGGCATAGTGAGCGTGGTTTTTGACACATCGCAATGCGACGTTTTGGAAGAGGGAGCGGCGAATATTGCCGAGGCACTAACGAGTGATGTGAAGAGAACGGACGCAAACATCGTCAAAAGAGTGAAGGGGCGGAGAGTAGGTTGTTGTCTCAATTTGCCCAACCGGATGCGTCTTTATACCCTGGATCAGCCTGGCTCGCCTAAGAGGATGGGTGCTCCACGTTCCAAATAAGTCCCGCTGCTCAGGGACGGCACCCTACAGATGGTCGAATGAGATTAGAACAAGCGTTTTTCTGACCGGGACTCACGTTCTATGGGCTGCACGGTGTTCATCCACTGATCACGTACACTCCGACAGTTAGTCCATCATGCCAGTCGGACAACCGTGCGCTTTGATGCGAGGTTAGACAGGATCATGGCCTATCCCTGACTCGACCCTGCACATCCTTCTAGCTCCATAACGTAAGTACAATGTAACATAGCAACGAGGTATTGTTTGCGTGCAAGTGAGGTGAACTCACCATCGGTCGAGCGGTTGTCGACGCAGTGGTGGAGTCTTGCGCATGAGAAGGAGAAGGCGTTATTACCTGTCAGTCCGAAATCCAACAGCCAGAAGACTGCCTTCTACAATTTATGATCATGAATGAATGGCTTATGTACATGTCTTCGAGTTGGGATCCGCCTGTCCATGACATAGACGGAAAAGACTGGAAAGATGTGCATGGTGGCCGGGAGTTCATCGTGGTGGTCTTCGGCATGTTCGCCCACAGACGCGACCAGGGCTCCGAGGAAGATAACCTTATAGCTCGCTCTATCCAGTGAGCACAGCCCATACAGTGGGACGGTGTATTGAGTTCCGTGTTGCTGTACGCAGGAGAAGTCCGAACTTCGAAGGTGAAGGAGCTTGAGGTAAGAGCAGACCGGTCGTTCCAGGTCGTTCTATTGCAGGAACGAGCGTCTTCGGCCGGCGACGGACGGCAGTGTTGGCGCTAAAATCAATCATCCTAATCGGGAAGGCAAGTAGGATCACGCTCACCTGCAGTTCGCAACGTAAGTAGGTCCTGCTACTGCGTCGGCCGCCATGTTTCGTACCACAAAGCGACAAGATAAATCGGAGAAACAAGCAAGCGTATATTGACCGGCGAGCATACTAGCTACAGCTGACAGAAGAGAGTCTGGTGAGCAGCTCGCACATATCTCAAAGCACGAATTCTGGGATGAAATTGGATCAAGGCGTGACGCGGGATGGAGATCGGACATCCGAGGTCAAGAAAACCTCACGCCAACCCGAAAGGACACAGGAAATCCTGAGTTACAAAACGTTGACTAAGTAACGAACGATACACCTAGCAAGCAGGAATTTCGCTGACCGGAATCATAGTTAAATTGATTCTAGCCATTGAGAAAGATGTCAGAAGGCCTACTATGATACAGCAGCAAAGAGTCATTCTGAGCCTAGAAGGCGCCGCCGAAGAACCCTACGTACGTAGAGGTGGACAGTGAGCACTACATTATCACTCCGTTGACGCATTCGGAATACTCACAATATTGGGAGGTGTACTTGACCGAGATATCAGGAGATCCCGGAGTGCACTGGGTACCAAGATGATCAGTTTTTGCGGTCAGTCGCTAATAGAGAGAGCTAAATCTCACAGAAGTCGGAGGTTGGCCACCTTGGGTTTGCACTCTGAAGACTTGGCTGGCAAGGTCTCCCTGTCCGGAGACACCATTCAAGCTTAGCCAGTCTATGTTGTCCTCCGGGTCGGTCGGTGCAGGCACATCGCCGGTTTTTGCGCCCACCACGAATGCGTCGGGATGGCCCTTCTCGCTTGCGCTCGTGAAGTCCCACTTGGGCGACAGACCGGTGCCGGTGACAGGGTTGGTGATGAAGAAGTGCTGGCCGAGAACAACAGACGCCTTTAGTTCGGCGAGGGTTGAGATGAGGGTTTGGGTGGAGACGGACGAGGGGGCAATTTTCCACGCTTCGAAGGCTAGTTCGGTGACGGCGTTGAAGGAAGCGGAGGAAAGGCAGGACAGGTCGAATATCTCAGCGACGGCACCAGTAGATCTATCGAGAATACCCCGAGAGTTTGCACACGGATGATATAGGGAAGGCTGGTGAAACATACGTGAAGGTTCCGGAGGCAGAGCACGTGTAGTTCTGCACACCCACGCCAAGTCCTATGAACTTGGGCCCTCCAGCAATGGGCGTAGCCAGAGGGGTTGCGCCCGTTGTCACAGTGGACGGCAGGATGAGCGTGGTTTTTGACACATCACATTGTGCAGTTTTGGAAGGAGCGGCGAATGTTGCCGAGGCACTAACGAGCAGTGTAAAGATAACGGATGCAAACATCGTCAAAAGCGCGAAGGCGAAGTCGCTACGCAGAGACTCGGAGGGGACGAAGAGCAGGTCGTTGTCTCAGTTTGCCCCACCGCATGCCTCTTTATACTCTGCGTTGCCTAAGAGGATGGATTCTCCGCGTTCATAGTCCATTTTCAGGCAGGTCCGGCAACATTTCGGAGTCCCCAAACAAGTCCCGCTGCTCAAAGACGGTGCCCTACAGATGATCTAATGAGACTGGAACAAGCATTTTCTGACCAGAACTCACTTTCTATAGTCTTCACGATGTTCATCCACTAATCACGTACATTCCAACAGTTAGTTCATCATGCCGGTCGGACAACCGGGCACTTTAATGCGAGGTTAGACAGAATCATGGCTTGTCCCTGACTCGACTCTGAACATGCTTCTAGCTCCACGGCGTAAGTACGATCTAACACAGCAGCGAGGTACTGTTTGCGTGCAAGTGAATGAACTCACATTAATTCGAGCGGTTGTCGACAAAATGGTCGAGTCTGCGCATGGGAAGGTCACTACCTGTCATAGTCCAAAATCCAACAGCCAGAAGACTGCCTTCTACGATCCATGATACTGTCTGAATGGCTTATACACATGCCTTTGAGTTGGAATCTGCCTTCCCATGATATAGGCGGAGTCCCATGGCATAGACGGAGTCCCATGATATAGACGGCAAAGACGTGAAAGATATGCACGGTGTGATCTGGTGGGGCATCGTTTACTCATTGTAACGGCAGTCTTCGGCATTCGCCCACGGACGACTGAGTGTCCGATGGAGATAACCATAAAACCCGTTCTGTTCAGCGGAGATTGTCCATATAGTGAGACGGTGTGTTGAGTATCATGTTACGGTGCACAAGAGAAGTCCGAAGCTCGAAGGTGCAGGAGCTCGAGGCAAGAGCAGACCGGTCGTCCTGTTGCAGGAAAATGAGCGTCTTCGGCCGCCGGCGACGGACGGCAGTGTCGGCGCTGACATCAATCATCCCAATCGGGAAGGCAAGTAAGTAGGATCACGTCCACTTGCAGTTCGCAACGTAGGTCCTGTGACTGCGTCGGCCGCCATGGTTAGGACCACAGAGCGAAAAATTGATTCGAAAAAGCAAGCATATATTGACCGGAAAGCACACTAGCTACAGCTGAGAGAAGACAGTCTGGTGAGTAATTTGCAAATAAGCATCTCAAAGCACGAATTCCGGCATGAAGTTGGATCGAGGCGTGGCACGAGATAAAGATCAGACATCCGAGTCAAGGAGAAACCACGCCAATCCGAAAGGACACGGAAAATATTGAGTTACAAAATGCTGACCAAGTAACAAATGATATACCTAGCAAGCAGAAAGTTCGCCGATGCCAGTCAAAATGATTCCAGCCACTGAGAAAGATGTCAGAAGGCTGACTCTAGTAGAGCAGCAGAGAATCATTCTGAGCCTAGAAGGCGCCACCGTAGAACCCTACGTACGTAGAGGTGGACAGTGAGCACTACATTATCACTCCGTTGACGCATTCCGGAAACTCACAGTACTGGGAGGTGTACTTGACCGAGATATCAGGGGATCCCGGAGTGCACTGGGTACCAAGATGATCAGTTCCTACAATCAGTCGCTGATAGAGAGCCAAATCTCACAGAAGTCGGAGGTTGGCCACCATGGGTTTGCACTCTGAAGATCTGGCTGGCAAGGTCTCCTGTCCGGGGACAGCATTCAAGCTTAGCCAGTCTATGTTGTCCTCCGGGTCGGTCGGCGCAGGCACATCGCCGGTTTTTGCGCCCACCACGAATGCGTCGGGATGGCCCTTCTCGCTTGCGCTCGTGAAGTCCCACTTGGGGGATAGACCGGTGCCGGTGACGGGGTTTGTGATGAAGTAATGCTGGCCGAGAACGATAGACGTATTCAGCCCGGCGAGGGTCGAGATGACGGTCTGGGCGGAGACGGACGAGGGGACAATTTTCCACGCTTCAAAGGCCAGTTCGGTGAGAGCGTTGTAGGAGGCGGAGGGAAGGCAGGATAGATCGAATATCTCAGCAACGGCGCCAGTAGACCTGTTGAGGATACCCTCAGAGTTTGCATGCAAATGATACAGGGAAGACTAGTAGAGGCACATACGTGTAGGTTCCTGCGGCCGAGCAGGTGTAGTTCTGCACACCCACGCCAAGTCCTATGAACTTGGGCCCTCCGGCGATAGGCGTAGCGAGAGGGTCGCGCCCGTGGTCGCAGTAGACGGCAGAGCGAGCGTGGTTTCTGACACATCGCAAAGAGAAGTTTTGGAAGAGGAGCGGCGAATGCTGCCGAGGCACTGACGAGCAATGTGAAGAGAACCGAGGCAAACATCGTCGAAAAAGTGAAGACGAAGTCACTACGCAAAGAGGAGGGGCCGGAGAGCTGGCTGTCGTCTCAGGGTGCCCGATCGGATGCGATTTTATACCATGCAACGCCCAAGAGGATGGATGCTCTACGTTCGTAGTCCATTTTCATGCAGGTCCGGGAACATGTCGGATCCATAAATAAGCCCAGCTGCTCAGGGGCGGCATCCTACATATGATCGGAAGAGATTGGAACAAGCTTTTTATTTATTTAACGGGACTAACTTTCTATGGCCTGTACAATGTTCATCCACTAATCACGTACATTCCAACAGTTCTTCCATGCCGGTCGGACAAACGTGCGCTTTTATGCGAGATTAGACAGGATTAAGTATGGCCTGTCCCTCACTCGACCCTGAACATTCGTCTAGCTCCACGGCGTAAGTACAATGCAACATAGCAATGAGGTGTTGTTTGCGTGCAAGTGAAATAAACTCACAATTATTCCAGCGATTGTCTACGCAGTGGTAGAGTCTGCACATGAGAAGGCATCACTACTGTACCTGTCATATTGTACCGTGACCGGTCATGGTCCGAAATCCAACGCCCACTAGACTGCATTCTACGATCTATCATCATGGCTGAATGGCGTCTGTATAGACTTGAAAGGTATGCATGGTGGGAACTGTTGGAGTCCATCGTTTGTTCATCGTGTCGGTCCGAGTCCCTAGCGTTCGTCTACGATTCAGAATGACTGGGGCTCCGAAAGAAATAACCTCATGGCCCGCTCTGTTCAGCGAGGACAGTCCACACATTGAGACGGTGGATTGAGTTTCGTGTCGCTGTACGCAGGAGAAATCCGAACTTCAACAATGAAGAACGTGAGGGCAAGAGCAGACTCACAGGACACGCGCCGGGCGCTTGCGGCTGTCTTCCAAGTTCCCGCAACTCCCACCTATCTTGATCCTTATGTACTAGCGACAGAGCAAAAGCTACGATGAAAGGGCGGATCTATGAGAAGTTTATTGCCCAACTATACGAGCCACAAAACTCAACGTTGCAACTTCATGCCGTTATCGCGGCACGGACATGCTCTGATTGCAATGGCGTCGGTGCAATACCAGACTCTACCTCCTCCACCAATCCGAGGACATCTCCGGCACATCCAAACGACAAGGTGAATCCAGACCCACCCTGTCCATAGGAGTGGACGATTTTACTCAGTGAGCCGTCGGCTTTCCTCCGGAGCTCGCGCTCGACTCGCACGTTCTCGCCACGAGCGGGCCGAAGGCTTTGCACGATGGGGGAATAGGGGTCGAGCTCCGCGTTCTCGAGCCCCGGGACGGAGCGGTTGCAGCGAGCGCGCGTCCGGCACATCTCGGGGCTATCCAGCGTCAGGTCCGGGTTGGGCTCGTGCGGTTGAGCAATGCCTACACGCAAATAACGAATGAGCCGTAATGAAGAATGAAGAGCACGGTGTACACACCTCCAAGAATCAGGGTCTTATCGTTGCGAGGCACGATGATGACGATTCCACCAGCCTCATCGCGCTTGTTGTAATCATTGGCAACGACGAGGACCTCAGTCACCTTCGGGAACTTTGTGCCGTCGTTGACAACACGGATGAGCGCACCACGCAGAGGGTACACCGCCTTGTCGCCCGCTGCTTCGAATGCGCCGAGACCGGTCGCATCGATGATATAATGGGCATCGAAGCGCTCCAAAAGCTCGTCTTCATGTTCGAGCAGATCGCCAGAGATGTGCTCGGTGACGAGCTTGCGGCCCTTGGCCTGAACGAGATCGCGCAGCCACATCATGTACGCATCGATGTCGACCACCGGTGATACATGCTTGTAGGCATCCACGACGCCGGCTTCTTGGCTCACTGCATGCTTCGTGACCAGCTTGGAGTCGCGCTCATAGCCGGGGATCTGAGAATAACGGCGGTAAGAGAGAAGGACTACTCCGAGAGTGATTCCTGTACCTTGGCCGCCTCTATCTCGATCATCTTCTCGTACTCTTCCTCATTCTCTCAAATTGGCTTATCGAAGAAGAAATTCCCTCAACCGGATTCCGTGGCCGGCCGGACCATCGACAGGAAGTATCTTGTTCAACTTCCCAACTTCCCAAAGGCACGGTACGACGTCTTGCACCAGACCTTGGATAGCGTTAGGGAGATGACGTCCGTGTGCCTGCCACAGACAGCCGGTGGCCACTCCCAGCTACAAAACATTTGTAAATAT
The DNA here is from genome assembly GCA_024811115.1 of Terana coerulea. Lineage (NCBI taxonomy): Eukaryota > Fungi > Basidiomycota > Agaricomycetes > Polyporales > Phanerochaetaceae > Terana > Terana coerulea. The sequence continues at coordinate 121,600 of JAKOGH010000035.1, forward strand.
GCATGCATGTTCAACATTTGACGTGGACATTCAGAGCGCCGGCGATCTGAGACGTGATGCGGTTTTCGAGTGACGCCCAACGTTCAGAGACTACCGTGACTGAATAACCGGCATCGATCAGGGCCCAAGCGGTCTGTTGTCATACGATCAGCCTCAGTTGTATACATTCGTCTACCGGGACCCACCGTGAGGCCGGTGACACCGCCGCCGACAACAAGTACACGCTTGTCGGATTATTTTGACTTGTTTGGGTTGACACCCTCGCATACAACGAGCTCGCCGTTGACCTTGGAGAGGTACACATTGGAAGTGGAAGCAACTTAGGAAGACATTGTGCGTTTTGTGGTAGCTGATGGGGTTCGAGCTGCAGGAGTGTGAATGCGAGGGAGCTGCTGGTGAAGATGAGCGAAGGAGTAGAGGAAGAGATGTTGATGTACTCACTTCAGCGTCGAATCTTTCGCCTATAGTATCGCGGAAGCGCTGTCGTTGGGTGCGTGGTCTTGCAGTCCCTGCACTTTGAGGCAGGGAACTCGACCGCAAACAGCCAAAAACGATTTTCATCGCCGACATACACGCCCTAGCACCTTCTGGTCAGCAATAGATGCCTCAAACAGCGAACCAGAAACGCAAACCTTCAAATAATTAACAGCAGCGCCACGTTTATTCGAGAAGGCCAGGAACTCGGCCATTGTCTCGAACGTCTAGATGCTCTGAATGAGAGAAACCGGTGACAATAACCTGTGAAAACTTACTTGACCAACTTCTCAGCATCTTTACAATCTATTCTGCGTACGCATTCTAGGCACACGGGAAAGAGCCTACTATGCCACTCTCGAAAAACGCGGGTTGTCACTGCGTCATCTTCGAGTGCCAGCAAGGCCCGGGCGCCTTGGACCGTCTGTGTTAAACGACCTAATACACTTTTTTTGCCGATCCTACCTTTAAAACATACAGCTGGCATCATTTTATGAGACACAGCATATGCCACGCAGCCCGATTTCGAGCTTAGCTCGGCATGGCGTGGCCATTGCCTCTGAAGACGTGGTGGTGGGAAGAAACCGACGCCACCACGACACCCACTTAAAACGGAGTGATAGACGCCGTCCCCATGTTTCCGTCGTTTGGCGCTAAACGATGTTGTCATTCAGCCTGCTCCTAACCACCACTCCGTTTCGGTATGTTAAGTTTGGCTTTCCCTGTCTCGTACGACAGATCATTTACCCCATTTACAGATGTAATTTTAAAGAGAATATTTGAAAAACTCTGCGCGAACATGTGTCTAGGTCAGCGAGCATTTAGCCTGAAGCTCCTCGCAAATTCTTCACCGGGAGTCTGGAGCATCTACACTCAGTCATCTCATTCAGTCATTTAATATTTTGGCTTTCGTCAACAAACATGGGGAGGATGCTCCGGCCACGTCAAGAAGCTGTCCTGGATCGGGCTACCCGCGTCCCCCTGCGCGAAGCACGCGCAAGCGCTCACGAGGCCAAAAACGCCGGTAAGTGTTAAGTTTTGGAACGAATTTGTAGTGGGGAGTCTTGACCGTATTCAGCAGACAAAATTTGCGAAGGCCTCGTCTGTGCGGAGCTCAGTCTCAACGACCGTGCTGGTGTCTGGATACCATTAGAGGCATTCTTTGCATGGAGGTGAACTAGAACGGCGCCAACGACCAGCGACGTTTCTGTGCTGTAAGCTGCACTTCGTTGAACTATGAGGGGTTGTCAACTAAAATTGATATACTGCAGTATTTGGAAAAATCTGGGACATAAAAGCAGCTCGACGATGGCGACACTCTCAACAGCACCACCTCTCCCCTCTTCTACTCTCAACACCTCCACTGCACCACCACTCCCCGTATTAACTCTACTTCGCGTTTGACTCGAAATGGCCTCTCAGACAACACAGATTTACCTTACCAAGCAGGCTGGCGAGCTCGTTGTCTGCGAAGGGCCGAATCCCAACCAGTCCAAGCATACAGACAAGCGAGTGCTCGTTGTCGGTGGCGGCGTTACTGGTCTTACTGTGAGCAAACCACACATTTTCCGAGAAGTAGGCATTTATTAGGAAACATAGAATGCATGGGCACTTTTGGATGCTGGCTACTCTGCGACAGTTGTCTCGGAGCGTTGGGCATCGCTTGAGAACCGCATCACCTCTCAGATCGCGGGTGCCTTGTCAGTATTTTTTCACACAGTATTCCTGGTATGTACGGTCATACTTACACTGTCGTCCAGGTGGGAGTGGCCACCGGCTGTCTGCGGTAGGCACACCGACGTGATCTCCCTCACTCTCTCGAAGACCTGGTGCAAGACATCGTACCGCGCCTTCGAGAAGCTCAACGAAATTCTACCTGCTGATGGTGAGGCTGGACACGGCGTCCGGCTGAGGGTGGCCAACTTCTTCTTCGACAAGCCGATCGAACAAAACGAAGAAGAATATGAGAAGATGCTTGAGATCGAGGCCGCCAAGGTATGGAATTTTCCACGGATGCCTGATTTGACTGTATCTCAAACATATCTAGATTCCCGGTTACGAGCGTGACTCACTTCTTGTAACGAAGCACGCCGTAAGCCAAGAGGCTGGCGTTGTCGATGCATACAAGCACATCACCCCCGTCGTCGACACCGATGTCTACATGCTGTGGCTTCGTTCCCTCGTCATTTCCAAGGGCGGCAAGGTGGTTACCGAGCACATCTCTGGCGACCTGTTCGAGCACGAAGACGAGCTACTGGAGCGTTTCGAGGCACAATGCATCCTCAACGCTACTGGTCTCGGCGCTTTCGAAGCTGCGGGCGACAAGACAGTGTATCCTCTGCGTGGTGCACTCATCCGGGTCGTAAACGACGGTACGATGTTCCCGAAGGTCACCGAAGCCCTCGTGGTCGCAAATGACTACAGCAAACGCGACGAAGATGGCGGCATTGTCTTCATCGTTCCTCGCAACGATAAGACACTCATTTTAGGTGGTGAGTACTTTATCCAATACACGGAGACTGCTCAAGTTGCCAACATATCGGATTTCCAGGTATTGCCCAATCAAATGAGCCCAACCTCGACTTGACGCTCGACAGCCCGGAGATGCGACGGATGCGCACTCGCTGCAACCGTTTCGTCCCGGGACTCGAGAACGCGGAGCTCGATTCTCACTCGCCCATCGTGCAAGGCCTCCGGCCTGCTCGCGGCGAGAACGTTCGCGTAGAACGGGAGCTGCGCAGGAAGGCCGATGGCTCGTTAAGCAGGATCGTTCACTCGTACGGCCAGGGTGGCTCAGGATTCACGCTGTCATTCGGTTGTGCCGGAGATGTGCTGAGCTTGGTGGAGGAGGCGGAGGCAGGCGTTGCACCCACTCCGCTGAAGTCGGAGGGTTGGTCGCAATGCACGATATAACAAGAGTTCGAGCATTTTATCAGCACAGTTAGAGATATTCTACATCATACTAGTATATAATTTATTTCATCGTACTTGAACAGTATCTATTCAACCTCCTTAACAGGCGCGCTCGACAGCAACGTTGCGCCGAGGTTGTTGAATACATATCATTCTGCATTGCCCGAGGGAGTACAGATTTAGAGTCGAAAATATGGGAGTTGCGCATGCAATATTTGTGACGGGCTGCAGCCAAATAGTTACGCTCATTAGAAAGCGCTGAGCTGTTCGCAGGCTATTTGAGTCGTTGCTCAGAACGCATGTGCTGTAAATTGGCCTATACATCGAGACCAGCTGGTGTGCTTCTATTAATGTTCTTCCACGCATGGGCAGCCCGCAATAGTTTTAAAGACGACATTTCCGCCTCATCCTCGTCATTCTTGAATACGAGTTGATCGTCTGAGTAGAATGAAGTTCTGTCAGCGTGGTGAATCAATGCAGCATGAGGGTATACGTACCTTCAACCGCCGTTCCGACCAAGTCGTCAGCTTGCCGAGCTCTTGGGACAGGCATCATACGCTCGACCTTGGCAATGTCTTCAAGCTTACCGTATTCTTCCTCAAGTCTTTTCCACGCATGTAATAGTTCCAATCGCTAGAACACATGAGACATAGGTACTAGAGAGATCATGGCAGATAGACGTACTTCATGCTTGAGACCCTTCAATCTGAGGTCCTGATAGCCGCGTTTGAAGACACGCCTCGCTAATTCCATGTCGCCTGGTACCATCTTGACACTTGTGTCCCCGCCTTGATCCTCCCAATCCTTCTGTGGTGCACACATCGCCGCGGCTTCAAGGTGAGCGTACGATGCCCAGACCTTGACAGATGCGCTCGCTGCGACGAGTCGTTCGTACAGCTCGCGGGCCCGCGCCCGCTCGCCTTCCGCCGCTTCGAGGTCAATGTACTTCTTCCAGAGCAGCTCGGGCGCGGCCAGTGTAGGCCGAGAGATACCGAGTTCGAACACGGCGCGTGCGCGTGTCAGGTCACCCAGCTGTGCCTCGAACTCGGCGAAGCGTAACCAAGCACCAGCGTTCGTGGGATTGTACTGCGAGGAAGACGTCAGTTCAAAATTCTGGAGCACTGTGAGAAGCCTGTATACATACCTCTATGTACTTCTGATACAGCGTTCGCGCACGATCGGATTCCCCAAGCTGCAAGGTGATTAGTGTGATGCTATAGATGACATAGAAGACGTGCATGCATACCTTCACTTCCAGTGCAATGTACCCTTTAAATAGAGCACCTTTAGGGCACATCCCAATCGCCGCTCCCAGCATCTTCCTCGCCCTATCAATTTCCAGTCGTCGAATCTCGAAGTGAGCATACTGGAGCCAGACCTTGCGAACGTAAATTGTTTGTGCGGTATAAGCTTCAGTGCCCCTTCGTAGATGTGCCGAGCTCGTGTGCAGTCCTGACGTATCAGTTAGCCCTGTATGACCTAGACATGACGAGCAAGGCCACTCACTTCTGCGTCAGACTCCTCGAATAGGGCATAGTTGAGCCACAGGAAGATGTATCTTCGCCAACTGTGCTTTCTGCTCTCGGGAGGAATCTGCGCAACAGCGCGTTCATACACCTCACGTACCCGGGTAATGGCCCGCTGTCTAATTTCCCCTGTGAGCGCGTTCGTGCGTGTGTCTCGCAAGGCATTTTCCTCCAGATTCGCGTAGTCGATCCATGCATCGTAGTTTCTCCCTTTGCGTGATAGCAACTTCTCGTAGTGCATCCGCTGCTTGTTGACGGCAGTGGTTTCGGCGGAAGCGTACGCTCCATACTGGGCTTCAAACTGAGCATATGCTGTATACAGTGGGCTTGATTCCTTACGCAAAAGACTACTCGATAGAGCGATCTATATGGTGCTTAGTATGCTGAAAGAGTGCTGGCAATACATAGGGTTCTTACCTTATATATGCCGCGCGCCCGCTCGAACTCCTTCTGTTGAGTTTCCACCTTCGCAAAAGCGACGACAACATCTCGAGCCGCCTCGATATCTTGCTCGTTGTCGCCAATGAACTTGATGGCTGTCTGAAACACCTCCCTTGCTTTCGTCAGGTTCCCCATCGCTCTTCAAAGCCTCCCCATTTGATCCATGCGTGTGGGCTAGGCCGGGCTGCAACCCATCGCTCGAAGATTGCGCTTGCCCTGTTGTGCTCAGCGTAACGCTCCTCGAACTCGATGTAGGCAAGCCAGGCTTCGTCGCCCGGCGTGTATTTCATCCATCGCTCGAATACCTGGCGCACACCTGATATGTTTTCTAGTTGTTCCTCGAAGAAAATATACCTGTGCCACAGCGTGGCTACTCGTGGAAGGAGGGTGACAGCGCGGTCGAGAATGCAGCGAGCATGTTCAACGTTACGAGCCTTCATCTCCACCTCTACGTAGCTGAGCCAGAGTTCGACGCTCTGCGCATTGACGTCCAGAGCCCGTTCAAAGATGGAACGCGCCCGAGGGAGCTCCATTTGACTAGCTTCCCAGCTCGCATATTGTAGCCATTCGCGTCTGTGGAATAGTCAGTAGTTATTCTGGACTGATTCGAACCGCCACATACATATTTGCCGTGTCATCCCTGGTTCTTCGCTCAAGCACCTCCCGAGTTCTTGCCTGGTACTCCATCACGAAAGAGGTTTTAGTTTATATTGTGTTAGATAGGGCATATAGCAATGATAGCCCCATTGACTTCCCTCGACATATATTGTACTACATACCCAGGTTTTGGCTATGGGCTGTAACAGGGGGCTATCGTGCCTTTGCTATGACTCACTATGAACAGCAGCTACACGGCGCGTGAATCAAAATGCCGGATTGGGGGAGAGTGACTTATTGATTACATAATTCGAGGATGTTTATTTACACATGAATTACATTGCAAATAGCGGCGAACCGCAGTACAGAACAGGGATGAGTATCTACTGTGGTCCGAGTCCGTTACGCTACCAGTACCAGTACTCGAGGCCAAGGTCTCGGGCTTCGTGAATCAGAGGTCAGTTGCAAATTCTTGTGAAGAAGATAATATTTACATACACACACAGCTGCACATACGAAACCCTGAAGTCCCGAGCCTGTAGAGAAGAGTGAGTGCTGGGGGCGGTCCTTGTTCGCAGCAACACAAGGACTCACTAGCAGTCCAGAAAGCCATCACTGCTGGAGTATTGGCAGCATTGTGGGCCACTGGACATTGCTGTCCATGCATAGCTGCTCCAGTGTAGTCAGTGACTCGTGAGTGTTGCTGATAGTAGTAGCAATACATGTAAAATCTGGGACTTACTGTGGTGTATGCAGGTGAGATGCGGACTTCAGAGGCGATGGCAGACAGCACGTCTTTTGTACGTCGCGCGTGAAGACCCGGAATCGGTCTCTCGGGCGCTCAGGTCACGCCGTTAGTGAAGGGGCGATAGAAAAGGACCGAGGTACGTACAATTTTAGGTGCAGGCGCAGAGCCTCAGCTCCGTGCATGCTCGGGTATAGAATGCCAGAGCGAATGGCTTCTCGCATAGGCTCACATAAACTCTAATAGAACTTAGTCAGCCAACTGGAAGCTCCTCGAGAAGAAGGCATCTACTCGCGGTTCTCAGAGACCGTAGTAGAGCGGATCATGTACTGTAGAGCATCATAGGCTCTACTAGCCTATCATATCTTTTTTCTTTCAATGGATAACTCCGAGTACGTACCATAGACAACATCAACTATGTAATTGAAACCCCTTTCCTGATGTCGTGAAGCTCCCCATAGCCTCTTACATGGTCAAGCTGCTTACTTTCGTGACCCCGGCCTCCCCGGTGCTCCTGAGTATCTCAAGTAACCATTCTGCGGTGATTTGGACAGTGGCGAGTTCGCGATTTTTGACCGACAGTACGCTATTGTCTTGCATTGTCTCGAAACGTACTAGTATCCGGTCGGTCGCTGGCCGTGCTCGTATGTCGAATTGTGAAGGGCCCGCTCACTGCTGCGAACAGATGGTAGCAGGTAAGGAGCAGCCAGGAGATGTAGTTATAGTAGAGAGAAATATGGTGCGTCTTGAGTCCAGGTTGAGCTCAGAATGAGTGCTATGCATGAGTCGAAGAGTGTCAGTCCAGCGGAGCCGGTGTACAGCCAGCAGGGACAAGTCATGGTCTGTGACTCCGGACTACTAGTAAGTTACAAGATGAAGCCACACGGATCAACGCTCTGTGATCCGGCTACGGGAAAGCTCTTCACCTTCATGGCGCCTTTGTGGCAACGCGTACGGCGCACGCGCCAGCTTTGGTTGGCACGACCTCGTTCAAACTTCAGCTTCAACGTTTCAACGTTAACGTTAGGCTCTCGTCCTGACCACCGTCACGTTCCTGTTGACTCCATTTGGTTTGACGTTCTCTCTTCAACACTCCCACTAGTCAATACGCGCAATCGTACGGGTATTGTGAGTTTCTTCTACCAAGGGATAGCAATGAAAGACAGGCTAACAAAATCTTTTGTGTAATGACAGCCAGACCAGCACACGTACTCGGCGTGCTTACTGTTCGTGCCGCATGACTGGACGCAATGAAATACCCGACTTACCTTTGGATCTTCTCGGCCCCATACTTGCATTCCTTCATCCCTCGCATGGGCTTGTCCCTACAAAATAGCCGTTCGCTCATGCACACTTGTCTGCCGGTTATGGAGAGATATTGTCCAACCATATCTATGGCAAGACTGCGCCTTCGAATTTGGGCCCAATACCGTGTGGGACTCTGACTCATGGCATGGCTATACCGAGCTTGAGGAGATACCGGAGCGAGGATGGGAGACAGACGAGCAGGGCTGGATGCAGCACAACAGTTCGCTGGCGGATTTCTGCGACTTTCTGCATCAATCTCCCAAGATTTGTCGCCACATCAAATCCTTGACATTGGTCTTGTCAGCACATAAGCCCTTGGATCCACTCTTCGCACGTCCGCCGACTTTGACTGTAGTTCTTGCCATTGACGTCGCTCTCTTCCGGGCAATCATTGCGCTACTTCCTCATCTGCAGGACTTAACGATGGTCCGACTACTCCTACGGCAGGGCTCCCTGGAAATAAAAGAAATTCCGGATCGCGGTCCCTTCATCTCAAGCCTGACCACCAGCCTGACCACCCTTATGTTGATCTGCAGAATGTACCTGGGGCTCGTTCTCCGATTCCGAGCCAACGGGTGATAAAGGAGGGGGTGCTCCACTTGTTCATGGACTGTTTTACAAGCTTACATGCGCTACGAGCTTGTGGGTATCTGATTGATATTGAGGAAACAGCTACTCCTGGTCTTGCGCCGTTGTTCTCCGTCCAACTTGAACACCTCAATCTAGACCAGTGCATAGTCTCTCCGGGCCTTTTCGCCCGGTTAAGGGAATCCAATTCGTTGCAGGCGACTCTGAAATGGCTTCAATACATCCCAGACGCGTTCCAGTACACGCATGTTCAACAACACTCCCATGCGATGCCTGAACTTCAAAAACTCATTCAGGCCACTGGACCTACATTGTCACACCTAGTGTTCACAATCAGCGTGGAAACCATTCGTAAGAGCTTCTACCTTCATGATTTTGGTATACATATTCATGAGCCCTTCCTGGCGTAGTTGTATTGCCGAGTCTTAACCTGGAATACTCCGCCGTCTTGGAAGACTTGACTCTGTGCCTTCTCATACGCAATAATGATGAAGCAAGGATGGTGTGGGAGAGCGTAGCTGCAGTACTTTCTACCTGTATGCGAGGGTGCAACCGTCTGCAATTGGTGACGTTTTCGCTCATCACCGGAAGTCCTGCAACTGCATGCGTAGATAAGGATATGCTCCATCCAATTGAGGATGTGTTCATAGAGCTGAACAAGAAGACTGGAAAGACAGTCTTATGCTGGCGCCATGTGGCTGCCGCTACAAGTACAGGCTGGACGACTCGTGATGAAATGGGTTGGCCTAAGCTAGCTCAAGTATTTCCCAGGCTCTTCAAGAAACCAAGGTTATTTCGCGTTCATGGGCGCCCCAGAAGGTTAGGCAGTGAGTAGCTCAGCCAATGCCAGTTGTGTGCTGGAATGGTTTCTCGTACTAACAACCCGACTATTGCCAGGTGGTGGCAGAGAGGTTGTGCCCTGATATCGAGTTTTCAAGAAAGCTTCGCGCGGGCTATGATCAGCTCGTGAACCGAGGGTGGATAAGGATGGAATCCGACAAGTGCACGCAGGATGTTAAGTCGAATTGGACAGGACTTAAGTGCCAGAGTGCCGCAAAGTAGCTGTGAATATGTCTATATCACTTGCACCCACGCCAACTCCCATCGCATGCAATTCTATACATATACGTCTTAAGCATGGTAAATATAAATGACGGGAAATCAAGGACTGAAGAGGCTGCATTAATGTATGGTAATAAATAACGGCGATCAAAGCGATCCAAGATTCTAGAAAACAAATCTCATGCTGTCACTGCCGCACAGACATGCTCCAACTTCAGAGGTGTCGGAGCGATTCCAGCATTCACCTCCTCCACCAGTGCAAGAACATCTCCAGCGCATCCAAAAGACAGGGTGAATCCGGACCCACCCTGGCCATACGAGTGGACAATCCTGCTCAACGAGCCGTCGGCCTTCCTCCGGAGCTCGCGCTCCACCCGCACATTCTCGCCGCGAGCGGGCCGGAGACCTTGCACAATAGGAGAGTGAGGATCGAGTTCCGCGTTCTCGAGTCCCGGGACGAAGCGGTTGCAGCGAGCTCGCATCCTGCGCATTTCTGGGCTATCGAGCGTCAAATCCAGGTTGGGCTCATGTGATTGAGCAATCCCTGCACGTAAATTTGAGTTGGTGGGCCGTCACTTAATAGAACAGGAAAGCAGAATATGTACCTCCAAGGATGAGGGTCGTGTCGTTGCGCGGCACAATGAAGACAATACCGCCGTCCTCGTCCCGTTTACTGTAGTCGTTGGCAACAACGAGGGCTTCCGTGACCTTCTGGAACTTGGTTCCGTCGTTGACGACCCGAATAAGCGCACCGCGCAGAGGGTACACCGTCTTGTCGCCCGCGGCTTCAAACGCGCCGAGGCCAGTCGCATCGACGATGTATTGGGCGTCGAAACGCTGGAGAAGTTCGTCTTCATGCTCGAGCAGGTCGCCGGAGATGTGCTCGGTGACGACCTTGCCGCCCTTGGCTTGAACGAGGTCGCGCAGCCACATCATGTACGCATCGGTATCAACCACCGGCGATATGTGCTTGTAGGCATCGACGACGCCGGCCTCTTGGCTCACTGCATGCTTCGTGACCAGCTCGGAGTCGCGCTCATAGCCAGGAATCTATAAATGATTCAGGTCAAAAGAAGCATTCCTCCGAGACCAATCCCGTACCTTGGCAGCCTCGATCTCGACCATCTTCTCGTACTCTTCCTCATTCTCTTCGATCGGCTTGTCGAAGAAGAAGTTCGCCACCCTCAACCGGATTCCGTGGCCAGCCGGGCCGTCGATGGGAAGCACTTTGTTCAACTTCTCGAAGGCGCGGTACGACGTCTGGCACCAGACCTTGGAAAGCGTCAGCGAAATGACGTCCGTGTGCCTGCCGCAGACAGCCGGCGGCCATTCCCACCTGTCGAACATTTGTGAGCATATGAGGGTCGTATCCAGCATTTGCCAAAGACATACAGAGCACCAGCAATCTGGGAGGTGATGCGATTTTCCAATGATGCCCAGCGCTCAGAGACAACCGTGACTGAGTAGCCGGCGTCGATCAGGGCCCAAGCAGTCTGTTGGTCCACAATCAGCCTCGGTGTTTTACACTCATCCACTGGGACCCACCGTCAGGCCAGTGACACCACCGCCGACAACAAGCACACGCTTGTCGGCGTATTTTGATTGGTTGGGGTTGACACCCTCGCAGACAACAAGCTCGCCGTTGACCTTGGAGAGGTAGACGTTGGAAATGGAAGTAGCTTGGGAAGACATTGTGCGCGTTGTAGTAGTCGGTAGTGGGGTTTGAGCTGTGGGTGTCTGAAGTAGTGGAGGCGAGTGGAGAAGTGAAGGAAGAGATGCTGTTGTGTTCACCTCAGCGTCGTGTCGCTCGCCTTTATAGTGTTATGCTTGTACTGCAACATAGTGCAAGCGCCTTGCGGTCCGTGCATATCAAAGCTGGCAAGACGAGAGCAGACGGCCGAAAAGATGCAACGACGTCCAGCACGGAAAAATGGCTTCTGATCAGTAACAGAGGTATTCACCAGCGCAAGAACGGCATACACATTCAGATAATTGACAGCAGCACGACCTTCACCGCACGAGAAGACCGTGCATCGGGCCATTGCCTCGAGCGCCTGGATCTTCTGAACGAGAGCAACAAGGTCAAAGATTATAAGAACTCACTTGACAAGCATTCCAACGTATTTTAGAAATGGCTAGATCTCAGGGCAGACCGTAGACGAGCTTAAATTGTTGAGTGATCTCAGATCTGAACAGTTTGGTTTCCTGTTGGACTTCCTGCAGAGCGCGGTGCGCAGATGACACTGGCAGACGCCAGCAAGATTCGGCTACAGCCACAGTAAGCACACGCATTCTAGGCGCACGGGGGAAAAACCCTACTGTGTTGCCCTCAGGAACGTGGATGGCGAGTGCGTCATCTGCGAGTGCCAGCAAGGTCGCCTGGGCGTCTCTAACCATTTCCGTCAAATGAGCCAAAACTCTTCTTTTTCTGACCGTACCTTCTCATTAGACAACATATACCATTTGATGAGACAGCGTGTGTTTCATATGCATATTTTTTGTGCTTTTTGCCAGTTTTGTGTGTCCGTGGTCTCTGAGAACGTGGTGGTGGGAAGAAACCGACGCCACCACGGCGTCCCTCCCGAAACAGAAGGACAGACGCCGTTCCCACGCTTCTCCACTTGGCGCCGTGCGCTGTCCTTCTCCACCTTGCTTTCGACCACCACTCAGAACTGACAAGCAAAGCTTGGCTTTAACCTCTACTGCATCAGAGCTTTCAAATTGAAACATGGGTAATTTGGTAGACGAAACGCTTGCAAAGGCATGACATCTCTCCGGCCGAACATGTGCACCGAGCCAGCGAGTATTCCACACGCTGTTCTTGATGTCTCGGCTGTGTGCCTAGAGTATCGGTGCTCAGCCATCTCATTCAGTCAGCTAATATTTTGGCTTCATTGACGAACGTGGGGAAGACGCGATGGCCACGTCAAGAAGCTGTCCTACATCGGGCTACCCGCGTCCCTCCTCGTGCAAGCGCTCACGAGACCAAGAGAATCGGTGAGTGCCAATTTTTGAATGAATTTGTAGTGGACTGTCTTGACCATAGTCAGCAGGTAAAATTTGCGAAAGCCTCGTCTCTACGGAGCTTGGCCTAGGTGACCGTACTGGTGCATGGATACCATTAGAGGCACCCTTGCATGAATGCACATCGCAATGGCGTCAATTACACCGGAGTACCAGCTAAATGTTTGTGTTGTGAGGCAGAAGTCTTTTCCTTTTGATGGTGGGCTCTTTTAAATTTGATTGCAGTATTTGGTAGTACTATAGGAGTGCTAGAGCCTTAAAAGCGGCTCGACAATAGCTCTACTCTCATCAGCACCTCCTCTCACGTCTTCTTCTCTCAACACCTCCGCAGTACTACTTCCCACATCAACTCTAGTTCACATTCTAGTTCAGAATGTCCTCCCCAACGCCCCAGATCTACCTCGCCAAGCAGGCCGGCGAGCTCGTCGTCAGCGAAGGGCCGAACCCGAACCAATCCAAGCACGCCGACAAGCGAGTGCTCATCGTCGGTGGCGGCGTCACCGGTCTTACTGTGAGCATTCCCATCATCGTGAGCGCGCAGATATTGATTGGACATGATAGAATGCATGGGCACTCCTGGATGCCGGTTACTCGGTCACGGTTGTCTCGGAGCGTTGGGCATCGCTTGAGAATCGCATCACCTCTCAGATTGCTGGCGCCCTGTACGTACCTTCCTCACAGCACCATCAGTCGAGGTCATACTTACATTTTGGTTCAGGTGGGAGTGGCCTCCAGCTGTTTGCGGCAGGCACACCGACGTGATTTCCCTCACGCTCTCGAAGACCTGGTGCCAAACATCATACCGTGCATTCGAGAAGCTGAACAAAGTTCTTCCTATTGATGGCGAGGCTGGACACGGCATCAGGCTGCGGGTTGCCAACTTCTTCTTCGACAAGCCGATTGAGCAAAATGAGGAAGAATATGAGAAGATGCTGGAGATAGAGGCCGTAAAGGTGCGAACGCTCCTGCTGATGTATGCTAGTAGTGTCACTCACGCGCGTTCAGATTCCCGGTTATGAACGCGACTCCAAGCTTGTCACAAAGCACGCCGTGAGCTAAGAGGCTGGCGTTGTCGATGCATACAAGCACATCTCCCCCGTTGTTGACACTGACGCCTATATGATGTGGCTCCGCTCCCTGGTCATCTCCAAGGGCGGCAAGGTCGTCACTGAGCATATCTCTGGTGACCTGCTCGAGCACGAAGACGAGCTCCTGGAGCGGTTCGAAGCCCAATACATCATCAACGCCACAGGTCTCGGCGCTTTCGAAGCTGCAGGAGACAAGACCGTCTACCCTCTGCGCGGTGCGCTCATTCGTGTTGTCAACGACGGCACGAAGTTCCCAAGGTCACCGAGGCGCTTGTCGTTGCGAACGATTACAGCAAGCGCGACGAGGATGGCGGCATTGTCTTTATCGTGCCTCGCAACGACAAGACTCTTATCCTAGGAGGTTAGCCACATCACTCATGTATATATCCTCCCAGATGCTGACATATCACGATTGGGTCTGTAGGTATTGCCCAGTCGCACGAGCCCAACCTCGACTTGACGCTCGATAGCCTGGAGATGCGCAGGATGCGCGCTCGCTGCAACCGCTTCGTGCCCGGGCTCGAGCACGCCGAACTTGACCCTCACTCGCCCATCGTGCAAGGTCTCCGGCCTGCTCGCGGCGAGAATGTGCGGGTGGAGCGCGAACTTCGGAGGAAGGCTGACGGCTCGCTGAGCAAGATCGTTCACTCGTACGGCCAGGGCGGCTCCGGATTCACACTGTCGTTCGGATGTGCTGGAGATGTGCTGAGCTTGGTGGTGGAGGCGGAGGCAGGCATTGCACCCACGCCATTAAAGTCAGAGGGCTGGTCAGCATGCACGATATGAGTGAAATTTGACCATCCCTCACCAGCATACTTAGATCTATTTATACTGTATCGTTTTACTGGGTCTGGTTCTTCATACTCGTACACAAGCAAGTCAATATTAATGTCTCGGCCGTTCACTTTTCGTGGGGTGTTGTGCGGCGCTTCGGGCCTTGTTACATTGACAGGAGTTGGAATGATGTTGTCTCATTGTGATGTGTATGCCCATAAAACAACAAATTTCTACATTTGCCTTCATAAAATTGAGGGAGTTCTGGGTTTCCACCACACATCGCGTCGCAAGCGAAGTATGTAGAATATGCTTTTGCGATTTGAGTGCAACTGTGCAACGAGTTTGTGGCCTCGGGCCGGCACGGTCAGTAGCGTATTCCAAAGCGCCGTCTTCAAGTTCACTCCCACCACCAGCCACCAACACTCGGTTTTTTGCTACTCTATCACTCTGAACTACTCTGTCCCTCTGAAATTCTCGATTGCTCGGCAAGTACAGATACACACCTCTCGTAGGTCCCCAATGTCATGGAGTGTCAGCGGTGTACGGACTAACAAAGTAACCTAGGCTGGCATGCGACCACGGACTTGTGCTTACTACCGCATTGCTCGACCTGCCGAAATAGGGGACCTGCCTTTGGACCTTCTCGACCCCATTCTCGCATACCTTCGTCCCTCGTATGAGGACCGAGTCCTTTCCCCCAAAACAGCCCTTCGTTCATGCACTCTTGTCTGTCGATTATGGAGAGACGTCGCCCAGCGATATCTGTGGAAGGACCTCGCTTTCACATTCATCCCTCAGCATCCATGGAAGCTTCCCAAATGGCGCGGCTATACTGAGCGGGAAGGGCTACCGGAGCGAAGATGGGAGAGAGATGAGCAACACGATTGTAGGCGGCACAGAAACTCGCTCGCGGACTTCTGCGACTTTCTATACCAAAGCCCCAAGACTTGCCGTCTGATCAAAAATTTGACGTTGACTGCGTCTGAATTCGAACCCCCTCGGAGATCTTCAAGTGTATCCGGTGCACTTTCGGTGGCTATCGCTGTCCTCATCTCCATCGACTTCACCCACTTCCGAGCAATCATCGGGCTCCTTCCTGTTTTGCGGGAGTTACACATGGTCCGACTAGTCATGCACCCGCGTTCTTGGGAAGTCGGAAATCCAGTCATGCAAACTCCAGATCCCATTCTCTCCAACTCAAGCTTAGCCGCCCTTACATTGACTGGAAGTGCCACACCCTGGAGTATGCTAGCCTGGGATTTACGTCCGCGAGATTTCACTATTCGGGAGGCAACCTTTTACTTCATCTTCGACTATTTCAAGAGCCTGCGAGAACTGCGATTATTCCACCATGACATCAGCATCGAGGACACGGCTGCGGCAAGTCCTAGACTGGTGTTCCCTGCACAGTTTGCATCCCTCTCGCTGGTTTTTTGCCACCAAGTTTCCCCTGCCTTCTTCACTCGGCTTGCGGGATCCAATTCTCTGCAGGCGATGAAAATTCTTGAGTGGATTCTTCCCACATCAACGAGCGACGAGGTCACACAGGTCTCTGCATTAACGACTGAGTTCCAAACGGTCATTCAAGCTGCTAAAACCACTCTCAGACATTTATTCGTCACGATTTGCGGGGAAGACAAATGTAAGAGCCTCGCTGCTCACTTGATTCCAACGCTCATAATCCCCTTTTTGGTAGCCGTCGTGCCAACCCTTGACCTGGGGTCCTGCAGCAACTTGGAAGAGCTGACTCTGTATATTATGGCGCGCAGTGCTGCCGAAGCTGCAAAGGTGTGGCCGAACGTCGCCGCGGTACTTTCTAGTCTGCGGGGATGCAAGTGTCTGGACTTTGTGAAGTTCAACGTAGCCACTACGTTTCCCGCCAACACTTGCGTTGACCAAGACATGCTTCATCCGGTTGAGGACGCCCTTGTGGCGCTGAACGCACAAACTGGAGGGGCTCCATTGATATGGGATCATCTCGTCTTGGGGAGGCCGACGCGTGACCAAATGGTCTGCCTAACCTGGCTCAAGTATTTCCTAGACTGGAACTTTTCACAGAACCGGAGATCATAGCGGAGATCGTACAGCTCGTCGGGTGTTCAGTCGTTCTGGTAGTACGTCGGTAAATACCGCATTATTTAACCAGTGTCATTTGTTTGGTTTCTTATAAGGGCAAATTTTCATAACGTCATTACTCACTACGTAAACCTATCCCGACATATGTATTGCAAAGCAAATTCTACCCGAAATTAAGATCAGCTTGGTATGTCAACAGGGCATGTCGACGAAGCCAGGCAATTGTACGCGAAAAACCGCGTTGCACCGCGCAGGCCAGAGTCCTGGAAAGTAGCCGATTAATATCATATCCCGTGCCAAATTGCATTGCAGTCAACTCTACATATACATCTCATGAGCATCGTAACGGTACATAAAGGAGAATCGAGAGCTGGGACCAAAGCCTGGTATACGTGTCTAGCGATATAGACCGACGAAAGCAAGAAATCGTCCGCTGCGTCCTAGAAAGCTGTCGTGGAATCCACCTCGATGGTGGGAACGATTGACGCGATGAACTTCAGGAACACGACGAGGTAGAAGTCGACGCGCATGCCTTCGACGTCCTCGTCCGGCACATCCTTGACGTTATTCCCGCTCGCGCGCCGGAAGAGCCACTTCTTCTGCTTGTCTTTGCTCGCGCCGGGTGTCACGGCACCAGCATGCTTCTTTTGCTCTTCAATGACACTTGCGTTCATGCGCTCAATGACCTTCTTCATTACGGACGCGTGCTTGCACGGGTGGACCGACGCCGCCTGAAGGGAGCTGGAGTGTGGGAAAGGTTCGATAGTGACAGTCTTCTGAGCGTGTTCCGCCGAGATATCTTGGAATATTTGGGATGGAGTGAGAGGTGTTCGGTTCTGTGATGTCATGAGTCCATCACGAGTTTGCTCACGAAAGGATCAATAGTACACATACCTCGTCGTAACCGATGAGCCAAAGTCTTGGTGTCTGGTAGTACTTGTCATATGAGATGAGAACGTCATAGGTTCTGACTTGCAGCAGATTTCCCTTCGCAACTTCCACTTCACTGCGGCGACCAGCACGCATTTGAGCCTTGGAACAAGCCTTGATTAACAAATAGCGCACCTTCCGTCGATAATCTTGTCATTCGGCGCCGCCACCGCGGCGTCGTCCTCTTCTTCCAACCCTTCCTCCTCCATATCCGGGATTTCATCAATATCCGGGATCTCCTCCGCCTCGACGCCATTGCCATTCGATATTGACGTACTACCCATCGCGTGCGATAAGTGCTCGTCGACATCCGGGATATCGTCTATAACGCCAACTTCTCCGGAGCCTTCGCCCGTAGTTGGCCGCCCAGTGTGCGTCTCGACCCACTCGTCCTCTTCATTCCCTGTAGAAGACAGCTCGCCGAAGGTGAGCAGGCGCTCTGCGTCTTCATCCGCGTCCGTGTAAGCCAGGGCCGTCGCGCGACGTAGGCAGGGCACGCCACGGGTCATCAGGTATTGCTTATCGGCCGGTAGGAAGTCTCGCGTCTTGCCAGCGTCGGCTTTCTCCCTGACACAGGACTGAGCGGATGTCCAAACGAGGCCAGCGTCCGTGCTCACCAGGTCCATACTGGGAACTTGTACGTCAAGAAGTCGCCCGCAGCAACGAACTCCTCTGGCCCCAGCATTAGTGAGATACGAACAGCAACACTAGCAGCGCGTACCAGGAGTAATGCGACCATGCTCCTTGAACTTGCTCTCTTTCAGAACCTACAACCCATCAGCAAACGCTCCTGCGGCCAAATCAGAGTGGCGTACAGGACTCAGGTAGTCTCGTACCGCCCAGTATTGTTGCTGGCGCGCGCAGATGTCAGCCTTGACGTGTCTTTCACGTTTCAGAGTCCAGCAGACGAACCTGGAGTGCATGCATGGTGGAAGTATTGAGTAAGGTTGTGGCGAGAGAGCCATCATCGATCCCAGGAAGTACAAGCAGCCCACGTGTTTCTCAAAAGGGAAAGTTGCGTCGGTCAAGCTGGTCTCGAGAACAATTTATGCGACTGGATGGCAATACATGACGGAGAATAACAAGCCCAGCGTACAACATGAAGGCGTTGGGATGAAGGTATATATAACAGGACATGTGGAGGGTAGGGGCGAATGTGCACGCATCATTCGTCCAGCTTCCACGCATTCTCCTTGACCAGTTTCTCCCTTTCGAGCAGATACTTCCCTATGAAGCGCATTCAGTTCAAGTACATTTCCTTTTGCCAATTAGACATACCTTCTTTGTACTTCTGAGCATTATCTGGAGCTTTCACATAGAACCACCCAAGACGCTCGTTGCATCCTAGGCAATACACATCCGAGACCGTGTGTACGCCGGTGCTGTCAGATTATATTTAAGTCGACAATACACGCGGTAATTAGTGCTCATTGGCTTACAGTAAGCCGCGGTCTTCCTTCTTGCCCATCTTCAGATTTGCTGCCGAATGCATGAGACTAGCCGCACTGTGCTCAGCACCGATTGTAGCCAAGCATTTTCCACAAATACTCACTAACCGCGACCGTCTCTACCTGAGAACGATTTGCTAATCATCTCATCTTGGAGAGCCTTACGCATGAAATTAGATCGTATTTTGTTGCGACGCTTCATGCGAAAACTCACAATTGTGGCAGAACAAGTCGAACAACAGAATGACGGGTGATCGCTCCAAGAGGATGTCACTTGAGCTGAGGTATCTGCATGAATGTTGCTCATCGCGGGTTCTGTAGGTAACTCTAGGAGGGAAGAAGTCGAGAGAGGATCCAGAGGGGCACAGGGAGCCAGATTTCAACACTTGATCTATGTAGTTGCCGACAGACAGACTCCGGAGAAAGCCTTTTACGGCATGCTGCGGTTCTACGAGTGTCAAACACTGGGCGTAGATCGGAGGCGGACCCAGCGCATGAGCGCAACTCCTGAGACATGCAAATCGGGAAACGCACATGTGATTGCGCTATAGTTCTAGGGTTAGGGGCACTCCCTAATTCTAAGAGTCTTGTTCCGTTTTTACACCCTCCAGGTCGTTTATTGCCTTTTGCACCTCCAGCCGCTCCAGCACAGCGCGATGTAAGCTGGACATTACTTTGGGTGCCGCAGACTTGTTTTTGCCTTTGGACGTTGGGTCCCCGCCATCTGGTACAGGAGATGCATAGGCGTGCGGTGTGGATCGCTGTGGATCGTGTTCCGATGCTGCGGTTAAATAGGAAGGGACGATGATGGGTGTAGTCCGTGGCGGCGCAGGCCACTGTTGAGATAATCAGAGCAATTCGTACAATAAACGACAGGCCAAGAACATACGCCACGATGAGGTTGGTTAAAGTGTAACGCGGCCCAAGGGGGATATTCCTTCTCGAGACGAATAAGATGGTCCTCCAGAAACTTTAGTCTGTCCAGAAGTGAGCGAGGCGGAGATGGAACTGGAGTGCATGTGTGAACGCGTACACACGGATATATCAGTGGGGGTACACACCATATCGAACTGCGACGTGAGCTTCAACATTACTCAAGCGCTCGCTCAAGCCAGGGTAGTGCTCCGCAGTTGGTGCATCGTCCCCACTGCGCTTGGCTGGAGCGATTTCCTGCTCTGTTACGCCTTGTTCGCGTTTCATGGTCTTTCTCAGCGGCCCGTCTTCATTTTTGGCTATGTCGTACTTCATTTGCACGTCTCGGTCTTGTGTCTTCGCGTCTGTCCTAGCGCAGAGGGCGGGGCTACGCCAGAAGGATCATCGATGCCGGATTCTTGCAGTATACGCCGCTTCTCCGCCAGTGATAGCAAAAACTCGTTGCGATTGGAGGCGTCGTTACGAGCCCTGTTTTGAGCAAGGAAGTGGGATATAGATTTTGTAATCTGAATGGAATCGCATACGTGAACGGTCTTCACAATGACGTGGATGCACGCACCTGTGAGGGCGTGCGAGGTTCGACTTGCTTCGCGAACTGGGTATATTCCAGTTTACGCTCGTCCAATGTCTGCCCTTTGTACTACCGGATTGCCGACGTCTTGTAGTTGCTAGAGTGCACGCTTCAACGTAAGAGACATGGAGTTTACTCATAGCATGGTGGTGCCTACACTTATGTCTTCCTGAAGCGCAACCAGTGCGACTGGGATCTTTTCTCGCTCCCAGTCAGAATTCATGACGAGCATGTCAGACTCGAACCCGCGCAAAGCCTGAGTTAGGCCAGCAGACTTCAGAAATGTCTTAATGGCTTCGTCCCAACGTTCCCGGAAAGGCGGCGGCGGTGACGGCGACGGTGAACGGGTCTTCGTGTTCATGTTCCTTGCTGGTCCTGGTCGAGCGGGAGTAGGATATGCATACCCTGCATGAGGTTGCAGCGTCGGATACTGCGAGTAGCTAGATGCACCGGGCGGAGTGTATGCCTGCCACTGGTTACTCTGGGCCCATGCCTGAGGCGGGTAATAGTATGGATATTGCGGCGCTTGCGAGACCTACTGGTACGGTATAAACGTGGTACTCTTGGACATGGGACAAGGGGGGCTTACAGCGGGAGCATCATGCTGGCTTGTTGATGACACGGCTTGGGTTGGAGGGCTGATGCCAACTGGCGGTACATAGCGTGAAAATTGACTTCCGGTCCTAATAATTTATTAATTTTAATTCCACGTAGTCAGAACTTACGACTTACATAGGTGTGTTATTAGTTGAACGAGATGAGCCAGCTTCTGAAGGCGGTGGCCCTTGCATTTTACTACAGATCTGCCTTCAACAAGTAAGAGGGGACTGGCAGAGGACCAGACTCGGTCGCGCGTGTGGCGGTCTGGAAGAAAGTTCAGACGCTGTGACGAAAAGGGAATACGTCGGGAAAGTTGGGCGCCCCGCCTAATTCCCTTTTCGTCGTTGCTACCGCCCACCACCGCAGTTCTCCCCATTCCCGCCAGCACACTCAAACCACCTCTACACCCTTGTATCAACATTTACTTGCAATGACCAGCTTTGGCCCAACGGATTCCGGCAACTACAACAGACCGTACAGAGAGGAGCCGCTTCCGCACGAAGTGATACTTTCAATTCAACGCGTGCTGGACTTGCACCCAACCTCAGACGCGGACCCCTTGGACGACTTATCGGACGGGTTCAACCCTGTTGGCATACTCAACCAATTCTTTCCGGATGGTATGCTCATATATATGACTTTCATCACGCGAAGCTGAGGTTCCCTGAGTCTAGAGACATCGCTCAGTCGGCTCGAGACTGTGCAATCCCAGCTTGCCCAAACAGAGGATGAACTTCAACAGGAGATACTGGCGTTGCAGGAGGATTTGCGAGAAGAACAAGACCCGAATAGGATGATGGCCATTCAGGAAATGATATCAGTACGTACAACTTCTGCAGCTAGAGCTGCAATAGCTTAACGTGTCTTGCCAGGAATTGTTAGGACAGATGTCTCGTATTCGTGAGAAGGCAACTGAGTCCGAGGCTGTCGTTCGCAACATCACCAAGGAGATTCAAGTTCTTGACTTGGCGAAGAAGAACCTTATACTGAGCATGACCACGCTCAAGAGACTACAAATGCTGGGTGAGTGTCCATATTCTTCGATACAACACATACTGAAGATTAGCCAGTCAGCACTCTCAATCAACTTGAACAGCAGGTGCATGAGAGTAATTATCAGGATATTGCCCAAACACTGGCGGTGAGTAGACCACATTCACAGCGCATACAATGTCTTAAGCCATCGCGTAACAGGCTGTCAAGGAAATCACAAACTCGTTTCGTCCTTACACATCTGTGCAACGTATATCTCAAATATGGCGGCGAGTGCAGGAAATACAGACCGAGCTACGGACAAAGATAGACGCGGATTGGGACAAATTGTGAGCCTTGCCCGTGTGCCGCCTCCACTGCAGCTGAATTGGCCGCATATAGCTATGCCCAAGACCCTACAAAACCAGTCAAAGCTTCTACAATGGCGGCAGCATGTCGTGTAATCGATGTTCTTGGTTCAGATATCCGCACTCAATTTGTTGAGCGATATGTGGCGTTGGAACTGAAGGAGTATCGAAGAATCTTCAAATCCACGGACGAAGCAGGCCAGTTGGACAATGTTTCAACGCGTTTCGGGTGGTGCAGGCGCCTCCTGCAAACACACGAGACCGAGACAGGGAGAGTCTTCCCCGGAGATTGGCACGTCGGCTGGCACTTGACAGCTAAATTCATCGAGATTACAAGGTATATTGCATCTTTTTCGTGCTTGAGCTACGGCTGATTAAGCTGTCAGAGATGACATGACGACCTTGCTATCCAAGGCAGGATCGACCCTCACGGTGAAACAGCTTTTGGATACGCTCCAGGAAGTTCTAGATTTCGAAGCTTCATTAGCAAAAAAGTATGCTATCCCCGTGAGTCACTTTCGTCCTAAAACTTCGTAGATATTGATTCGTGGGCGTAGTTGCCAGAGCTCCTGAAGGCAACGCAGCCAGCTGGAGCAACTCGTATCAACAAAACGATAGCATCTGCATTTGAGTCACATATGGGCGTATTCGTTTCGGCGCAAGACAAGTGAGTAAACGTGCGTCTGTCGTGAACGATTGCTCATGTACACTTTGGAAACGCAGGGCGTTATCGGGCATGCTCTCCCAATACCGCGGAAACAAATCAAGATCGTCGCTGGAAGCCACCGCACCAGGTTCGGAAGGTGAAGATAATGAGCCGCATGCTTTTGTCTTACCGAGTTCGACCGAGCTGTTCTACTTCTACGCTCAGAACCTCGAGCAATGTGCAAATCTATTCACCGGCCAGCCGCTGTACGATCTCTGTCAGTTGCACAGGAAGTGGCTGCGCATATATGCGGGCAAGTGCCGCGATTTAACATTCTTGATTTAGGCCTGTCGCTGACGTTGCGCCGCAGAGGATGTCCTTGTTGCTAGTATGAAGCGGTAGGTCTAAACTATATCCCCGTTCGCTATAAGTAGCTAACTTTGTTAAGCCCTACAGCGTTTACGCGTCGCTCCATTGAAACTCGACTGGACATGACCGAACTGAAGAATGCGTGTATCCTCATCAACACCGCGGACTATTGCCACACGACAGCGCTAGAAGTTGGTACCCTCAGCATATACATGTCTTTTCGTGCTCACGGCTTCGTTCCTAGCTTGAGGAGAAGATTCGGGAGAAAATTAAGGACGAGTTCAAAGCTAAGATATCCTTCCAGGAAGAGTGCGATCTTTTCGTCAGGTTCGCATGATTTTTCATAGCCAACTTAGTGTTTTCACTGAAATATTGGCAGTGCGGTGTCGGCCGCCATCCTGGTTATGCTCAAGGAGTTGGAGAATGCATGCGACACTGCATTCGCCACCATGTCACGCCTGGCTTGGGGCACAGTCAGTCTTGTCAGCGGGCACTCTTCCTATGTCGACGACCTGGTCAAAGCAATCGAACAAGTGGTCGATACGGTGAAACCTTTGATTGAGCAGAAGAAATACCTACGCAACCTCCTCGACAAGGCTTCCAGGTGGGCCGCTTGCTCACTATTCTCATCTGTCACTCATCGATTTTTGCAGTCTGTTGTTCGCGAAGTTCACCAACGCTCTTGTGAAGAGCCGTCCTCTAAAGGAGATAGGCGCCGAACAGCTACTGATTGACCTCGGTGTCTTGAAGGCTTGTCTCCTGCGAGTGCCTGGGGAGGCAAACGTTACCACGAAGTGAGTGCATGCTGCACACCCTCGATGACGATTGTTCCAATGGCTCGCAGTTACACTCGAAGCATCACGAAGAATACCCAGCGGCTGGAGGCGTTGCTGAAAGTCATCGTAACACCTGTCGTAAGTCACTCCTGATGAATGTTGTGGCTCCCGCCTCACATGATACAACAGGATCCTGCAGAAGGCTTCGTGCTCAACTACACCCTGCTGATTGGTGATCAGTCTTTCTCCAACTTCCAAAAGGTGAAAACTGAATTTCCACTGCCCCGGACTTCGGATTAATCAGCACTGTTAGATCCTTGATCTGAAAGGCACACCGAAGACACAGCAAAACGACTTGATGAACACATTCCTGGACATTACGAGCACGAAGACAGACTTGGAGAGCACATCGTTCCTCTCTTCTCTGGACATGGATCCTGCCAGCCAGACCAACGCGCTCTCCAGCCCCGCCGGCAGCCGCGTCAACCTCCTTGCGGGTGCGGGCGGGGAGGGCATCCTTGCCGCCCTCACGTCTCCGCCTATCGCAGGCGGCGTCGGCGGCGCGGACACGCCGCCCAAGAACGAGCCGCTGTCGAAGTTCTCAGACTTGCGGCGGTTCGTCAGTTTTGCCGTGCGCCGCGACTCGGCGGCGCCGTCCTAGCTCACTTCGCCCCGCGCTGGGCTGTCGTGCGCCCACGCTCGTGTTATTTATATTCTAGCTCTTATTTAACATCACCAATACCCTGTGCGTCTGGATGCTTGTGCGGATTTATGGGAGTATGTATGGTCAGCCCTGGCATTCTGATGGTTACTTGAGTGAGCATAAGAGAGAGGGTCGCAGAGTGCCCCGACAATTTCTACCACGAGATGGCCGACCCTATACCCTTCAGGATCGCCATTTGGTGAGTACGAGCCAAGTTGTGCCTCCGCATCCTCGTCAACTGACATTGAAATGTTACCCCTTGTAGTGGCGGGGGGCTTGGTGGTCTTTGCCTTGCTCTCGTTCTGAAGTGCTATGCCGGTTCTAAGAAACTGGCTGTGGATCTGTACGAAGCAAACCCGGAGTTTACTGAGATTGGTGCAGGCATAACAGTTTGGGCTCGAACGCGGCATGTACTGCAGTTGCTCGGTATGGGCGATGCGTTGGCTACGAAACCTGCGACGCCCGCGATGGCGTTCAGAAAAAGCGATACTAAAGAGCCGTTCATCTGGCATTTGCTTCACGTTCCTAGTATGCATTCAGATCTTGCGCTTGCGGCATCAAGGCTGACAATTCGTATTTCGCGTGCTAGATGGGACTGCTCTCCCTCGTGCGGAGATGCTTCAACTACTGCTGCACCACCTGGCGCCAGAAGACACGCCCTTTCTGACGACACACTTTTCAAAGCGGCTCGAGTCATACGATCAAGATGTTGACGGCGTCGCTCTACATTTTGCGGACGGCACCATCACGCGAGCAGATGTTCTA
Organism: Terana coerulea; assembly: GCA_024811115.1. NCBI lineage: Eukaryota > Fungi > Basidiomycota > Agaricomycetes > Polyporales > Phanerochaetaceae > Terana > Terana coerulea. The sequence continues at coordinate 147,300 of JAKOGH010000035.1, forward strand.
GTTGGCGCGGATGGCATCGGCTCTGCGACGCGCAAACAAATGTATACTGACCTAGCCGACAAAGCGAGAGCATCTGACCCAGAGAGGGCCTCATCCTTGCTGGAGCTCATACCGCCTAGCTGGACCGGGACGTATGCTTACCGCGCTCTACTAGAGCGCGAGAAGCTCCAGGGGCCTCACCCCACAACGTAATGCTCAGAGGCGGTATTGCGGTGCGCAGCTTGACTTTTGGGCTTGCGCTTCTGATGATTCACAGACAGGCTGCAGTGGTGTGGGACGAACCAGGCATGTTTGACAGGTTTTCTCGACCGTTGCGTTCTGACGGTCGGAGTTAGCTCGTCGTGTCGTACCCCATATCGCCGACGGTCATCAACGTTCTGTTCTTCGAGACGGTGTCGGACGGCCTTGGCAAGCCTCTCACGGGTCCGTCGGTTTCCGTCGCGTCGCGCGAAGAAGTCGTCGCGCTTTACGAGGATTGGGAAGAAGACCTCCGCGTTGCTGCCGAGGTGTGTACGACACGTCCTGCGAAATCCCGGCATCCACGGATTGGCGGATGTCTGCGAAGTGCTGATATCACTGTCATGTCAGAATGTGGGGCAAACGTCAAAATGGGCAATCAGCCATGTTTCTGGTTTACCGACATATGTAGACGGGAGAGTCGCGCTCTTAGGTGACTCGGTGAGTGTCTCCCCCTTCATATAAGTCGAATAATGCCGTTGACAGTTGATCTAGGCCCACGCTATGAGCACCCATTTCGGCGCCGGGGCTGGCCAGGCCATCGAGGTAAGTACACACCCTGTCAGTTTCAACAACACGTTGCAGCTGACCATAACGGCACACAGGACGCCTTCATCCTCGGCTGCCTGCTCGCGCACCCTGCCATCGCCGCCGGGCACGCACACGCGGCGCTGGACGCGTACGACGCGATCCGACGCCCCATCGGGAATGATGTCTGCGCGCAGTCACTCAGACTCGGCTTTCTGTACGAGTTTCACCCAGGCTGGCTGCCGCCGGGCACGGACGCCGCGAAGGCGCAGGCGGGCGATGCGCGGGAGCTGCAGAAGATCGTGGATGAGATGGAGGACGTCTGGGCGTTCCACTCGGGCGGGATGCCAGACCAGGATTGGCAGCGCGCACAAGCGATGCTGGAGGACTCGTGTGCGTAGAGCGGACTCAAGCGAGTGTTCCATAGCAATGAACTATACAGACGAGTGCAACTGGCATGGCGCATTGGACAACTAGAGCACAAACAAAGGACACAGTGAGGAAACAGTCTATGAGTACTTTACACAGGACACGGATGCGAACAGAAAAAGAGGAGGATGCATGCGGACGGACAGGAGGCGTGGTATGCGAGACGAGTCACAATGGAGGGTATACACTGTCCATGCCAGAGCACATTGACTACTGTACAATGCGAGCAGAACAACGACGTGCGGCAGAGCGATGCATAACTTAGGTAAAACGACAACGGCGCGGCGCGGGCGGCCGCGACCTTCGACTTTCGGCCTTCGCGGATGCGCGGGCGGCTGCTACCGCCTGCTCGCGTCGGGCTGGCTGGCCATCACGGAGGAGAACGAGGGCCCGAGCGTGCTCCCCCGTCCTCTAGTGCTCCCGCGCGGGCCCAGCGGGCCCCCCGACGTCCGCGCGCGGCCAAACGCGCTCGGCGGGCCCCCGCCCGGTGTCGCCGGCGGCGTCGCGGGGATCAGCTTCTGTATGATATACGGCCGCGTGTCGGGCTGCGGTGGCGGCGCAAGCGTCGTCCGCGGCGCCGGGGTGCTTGTGCTCGGCAGCGGCGGGTGCGGCGCGCGGCGCGTCGTCGCCGTCTCGGAGCCGCCGGACGCGCTCGACTGCGCCGAGTGGCGGAAGTGGATGTCGGAGACGGTGAGCGGGATGGAGTCCGTCGGGGACGGGAGCAGCTCCGCGGGGTCGAGCGGGTGCACGGACTGCGGGACGTCCGCGCTTTCGGTGGGGCGCGCGGCGGGCAGGGCGAGGGGCGGGAGCGGGACAGCCTGCAGCGAGATGTTGGGCGAGGAGGACGGGTGGGAGGACGTGCGGCCGCCGGCCATGGTCATGGAGAGCCCGAGCGAGACGCGGTGCTCGGCGGGGACGGGCGGGATGGAGCTGCTTGCTTGGCCGCTCGACGAGCTCTCGTCGCGCGTGTGGCGGGCGTGCGAGGAGCTGCGGGTCGACGTGGACCGGGACGGCTGCGTGGAGCGGGAGCCGCTCGAGAGGGACTGCGAGCCGGAGGAGTCCATCTCGAGGAAGGAGTACCGGGCGTACTGCGCTGCGGGTCGGCCTCGGGCTCCGGCGCGCCCTCGACGGCCGCTTCAAAGGCAGAGGCGCGATGCGGCCGCCACGCCAAGGCGTGCTTGAGCGACGCCGGCAGCGATATGCCCGAGACCGCGCTGCGGGAGCGCGACCTCCGTCTCCGCTTCGAGCTGCTGTCGTCCTCGAAATTTACTCGCAGAGGCGACGCCATGGGCGGCGCGAGGTACGACGGCCCCGCGGTGCTGCTCGCGCGCGCGTCGCTCTCCTGCACATCGACAGGCACGTCCGACGCCGGCGTGTACATCTGCTTGAGCAGGATGCTCTGCGGCCCCTCGCTCGTCGCCAAGTTCGCGAGCGTCGCGAGGTTCGAGGACGAGCGCATCTCGCGCGGGCCGCGCGGCTTCGGACTCCTGGGCGAGCCCGGCAACGGGAACGTCGAAGCCCACGCGGGCGCAGACTGCGGCGGGGGCGGGGGCTGCTCTGCAAATCGCTGCGTCGGCGTCGGCGAGTCCCCGTCTGAGCGCGTGCGGACGTGGCCCCTGCCTGGCGGCGGGAGCTCGGGCAGGCTGATCGAGTAGCTGCCGTCCGAGTTCTGCGAGCCGTGGCGCGAGTGCGCGCGCGGGACCTGCAGCATCTCCCGCTCGTGGCCATCCTCCTCGCCATCTTCGTCCTCCTCGTCCTCCTTCCGGCCGCTGATGTCGAGGATCTCGACGTCGCGCGCCGGCCGCCCGGGCGCGCTCTTCTGCTGCGGCGCCTTTTCGACGTCGACTTGCTGCGAGCGCCGTCGGGTGAGGAACGACAGCCTGCGGGTCGAGACGCGCGGGTTCGCGAGGAAGCTCTGCTTCCGCTGCCTCTCCCGCCGGCGGCGCACGTACAGGTACGTGAGCGCGGTGAAGGCGAGGGCGGCGATGACGATCCCGACGGACAGCGCGGCGATGGTGCCGCGGCGGAGCGGGGGCGACGACATCGCTCCTACAGGGGTTGCGCTGCGCGTCGCGCGGCGAGAGCGAGATAAACAAAACATGTTCAGTAAGGGGGTGGTTACTGAGCCAGGCACGCACGCGATCACTCACCCGCCGCTGCCCTGCGCCACGGTCGTCACATTCACGCTGCCGAGCACGAGCAGCGCGCCGTGTCCGCCGGGGGTCGCGCCGGCGTTGACGATGTCCAGCTGGTGCACGACGTCCGGGGCGAGCCCGGTCTGGAAGAACAGGAGCGTCGGGGAGGAGAGGTTGAACGACGAGCGGGCGGAGAGCGTCTGCGGCGGGCTGTTGTCCAATGATATATTGTACGAGCCCGAAAGCGGTGTCGTCAACCCTGCAAGTGTCACTGATGTGCCTACGCAACGAGCGATCAAAGGGCGCAGGCATGTCAGCGTGAGAGGCCGCTCGCGCGGAGCGACGAGACGCGGGAGCTTACCATTAAACTGAACAGACGCCCGATCGCCGAGGTTCGTGCTGGTGTGGAAGGACACGTTCTGGGCGGGCAGGAGGCCTGCGTCGAAGGACCACTGGCCCCGGAATGAGAGCTGCGTGTCAGGTAAGGTATGGGTCGCCACGGTGATGTTGGATGTCCTGCAAAGCAATATCAGTACGGCCCAACCGGAGACGGTCTGTCGCCTCCTCATGGCAAGTAGACGACGTAAAGGAAGATTGGCATGCGGCGTTGATCCTGGTGGAATTCCATATAATCGCAAAAAAAGACACGTAGAATGAAGGTGTGGGGGCCCAAGGAGTTCCGAGAAACACGCGAGAAAAAGAAATAGGAAGCTGCGAAGTCTACCTCAAATTGCAAGGCGAGACTCACTGGTTCTTCAATTCTGCGGGGGCGGTGCTGGTAATTAGGGCACGGTCGAATTGTAGTACGATAGCGTCGTCGTTAACGTCGTTAGGGTTATGCATAGTCAGCTGGACAGTATGCTCGCCGTTCGTCAAGTTCGTGAAAGAAGCCAGAACGCTATTTGAAGGGTCCGAGTCTGCGGCCACCGACGACGCGTAATTGGTGGTCGATGTTCCATCCAACGAAACAGAATACGAGACGGAAGAGGGAAATGCGACTGAGGATGTTGGAAACAAGCCATAGAGCGAGATTGCTGTGCCTAAGGATAAAGCAATCAGTAAGAGCCATGAAGGATGTTTCATGGTAAGGGAGGGGAATAAAATAGTTTACTACGGTGTGGCGCGCGGACTGGTATGCTGCACGCAAACCTGAGACACAGACAGGGTCGGTATATGCGTCAGTAGCGGCAACCCTGGTACATATACTCTATAACATATGTCAAAACCTCACACAAAATGTTGAACAAGATTCGTATGCATTTCAGAACCTTTAGTGAATATGATCGCCAGTGCCTCACCATTCCACGTTAACGAGAGTGACGCCTCGTTTGCTGAGGTCACATGAAGGCTGGTCCCAGTGCCTTCACCCGTGACTGGGTCCGGTGTGAAACCGCTGGTGGAATACTGGGGATTCCAGCCTGCGGTGAGGTTCGGTGCGCCGAATGGGTCCGCAAAGGGCGAGTAGGAGACCGTCGGCGAGGTGTCGTCGACGGTAATGACAAACTCATCGTCGCCTGCGGAAGGGGATGCGCCGTCTGCCATGCATGGAGGTGAAATACGGCCCAGGTGACGCCTACGCGTGCGGAGTAGGGGTTGTAGCGGAGTGGACTCGGGGTGCGCCAGGCAGACGAGGGGTGCGTGGGATTAAGAGCAGCAGGAAGGGCGAGGGCCTGCACAAGCTGCTTGCACGCACGCACCTGCGGGCAGCAGGGAGAGGTGTCCAGCGCTGGCCCACGCCCCATCTGCGCTGTCGGGCCCGTGGCCCGCGCTCGGGGAGGCGCCAGGCCATCACGCCTGTCCCTGCTTGCCGCCGGCTGGCTGAGCACGAGTGCATTGCAGCCCCTTCGCGCCCTGGCGCGTCGAGAGAGCCCTGTGCCGGAACGAGCGAAATGCATCAGACACGCCTCCCGGACATCTCATCGCCATGTCGACAGCTCATTAGGAGAACCTACCGAAGTGATATGCCTGGCCCGGCCGTCTGGGCACCGCACAGCCTGCGGCGCCCACGCAGAAACGCCAACTGCGTTCAGGTTGGCTATTTAATTTATGTTTGGCTATTTTCCGCCGGATTTTGGGGGCGAGTTCATTTTGGGTGGCGGAGGAAGTTGAAGGGGCAGAGGTCAGACCGCCGCTTCCAGCCGATGGGCGATCCTTGATGGAGGCGCCCGATGGATCTGACACCGACCGCCCGTCTCGAAAAAGTCAACCGTCCAAGTTCGTTCCCGCCGCTCATCTGCGCCATCGTCCTTCGAGTTCCTCGTTCTCAGGAACCTCCCATCCCACCAGGCGGTCTGTACTCCGCCACACCATCTGTGCGATGCTCGCAAGGGCTCGTATACATGTCGCTCGTGTGCCTCAATAAAGCCTCAATTATGCCGCTTAAACTGCGAGTAAGCGTCATCCCGTTCGAGCCATCAGTATCATCTTCATATGCACGGTAGGTGGACGCCGTCATCGCTATCGATAGGGTCCGATGCTAACATGATAGACAGGCTGCCAAAGGAACAAGGTTCTTTCAGTCGGATGCTTTGACGCGTCAGGTCCCATGGCCGGGCGTGTTCCGCCTCGAGGTCGCAACCGCAGTCGCCTCCACCATGTACAGTGAGTCGCTGTCTACTTTTCGTGACCTGCAATTTCACCTCTGTCTCACGACGTCCATAAGTTCTACTCAGTTTTGTCGAGGTCGATGCCCGCGTCGACTACCGGTCTGTCTGCTTCCGCATCAAGGGATGGTGGCTTGCAAGCGACAGATCCGGTGGGTCTCGGAAACTTAGGCGGTCGGCATTTTAACAATACTGATGTCACAGTCGCCGGTAGGGCCCGTATATACCTGCGCTCATATTGACGACGCAGCCTCTACATGTTGCACCGCGTACTGCCCAAAACCACACTGGTACTTTCCATGTGAACAAAGGTGAATGCAGGCTATTATCCTTTCGATATTCCTGGACTCAACCGTGTCCTGGCTCGCGACGGACCTCATCCACTAGCAGCTCCGCTAGTGCCGCCTTGGCACGTCCATGGACATGTTCCGTTGGTCTTCCGCGGCGACTAGCTCCCGCTGATGACGGCGGCAAGGAGCGGCACGTATAGCACATACATATTCTCGACGCACCGCCTCACTCCGTAACTCCAGCTGATGATGGTGGCGCGCGCAGCTAAAACCTTGAATCGCGCATAGTAATACGCCGTACACACAGCCACTGGCGACTGATGCGCCACTCCGCCTGCGCCAGGCCGCCACGGAGTGCCCGGTACTCGGATGGGCGCGGCGTGCGTGCCGCAGCATGCGGTGCGGTGTCGTATGTCGTCGCGGCTGTCGTCGAGAAACATATGTTTCAAGTGCGTGGCTCCTCTTGCCGACCAGTCTGAGAGCACTAAGCGAGCCTGCAGCAGAGCAAGGGCTAGTGAAACTGATCGCAAGTCCCCGTAATTGCATTTGTAGGCTAGAGATGGTAGTGCATTTCGTCATAGTGAGTGTCCCGCACATGCGTCGTGATTGTCACGGTGGATTTCCGTCGTAGGGATCATCCGCACGCTGCGATGAGGACACAACCAGGCTCGGAACCTACGGCCCGAAACGTGTGCCTGCAGAGATACTTAACGCGCCTGATGTCTACTCATGATGGCTGCATAGGTCAAGCGGCTGTGAACACTGAAGCTTGAAGTTTGAAGGAGAAGCAACTACTTCCGACGGCTACCGAGGCCGCACTAGGCTACCGGTGCATACCCAGAAAATTGTATTGGCCAGGGAAAATTTCCGCTTCACGCTGCATAGTATGTATGTCGATCCGAGAGTGGCGACCTTCGAGTAAACACTATTTTAAATACGCCAAGTTGCTTGAGCTCTTGATTGGCGTGTCACCCTGCACGTGCTGGGAAAGATATTCCTTAAATGCGTAAACGCCCATAGTGACGCCCAGGGCGCTTCTGTGCTTCAATAGCATCTTGCTAGGCTCGACCGTTGCGTTCAACTAGAATGAACCAGTCTCATCGCACGAAGTCGAAGCCAAACCTAACTGCTATCGGAGCTGTGTTTGGTGCTGGTGCGGCGTAGCCAAAGTCCTCGCTAATTTCGACTTCGGGTCAGTCAAGTGGTGACAACGATGGCACTCGCCACTGCCGAGTCCAGCTCACCAGCGTACTTTGCGTCGTACCTCGCCAGGATACGCGAGACGCACCCCGACTTCCCGCTGGACCCCGTCATATTCCAGTCCATCCTGCTCTGCCTCGTCGCCGGCGGGCCGCACGCGCGCCCTGGCGCGCCGTCCCGTGGGTGCAAGAACCTCCTCCTGCGGACGGACGCGGACGACGTGGGTCTCGTGCTCAGTCTCGCGACGATGGTGCGTTTGATTCCTCTGCGGCGAACGCAGGATCTGTCCTTCGATTCCCAGCGTTCATCAGCTGTGGGACCTGGCCGTCTCTGCTGCGTGCGGAGATGGCAGGTCTCGTAGTTTCGTCGCTAGCCACCGTGACCTCGCGCGCGCGTTCGCCGTACGCGCTGTCTTTATTTGACACCGGTCGTTCATGCTCTAGGGTCGAGCTAGTAGACTGTGATTGTGGCTCTGTGGCGGCTGAACACGGCGGTTACTATCAATGAGCCCTCAGAGCTCCGTCCTCCGCTGATAGATGAGGGTGGTCATCTCGGCCTGGGCTCATTGTGGCTTCTGTCAATGATGCAGATGCAATGTAGTTCCCTGCACATACACTCCCCGTGTCTGAGTAGTACTGAGGATGTGCATCTTTCCACACGATGACAACATCAGTTCTTTTTCTCAATGCTGCTATTCAGTGAACAGATACTGACATCGAACCCAGATCCTCACAACAATCTTTGGGCTTCCCACTCACAAATACAAAGCAAAACAAGACCTCAATGCGGGCGGGGCGTCCCACCCCGCCCATCCGCCCCACGAAGAGCACCCAGACGATTTCCTGCGCCGCCTCTTCTTCCGGGAGAAGCACGGCGCACGCCACGGTCCCTCTGGCGACAAGGCGCCGCGTGACCGCGCGCGCAGACCAGGCGGCGCGCACGCGCCGAAGCGGGCGTCGACGTTCCCGGCCGCGCCCCCCGCCGCGGCGGCGCCGTCGGTGCACACGCGCGAGAACACGGAGGAGGCGCGGTTCGACGCCGCGGCGTCGCTCGGCTCGTCGCGCCGCGTCACGACGAGCCCACCGGCGACGCTGCGCACGCGGCCCCAGGCGCCGCGCATGCAGACCGAGCCCGCGTCCGTGTCGGCCGCGACGAAGCACATCGACATCCCTGGCGTCTACCGGCGATCCGCCGTCAGGCAAGCTCGTACGGCGCAGGCGGGCTGCCGAAGGCTCTGGTCGTCGCGGGCCTGGAGCACGTCGAGATCCCGATGCAGAGGGCGCTGCTGAGGGTGCTGCAGGACCGACGGCTGGTGCTCGATGATTATTTCACACTGGCGACGCACGATGCAGAGTTTGGTCCTGGTTCTGGCGGGACGTGGAACCTGCCTCCGGACTTCATCATGGTCAGTGTGTGTCCTCTGGATCCGCACGAGCGGCCGGAGATGCTGGAGACACTGGTGAGCACGCGCGTCGCAGCTCGTGCGCGAATTGGGGCTGAACAGACGTGAAGCTCGACAGGTTTGCGATGAGTGCGGACATTCAGGTCTCCCCGGCCGTGCGACAGGCGTACACGGCCTACCGCTCGTCCATCTCCACGCCGCTGTCCGCATCCTTTCATTCGTTGTCCCCCGCGGGCCGCTGTCCCCACTGAACCCCGGCTACGACACGCCGCCCGTCTCGCCTTCGCCCCGCCTGCGGCCCCTCCCCCTCGGCTCCTCCCCGCAGCTCTCCCCCGCCCACCCGAGCGGATCCGCCGCGCCGGTCGTGTCCCCCGACGAGCTCCAGCAGCTCCGCGCGTTCACGCGGCCCGCCCCGCCGACGCTCGCGTTCGCGCCCGCGGCCGCACGACGCCGCCGACGACGCCTGCACCGCCCTGCACGCCTCCCTCCACATCTACCTCGCCGACCTCTTCGCCGCCGCACGCCACCACCCGCTCCTCGACGGCACGCTGCTCACCCGCCGCGCGCACCAGGACGCGGAGGCCCTCGCGCGCGCGCACCGCGTGCTCGGCGGGGACGCCCTCGGCGCGGAGCTCGTCACGCACGCCGCGCAGGCCCCGCCGCCGCACGACGGCGCATCGAGCCGCAGCAGCGGCAGCCAGACGGACGGCGGGCCGCACACGGAGGACGGCCTCTGGGGCCGCGGCGCGGACGCAGACGCAGACGAAGCGGTGTGGCTCGGCGCGGAGCTCTCCGTGGGGCGGCGCAAGGCGGCGAGCCTGCGCAGCGTCGAGGTGCGCATCCACGCGCCCGACACCCCCGATGGCCCCGACGGGCGGTTCGCGCGCGCGGAGAGCGTGCGCAGCCGCGACTACGGCCACGGCGCGCCGAGCCTGCTCGCGCCGCTGCCGCTGCCCCCGCGGTGCTCGACGTGTCCGAGGTCGACGTCGGGCGCGTGTTCCCGCGGGTGGTGTCCCACCGTCTGCGGGTGCGCGCGGGCCCGGACGACGAGATCCTGGGGAGCATCATGTGTCCCGCCGTGCGCACGCATGCGCCGCCCGACGGTCCCTCGGCGGACAGGAAGACTGTCAAGCAGGTTCTTGTGGGGATCCTGGCGGAGGTTTGAATGTTATGCTCCATTCATATTGATAGATACCCAACTAGTTTCTCAGTGAAGAGATTAATGCATTATTTCCGTGAGCGACAGGTGCTTTCAAGTTGCCTGTCGTATTTATTACCAACGTTTCTTCTGAATGCGGTGACGGTATTCGCGTACAATGTCTAGCTAGCGAGTATTTCGTACGCAATGCATTCATGAGCACGAGGCAGCCCTGAGCGCCATCCCTCCATCCACCCAGGTAACTTCTTGTAAAGTGCAGAGGTCACACAGCTTACCAGAATGCACTGCACGAATGGGAAGGGACAATGTAGACGTGTACGGGATGTATTGTCCCTAATTTACCGTACAGACGACATCTTACACAATTTGTCCCGTGCGATCCCCAGTCAATGACGCATGAGAGAAAAAAGAGTAATCATACAACGGCGCGCGAGCATCCACTGCTCTTTTTCGATGTTTAGCTTATTATGCATTCAGACGAGAGCAGCAGGCATGGGCGAAGGCAGTACAGACATATCATGGCATGTGGGCCACAAGAGTGGGATGCAGACAAAGCAGCGACGAAAAGAGGAGGCCATCCGGGAAAATTTATGAACGGGGCTTCTCCTACATGCCAAAACATATTGCATGAGTAAAAGTTGTGATAAAGTATATTAACTGACGCACCTTCTTCTCCTTCCACAGAGCAAGAAGACCGACACCCGAGACCTTGACGACCTTGAAGCGGACACCGGGAATATCACCCTTGGCCTTGCCGCGGCGACCGAAACCAGAGATGAGGACCTCGTCGTTCTCGTCGACGAAGTTCAAGCAACCATCATTCTGCCGCCGTTGCGTGAGACCCCACAATGTCGGAGTGCGAAGGGGGAACTCACGGGCACGAAAGCGGTGACCTTCTTGCCGTTCTTGATGAGCTGCACACGGACACACTTCCGGATGGCAGAGTTGGGCTGCTTGGCCTCGACGCCGACCTTCTCGAGGACGATGCCCTTGGCGTGCGAGGAGCCTCCTGTTGGGGAGGTCTTGTAGAAGTTGCCGAGGGCGCGCTTCTTGTACGACTTGTCCGCCTGTTGTCACGCATCCGCACAAGTAGCAAAAGCAGCACTGTCAGTTTACAGGCCATTGCGAGTGAAATTTCGAGGCGAGGGGACTGACCCAGCGATTGAGGCGGCGGTCGGTGCGGAGCTTACGCGCGGCTTGCAATCCACGGGGTTTGTTGGCTGCGCAGCATTGTCAGTCAGAGGTTCGACAGCGTTGGAAACAGCGAGCAGGACGACATACAGCCCATTCTTGCGGTGGATGTCGGTGTCGATAGCGGTGGAAGGGCGCTTGTGCCCGTCCACCGAGTGTGAGAACAACTGTAACAGTTTTGCGGAAGTTGCCGAGAGTGCTCGGGCGCTCGAAGGGCGCTTCGACCTCACAGTCGAGCTGTGTCTGTCAGCTTGTTCGTATTCGCTCGCCGTTGAAACATCTCTGCTTGTTGTGCTCTCGGTTGATTTCGACATGTCTACCGACTTTCGCCCTGACGCATCATCTCTCGCTCCAGCAGTCAGCACGCCTACTGCACCGATCTCTACCGTTCGCTGTCTCTCACTGCTATTCCATGACGACGTCCTGAAGTGGTGGGAAGTGGGAAAACGCATCAACTTGTGCAGACTCGCGGCAGAGGAAAGGTGTAGGGAAGGGCTTGCTGCTTTGAGTACGCAAATCATGCGGAATTGCATCGTCCCCACGGACCTTCACCTGTCGACCATCCGCATGCAGGTGGGAATCGCATGGTCTCCCTAATTATCTCTTTGACCTATGTCGGTATAAATACGGATAAGAGGGGGACATGCTATCTCTGAGCACATCCTTATCCTACCCTTATTTGTACCTGATTCTGGGACGACTCTTCCAACCTCCTATCATCTGCCCAGCATGTCAAGCGAAACCAAGTATTATCACCATGGACGCTTTCACTTCTCTGGGGGCTCTATTCCTGACACTGTAACGGCCTATCGGACGTATGGAGACCCTAAGAATCCTTGCATCGTCTTTCCAACGTGTTATGGCGGAAAGCTAGACAGTAAGTCTCTTTCACACCATGCACGTCAAGGCAGAGAGCTTGAAGAATATAATGTTTTAGGTCAGTTGTATTTGGTAGGAGAGGGCAAGGCAAGAAATAGATTTAAGGCATTGCTTAAACATGTCTGATCGTGTGCCAGGTTCTAGACACGACTAAGTACTTCGTTGTGACTTTTGCGCTCTTTTCAAATGGGGAATCTTCATCTCCATCGAACACGGTGAATGACATACAGCGTTTCATGGATATGTGACGCTCATCCCTCAGTAAAGCCGTCTCCATTCAATGGTCCTTACTTCCCCGTGGTCACCTATGAGGACAACATGTGTGTTCCTCCTCCTTCAACCGCTTTGCTATTTTGAACCGGCTGTGTAGCCGGGCCCAGCACACCGTCCTCACCAAAGAGCTCAACGTTACGAAAATCCTCTGTGTGATAGGATTTTCTATGGGTGGACAACAAACATACCATTGGCCGGTCATGTACCCAGACTACGTTGAGAAGTTTGTCGTTATATGCGGTTCAGCTCGCACCTCTCCACACAACCAATGTTTCCTCGAGGGGCCGAAAGCTGCGCTCACGGCGTCCAAGGACTTCGATAACGGACATTATACGAGCAAGCCTCAGCATGGCATCCGTGCCTTCGGTCGGGTATACAGCGCATGGGCTTATGGACAAACCGTGCGTCCTTTATTCTTCTGCTTCCTGTACTAGCATGTTGATGTTTAGGTACGTGTCCCAGTGGTACCGAGAAAATCAGCATCTATACAATGGCCGGTACACCTCGCTGGACAACTTCCTTCGTGCAGAATGGGAAACCGGCTTCCTCGCAAACTGGGATGCCAACGACATGCTCACTCTCCTTCGAACCTGGCAAATGGGCGACGTCTCAAAAGTGTCGAACGTCGGCCAGTCGCTGCAGGGTGACTTGGTTGGCGTTCTGAAGAGTATCAAGGCCAAGGGTCTGATCATGCCGTGTAAGACAGACTTGTATTTCCCAGTATGTGTCCAGTTCATATTGCACGTGGGGAAACAAGCTGATGGGCTGTAATCGACAGCCCGAAGATAGTGAGGCCGAAGTCGACGCTATGGGCTCTGCTATCGCGAAGCTAGTTGTTATACCTTCCGTGTGGGGTCACAAAGCTGGTGGAGGCGCGAGCGAAGCCGACACTCAATTTATCTTCAAGCAGGTCGGCGAGTTTCTTCAGGCTTGATATCACGTATGTGGCCGATTTGGTACACGCTTGGGATTTTCTCTTTTCTTAGTCGACCATGATGCCGTGGAATACTTCTTGAATCGCGAGTACATGTGGATACGCTATGGGAAGAAAAGCAAGCTATGACACTGAATACCTCGAACTGGGCATTCCCGTGATCTAGGCGTACACGCTGGCAGCGACATTCCCACTCGTCCTGTTTCGCTGCTGTTCCACATGTATACCGCCATGCGCGATATGGCAACGACCGCCTCCACTGTTCAACCATATCAACGTGGCAGAAACGCTCCATAAAACTTGTGGAATGCCCCCCCCATCAATCGCGCGATAGCTCGCAGTAGGCCCGCATACTACATATGTCCTACCAGTCCCCCGCCGTGTTGGCCTCTACCGCGATGAGTGAAACGAAGTACTACCGCCACGGCCGCTTCCACTTCTCGGGAGGGTCGATCCCCGACGCCGTGACTGCTTATCGGACATACGGAGATCCCAAGAATCCGTGTGTAATCTTTCCTACCTGCTACGGTGGAAAGCTCGATGGTATGCGGAGCTACTCCTCCGCTTTTGGTGCTCACCTGACAGTGGCGGGATGCTTTGTAGATCAGTTGTACATGATTGGAGAAGGCAAGGCAAGAAGTCGAGACACGTATACATGTTGTACATAATGGCTGATCAAAAAGTAGGTATTTGACCCCAAGAAATACTTCATCGTTACCTTCGCGTTGTTCTCCAACGGAGAGTCATCTTCGCCATCTAACACGGTGAGAACGGCTTACTTGCTATATGTGCATATGCTGAATCGCTATGCCAGCCTTCTCCGTTTAACGGACCGTACTTTCCTGTTGCCACCTATGAAGATAACATGTGAGTCATATGCACACAGTGTCATTCGCACGGCTCGCTGAATGGTAGCTAGCCGCGCCCATTACACCGTTCTTACGAAGGAACTGTCCGTCGCGAAGGTTTTCTGCGTGACTGGATTCTCCATGGGTGGACAGCAGGCGTACTACTGGCCTGTGATGTACCCGGACTTCGTCGAGAAGTTCGTCAGTATATGTGGCTCCGCGCGGACGAGCCCACACAACCAGTGGTATATACTACTTCCTCTTTCCCGGGTGTCTGGTAATAATTGGCCTTGTTCCCCTGGCAAGCTTCATCGAAGGCCCGAAGTCTGCTCTGCTAGCTTCCAAGGACTTCCTCGACGGCCACTACACCACTCGACCCTCCCAAGGCATTGGCGCGTTTGGGCGGGCGTACAGCGCGTGGGCATACGGCCAGACCGTACGCATCGCCATTGCTCTGTCTATGTACATGCGCTCATTCCGCTCCTGCGACAGTGGTTCCACGAGAAGCAGTACCTGTACGGCGGCAAATACACGAGCTTGGACAACTTCCTGCGCGAAGATTGGGAAGGCTGGGAGGGCTGGGACGCCAACGACATGATTACTCTCATCAACACCTGGCAGCTGGGCGACGTCTCGAAGGTTTCCGCCATCGGCGCGTCTCTACAGGGAGACCTCGTCGGCGCATTAAAGACCATCAAGGCCAAGGGGTTGATTATGCCGTGCAAGACCGATCTCTATTTCCCGGTAAGCCTTGTCCTGATTTTTAACCGCCAATTAAAATGACCGTTCGTTCGCAAGCCTGAAGACAGCGAAGCCGAGGTTGAGGCCATGGGACCGTCTATTGCGAAGCTGGTTGTTATTCCTTCGGTCTGGGGGCATGTCGGTAAGTCCACCGTCACATCTGCATAACATCGACATCGCTGACATGAATGACAGCGGGCGGAGGAGCCAATGAAGAAGACACCCAATTCATATTCAAGCACATCCAAGAGTTCCTTGCATCTTAGACACCCAGAGGCGCAATGAATATGATATGATGGGTAATAGTGGTATGCATGCATTCATGGGTGTATCGCATTATAAAGAGTCGTTACATACGAGGTGTTAGGCGTGAAACCAAAGCGCGGAGATCGTCCTTCTTTTATCTTCCAGGGCAGCAGCGAACCCCTCCAAATCCTCCTCCCCACCGAGCCCCCAAACTCCCATCAAAGCTTGACAAGGATCCCTTGACCCTCCAGATAGCGCTTCAGATCCGCCATAAGCTCCAGCTGTTCGGCCACCGTGAGGCCGCTAACGATGGTCTGCAGCACGGAGCCTACTGTGACGTTGTTCTGGCGGATGAGGCTGCTGTAGTACACGTAGGTGAATACGCCCATAAGGAATCTGCAAAACGAAGTGTCAATTGTGAGCCATAGCGCAGCAAAGTAATGCAAGACGTACTGGCAATCCATGCGATCCGTCATGCCGCCGTGACCTGGGATGCTGTGTCCGAAATCCTTGATGTCGAACGCACGCTTGAACCCAGAGGCGAAGAACCCTCCGAAAGGCGCGACGAGCGAGGCGAAGACGGCAAGGAAGAAAAGATGATAATGGTACGGCGCATACGGGATAGTGGCCACGGTGCGGCCAAGCTGTTGTGGAAGGCTCTTCAGCTGCGAAACAAGCAGTGAACAATTGAGCTACGTACAAGAGTAGACAAGACTGTGCCGATAGGTGCAGGAATGGCTGCCTCTCTCCAAACGAACACCGGGTTAGGCACGCAAGTGAGCATACCGTCAAACGCGCTTGCACCCAGCTCCTTTACAGGGCAAATCATGTATTCAAACCGCATGAAGTAGGTGCCCCAGAGCAGAGCGAAGAGGATAGTGCTGAAAAACGCGCCGACGAAACCTTCAACGGTCTTCTTAGGGGAGAGCTTGATGAGAGGCGTAGTACCAAGGGTGACGCCCCAGACGTAGGCGAAGATGTCGTTGCAGATGACGAGAGAGGCCGGGACGAAGAACCATATCATGCCCTCCAAGATGTTGTTCACAATGAAGTGACTGGAGACGACGATGAGTAGCAGGGTCATGTGTACCCAGCAGAACAGCCCGAATTGTTGCTTGAGGTAGCCGCGCTTCAGCGACGTCACGAAGCCAACGAAGCCGATGGTGTACAGGAGGAAGCTGACCATACGGTGGTTTGTCGCAAAGCCTGTCAATTGAGCGTTCGAAAACACGACGTGCTGCATTGTAATGTCAGACATACATCAGGGTCCACAGCTCAGATTTCTCACCTTGAAGTAGTAGATAATACTCTCGCCGTACAAGAAGTAGTTGACGACCGCGAAGAAGTACCAGTTCAGTGTCTTGCTCCAAGGGTCACGGTCGCGTTCTTCTTCCTCATCTTTCGACTTGCGCTTTAGGGAGAAAAGCGCCGTGACTTCGCGGTATACGAGCATCTGGCACATGAACACAAGGAGAATCATATACACGTGTCCCATGAGAAGAAGGCCTTTGACACTCTTGAGTACGCCTAAAATTGTCGATGACTCTCAAAAACTCACCTAGGAACCCTCCAATCATGATGAACGTCCACAACGTCCTCGTCAACGCATTCTGTCGCTTCTTCACCTTCTCCGTGTCCTGAGGCCCCGCTTGCGGATTCGGATGCTTCTCCACGTCATGTGGCTTGACCCCGTTGTGTTGCGGCAGTGCAGATGCAGCGGACTTCTTCTCCTTCTCTTCCAATACCTTCTTCTCATCCGACGATGGCGGGACGAGCGGTGGGACAGGTGGTCTTGTCTCTGGTTTTGGTGGCAGCTCGGGCTCTACAGCTAACGGTGCAGCTGGCTCCCTCTCCTCGGCAGTATTCCGCTGGGTAGCAGGCGCGTCTCCGTTGGGCGCGTCGAGACTTGGGGCCACTTCCGCGTCTGTCCTAAACTCCTGGACAGACGGCGACACCACCTGCCTCGCCACCTCCTTCACCTCTTCCAGAGGCTTTGCAAGAATCGCTGGACTGCCGAGGGGGGTTTCCGCCGGCGACGTCTCGGGGAAAGCTGAGCGGTCGCAAGAGGCTTGCCACTCGCGAGCGCACGCGCAGCGGCGCGAGCTGCTTTCTCCTGCAGTCTCTTCTCCAGCCTCGCCTGGGCCTTCGCCTTTTTATAGCACTTTTCGACAGTGGTACGGGCTCGGAAGGACTGCATGGAAAGCACGTTATATTTCGTGGCCGAGAGAAAGCAGGTGTAACATACCTCGTCGGTGACGTTGCGGATTCGTCAATTACTTCCTCCTCAGACTCCTCGCCGGACTCGATGGCGAGCGCATCCCATGCCGTCTTCGAGGCAAATGACGGTCGTGAAGCTGAGGCAGCAGAAGGCCTGCTCATGTTTTGTGCCGTGGAGGGGATGGTCGAGGACAAGTTGCAGTGCGCGCTGTCAATGCGAGCCGTGAAGTCATGCCTGCCGAAGGCGCCCATGGCATCAGCCAACCACGGTCAGCGTGATTTCCGGCCAAAATTCGCGGCCAAAATTCGCGAGCAGTTCCATAGAAATATTATAGTTTATATCTAAGACAACAGCGAGACAGGGGGAGGCCAAGGTAATACAGAGGGCAAGGGATACAGAATGTATATGCAGGATGCAGGGGAATCCATGTGGTGTGTGTGGTCCGAGAGCTTGTATGCGATGAGTCCGACGCGAGGTATGGCGCCAGAGAATGGATTCGAGCAGTAATTAGTCAGTACGTCGAGCAAGCGAGCCTCAGAACTTCCACTCGTCGTCGACCTCCATCGCCCAGGGGACTGAAAGGTGTTTCAATGAGCGAACGAATTCTTGAAGGACAAGCGCGGGAGTACGTACACTTGTTGAGCAAGGTCTTGGAGAATATTTTCTCGATTGGGACGCCGTGCTTCTTGCACCAGGCGGCCGTAATTCTAGGGTCGAGGTAATTGATCT
This sequence comes from Terana coerulea, assembly GCA_024811115.1. NCBI lineage: Eukaryota > Fungi > Basidiomycota > Agaricomycetes > Polyporales > Phanerochaetaceae > Terana > Terana coerulea. The sequence goes on from JAKOGH010000035.1 coordinate 165,342, forward strand.
TACTGGTACCAAGTGCAACCTCCTTGCCAGCCTCGCGGTCCTCCATCTGTAGCTTGAACGTCTTGATCTTGTCGTCCAGCTTCGCGATCTGCTCCTCGATTTTCTCTGTCGGTTTTTCCCTCTTCATCTCAGCCTTACCCGTGCCCCTCTCCTTCTTGAGCTTCTTGAACTCGGCCTCGATATCTTTGATCCTGTCCTTGAGAACAGAGTCGGCCTGAGGCTTCTCCTTCTGCTCGACAAGTTTCTCGTTCTCCTTCTGGAACTTTTTCTCAGCTTTCTCAATCTCGCGAGCCTTCCACTGCTCTTCGTGCTCGGCGACGCCCTCATCGTCAAGGTCAGACTCGTCTTCGGCGTATAGCTTCTTCTTCTTGAACTTGGGGTCGATGGCGAAGAGGGTGTGACGAAGCTTCATACGTTCGTACTTGAACCCACGCAGCTAGATAGCCTACTTAGGTACTCAGCATCAGAACGAAGTCGCAGCGGACTCACCTTTTCCTTCATCTTCAGCATGCTCTGCTCGTGGGTCTTAGGAGCGGCACGTTGATGGTTACACAAGATGGCAACCATTCGGTTCGCATGATTATATGCGTTGAGCTTCTCCTGGACCGTCCCTTTCTCAGGGGCGTGCCCTCGTCGAGCTGTTCCTGGAATGTGTGCGATGCGTTGTAGGTACGGAATACCTTTGCCGTCAGACCCTTCATGAAGGATGACAGAGTCTTGTTGACATCGGTGGTCTGCGATATTCATCAATCTCAAAACATTCAACGAGATGAGAGCACACCGCCACACACTTCAACTCGATCGAAAAGTTTGTCTCCTTCAGACGTTTGGTCTTTGAAAATCTTGATGTTTTTGAAGACCCTATCGTCGACTTGTACACGATTGTAGTACCGGATAGAGTCTTTACCGAGGAAGTCGAACACCAAAAAGTTCGGCGGCTCAAGCGTAATGTGCTCATACCGCAGCGAACAACAGCCGACAGTATCGGCTTCGTCTTCGCCCTTCTCATTACCCGCTCGAAGGGCGAGCACGTCGATGAAGTACAACGCGGTAGCCATCTGTCGCTCCTTCATCGACTTGTCTTTCAGCTTGCCCCGGTAGTCCGCACGGATGCGGTCAACGTGTTTCTACAAGCTTTAGTCAGCTCACGCCACATTGTCTGGAGGAGTTAACCAACCTTCAACTCTCTCGCCTTCTCGAACTTCAACATGTCGCTCTGACCCTTGAGCGAGCTGCCCGCCGCCAAGAACACATACTTGTAGTTGCCGTTCACGTTCTCAACCCAGTTCGCAAGCCAAGTGACTGTCTTGTCATGGACGACCTGCTTCCACTTCCCTGGTGCGTTCGGCTTGGGTATCGGTACGCTGTTGCCGATGTTGATCGTAATATCCTCTGGGCGGACACGGAGCTGCACCGTCCCATTCCATCAGTAAATCGCAAGCTCCCGCAGAAACGCCTTGACGAGGTGGATTACCTTGAGACGCCCTTTCTTCGGGTGGTCACCACGCCCTCGGAACAGACCTGGAGGTTCGACTCTGAAGTTGCCAACTTTCTCCTTCCGTCCGTCAAGTGTACAATGCGTGTAAGGCGCCTCTAGCTCATCCTTCGCTTTCTTGGCCTCCTTCTTCCCAGCGGTAGACATGGCCTTCTTCTGCGCCTTCAATTCCTCGAAGTGCTCGTAGATAGGGCGGAAGTCACAGAGCTCGAACTTCGTGATCTTCGTGCCGTCGCGCTATATTCGGATGGTTATAAGCAACAAAAATGAATGTGGTGGACGTAACATACAGGTGGGTTCTTCTTGAGGACTTGCTTGAAGTCGTCGAAGAAGTTGCTGTTGAAGGTTTGATCTTGTGCATGGTCCATCCCAAGAACGGCAGCATAGAAGCCGGCGACCTCTTCAGATGCCAGTGGAAGGTCGACTGTCTTACCTAAATGATATATTTTAGCTGAATTCAAGGAAGAGAGATACAAATATGCCCGTACCGTTGTACTTCATCTTCACGCTGGAAGGTAAGGGCTCGTACGGAGGGGGGAAGTAGACTCCGTTGTGTTCCAGAGTCTGCCACTTCTCAGAGTTGTCCCCTTGGTCGTTCTGCTGCTCCCACCACTTGTACACTTCCTCTTCCTCCTCCTCTTCCTTCTTCTTCCTCCCCTTCTTCGGCTCCGCGCCGCCCTCCTCCTTCACCTTCTTCGCGGCCTTCTTTGGCAGAGGCGTGTCTGAACCACTTGCCGTCTCCTCCTTCTTGACTTTCTTCGCGGCCGGCGCGCGCTTAGTAGTAGGCTTCTTCAGCGGCTTCTCGTCATCGTCCTCATCGTCCGCATCGCTCTCCGCCTTCACCTTGCTCTTCCCCTTCGCCGGAGTCTTCTTCGCCGCGATGGGCTTGTCGTCCTCCGACTCCAGGCCGAAGTCGTCGTCGCTCTCCTCCTTCTTGACGCGCTTTTTAGGCGGGGGCCTGCCTTTGCCGTTCGCTGCCCGCTTCCGCTTCGCCACCGGCTTGTCGTCCTCACTGTCGTCGCTGTCCGCAATAGCGGGCTTGCTCTTAGCGCCGTTCCGCTTAGAGACACCGTTTCCATTGGGCGCGTGTACGCTCGTGGCTGCGACCGCGCCCGGCATGGGAACCGCGGTCGACTTCGCCTTGGCTGGCGAGGTAGACGTGCGAAGGGGCGTTTCATCCTCGCTGGATGAAGTCTCCGGTACGGCCTTCTTGCGTTTGAGCGTCCGCATATCGGGGGTGAGAGGCTCTGACTTGGTTCGGGTTACTTGTGACTGTGGCATAGCACACGGTAAGACATAAGTTTAAGGCGTGGCGCTAGAGTGACCATAGCGTGCATGCATGCTGAAAGTATTTCACTTACGAGGGGGGCATCACTGAGGTCAGAACTGCCATCATGGTACTTCCCATTCCCATTAGCATGCCCGTTCGTACCGTTAGGCATGTTGTTCGGGCCAGACTTGGCTCGGATGGGTCGGTCATCGTCCGAGAGCATCTCGACGTCGCCGGACATGGTCGTACTATCACCAGGGGGGGCTCAGAAGGGAGACAAGACGAGAAGGGACCGTGAGGAGAGAAGGTGGTGGTTGGAGAGCAAGATGGGAAGGTATCTGTTATACCTGACGCCTGATGTGACACCGCTCGGCTCTTGTTCAAGTGTCCCCAAACCTGCCCTAAACGCATCCATTTCGGCTTCTCTTGCCTTCCGACGCACTCTCAGGCAACATTCCAAAGTTACACTAAACCGTACGTCTCGATATCTGGACTCTGCTTCGTTCTGGTGGCCTGAAAGATGGATGTCTAGATGGCCAGCCCGCCGCCGTCCCTCTACCGCAACCCGTGGGCAAAGGCTGACGCGTGGAGGAAGCACCCGGTGTTCCAGCAAAGACAGATGCTCAGCAAGATGTTCCCCGGCTTTGGCATCGCCGTCGTAGCCTTCACTACCTATGTTGTCGCTGAGAACCTGTTCTTCAAGTCTGAGGACGAGCACAAGCATCACTGAGGCCCCTTCGAGCGTGAGCGAATTCCCACTGAGGCGTTACAACCTTCACCGACCGATCAGTTCAACCTTTGATTATCAGGAGCATGACTGCACGCTGCAGCGCCCAGTGGTGTCTGGAGCGGCACGGCAGAGTGTACTCCTTGTAGTCATGCATGCGCAGGTCATACCGTCACCTCCACCAGTACCCATCGCGAGCGGAGCGAGTGCGTCCAGTGACATGTCGGCACCCTCGGAAGAGTTAGAAAGCTAGCGCGGCCGAACTGAATATTAGGCATTGTCCGCCAGCGGAATCTATCCTTGCGTGTCAATAACCTAAATCATCGTAGAGTCAAACGGGCCTGAAGCCAGAGGTCTTGTCAGCCGTACCCGCTTCGTTGCGTCGAACACCGCAAGTGCTGGGATTATCTTTCCCTCAGTACCAAAGAGTGTCGGAATGTGAAGTGGTTCCATGGAATTAGACCGCACAATCCACGACCTGCACGTAAATGAGGGCGGGTATGGCTTTCTAATCGCAAGCTTCCGACCTTTCCCCACCTCAAATGCCGACACGTTGATGAATTACAACTGGCAGTACCGCCAGACACTTCCTTGGTACCAACTTGGTAGCATATAGCTACGCCCGAAGGTATCTTTTGTACACCTCATTCTCCGTCTCCTCCACATAAGGATATCCAAGGTTCTCTAGGAACTTCTCGAAGTCTGCAGCGTCGTTCGGTGGCACTTGTATCCCTGCCAGCACCTTTCCAATATCTTCATGGCGGACATTAATCTCAAATTCACAGCACGTGAGCGTCAGAACAGAGAGACTTACCCGCTCCGTGATTCCGGTAGTGGAATAACGAAATATTCCAACCAGCGTGGATGCCTTCGAGGAACCGTCGCAATGCTGCTGGCCTCTCGGGGAATTCTATCACACTGTGAGCGTCGCGCACTGGCACCGTATGGGCTTCTCGAGAGACTTACCGAAGCGGAACATCCTCTCATTAGGCACCACGCTACGACCGCCGATCATGTACCGCGCGTGACTCTTCGCAAGCTCGTCGTCGCTGATGTCGAAGCCCTTCATGCCGCTCTTCTCGAGTTGCGTGAGCACATCCGACACCTCCTTCTCGCGCTGTGTCGTCTCGAGCTTGAAGGAGATGAATATCTGGGCGCGTTCCGAATCGTTGTACCGATAGATGAATTCGGTGGTGGCGCGAGGGTGGATGATTGTATGCAAAGCAACAAAGCTATCGTGCTAGTGTGAGCTACGGTGATTCCCGTGCAGAGGTATGAACGCACCTGCCAGGCTTCTCAGGAATCTCTACGCTGAGGAGGGCTTCGCGCCCCTCTCCCAGTTCCGCACGCTCCGCGACGAATCGTAGCCGGTCAAAGTTCATATTTGCGCCGCTGACGACAACGACGAACCGCTTGTTCGCACCGAGCAGGTTATTTTGTGCGATGTACCGCTTGAGACCAGCCAATGCAAGTGCACCCGCAGGTTCGGTGATAGATCTCGTCTCTGAACCCTTAGTGAGCTTGTTGAAAAGTTACACAACCGGCATGAGCTTACCTTCAAAGACGTCCTTGATGGCAGCACATATTTCGTCGGTGTCGGCTTTCACGACGCCGTCCAAGAGTTGCTGGCACACGCGGAACGACTCTTCACCAACGATCTTCACGGCAGTGCCATCGCTGAACGGTCCCACCTCTCTCAAAAGAATCCGCTTCTTCTCCTGCAGACTGCGCTCCATCGCGTCGCCATCAAACGTCTCAACGCCAATAACCTTCGTCTTCGGGTCTCCGATGCGCTTGACATACGATGCAATGCCCGCAGCGAGACCGCCGCCGCCGATGGCCGCGAATATTCCGTCGAGATCTTCCGACTCGGGGAGCTTATTCAGAATCTCCACACCGATGGTACCCTGACCGGCAATGACGAGGGGATCATCGTATGGGGGCACAAAAGTGATGCTGTGTACTTTTGCGAGGCGGGCACATTCAGCTTTGGCTTCGTCAAAGTCGTTGCCGTGTAGCACGACTTTTGCACCCAAGCGTGAGACGTTCCGGACCTTGATGGATGGTGTGTTCTGGGGCATAACGATCGTGCATGGAATGCCCAGTTTCTGGCCAGAGAGCGCGACACCTTGCGCATGGTTTCCTATAACACAAACGTAACGGGCATAGTCATGAGATACCTGGGTATATCATACGACATCGGTACGCACAACACTGACCAGCACTGCACGTCACGACGCCCTTCCATCGCTCGTCCTTCGGGATATGCGCCATAAAATTGTACGCCCCGCGGATTTTGAAGCTGAAGACGTCTTGGAGGTCTTCTCGCTTCAGCCATATTTCGTTTCCGAGCCTCGCTGATAGGCCCTCGCATCGTATGAGCGGAGTCTCCTTGACAAAGTCGTAGACCTTGGTGTTGAGGATGAGACGAAGGTAGTCAGGGGTGCCATCCGGCAGGAGGTGGTGCTTCGCTAGACGCGGGTACGAGATGGGCTCCGGGGCATGCGACGAGTATTCTAGAGTAGCAGACGTAGCCATCGTTTCGTCCAATGATGCAAGAGATTAGGATGAAAGGGCAAGGTGGAGAGAATGAGTTATATGAAAGCAAATCTCGGGGAGTGACTCACCTCAAAGCAAGCTCAAAAAGGCAATCGACGGATTCCTCACCTTTCCTCATGCACTTTGCGCGCCCTCCTCGAGGCAAGTTATATGCTGGGCAGGGGCACAGGCCAGGCCGAACCTCACGTAAAGGACGGCTATTCAGCAGCTTGGCGAAGGGGATTCATTTAAGTCTAGTAGTACGTGCTACTACCTAAACCAGTACGGACATGATATGACGGGGATGGTACTATACGACAGGTCAGCGGGGGTGAAATACATCGAAGTGAGAGTAGTGGAGGTGTGTAGGACAGCAGGATTAATCATCATAAAGAAAGAAGAGATGGCGAGAAGACAAGATAATCCCAAAGACCAATGATACAACAGAGAGGGAGGGAAAGCAAGAGACATGATAGCGAGTCCACGATCGAAAGGTAAGACAAGGGATAAAGTCACGGCAGTCTGTCATGAAGTCGCCGTTCTCCGTTCTCTCTCCTTCATCTTCGCCCCTGGTCCATATCTCTCCTGGAAGTTTATGAGCTCCTCCATGAGGCTCTCCATTTGTTTCATTGTCGACAACGCCGACTCTGGACCGGGGCCTTGCAGTGGTATGAACGAGCCATTCGTCTCCGACGGCCGCGACCGAATCTCGACTGGCGAAGCGGCGTCCGCGCCGGTGTCCGGGTCAGACTCGCTCTTATCCTGCTCCGGCGGCTGGTGACCGGACTCTCCGGACTCGGGAGCATCTACACGTGTAGCGCGAGTCTCCTTCAGCACGCTCTCCAACGCTTCCCGACGCCTCCCCCGCTCTGCAGCGCTTGCCTGCTCTCGCCCAACCCATTCGACAAGCGATCGGACGCGCTTGTTCATATCCACCACGCTCATGCGTTTACTCGGCCACTTGACTTTCACTCCCCGCTCCGCCAAGCGGTCGCTCGAGTCGGCGACGTGCGCAGCGCTGCCGATCCCGCGAACTTCGAGTGGTCGCGGTATGTCGGTGGGCAACATGGGTTCAAGGTGAGCGAGGTAGTCGGGGAGGTGCCATGATGTGAAGAGCGGCTGCTGTGACACGGCGTACGCGTGGGAAGCATGGTACGCTCGCGACGTCTGCGCTGAGGATGTTGGGCCGTGTCCGTTCACGCCATTTGCATGTGTGCGGCGGCTGCTAGTTTCTTGGGCTGTGTAGCGGGTGTGAGGAGGCATGCATCAAGCTTAGGAATGATAGCCTCACCTTTCGTTCGGTTGCCTGCCTTCCTTGCGCTTGTAACTTGGGTTCACACGTCACGTGAGTGACGTCACGACACTCTGATGCTTTGTACGCGACTCACCTTCGTCGCCGTCGACGGACATGGCGTCTTGGGCTTTGCGGGCACCACCACGCTTCCCTCGCGCTGCGCTGAGCTTGGTATTCGACACCGTCGTCGCGGACAAAGGTGGCGGCAGAGACGGCTTCGTCGTGACAATCGGCGAGGCGTCGGGCGCAGCGTTGCCGGCATGTGTACGGTCTGACATTAGAGATGCGGACCGTGCGCGTTTCGGTGGTATGCTGCAGGCCTGTTAGGATCATCTATGGCTGGAAACAACGGGCAGCGCACCTATCGTCGTCAGTCCGCTTCCGCTTCTTCCGTGCACTGACGATGTCTGCTTCAACCTCTAGCTCCAGCTCAGTTTCTTGTGCTCGGCCGTTCATGATAGCCGGTGAAGACACGAGCGGTTTTCTGTCTGGGTTTTCCTTTGCAGCTTCCGCGGCGGCCGCCTCGGCGGCGGTGGACTCGATGAGGAGTTGTACCTCCCGTTCGTATGCAGCATCTCTACTGTTCATGGTGTTCCGTCGTTTCGGCGGTTGCTTCAGCGGGAGGTTGGGTGAATGAGAGCGCGACGACCGTGGTTGGTTAGCCTGGGAAATGGAGTTTGGCGGATGCGTTTGCCATATTTCCTGGACGATGCGGGCATTGAGCTTTAAAGCAGACCGGTAGAGCGTGGCGCAAGTACCTCAGCAGATCAGGATACAGGTCCGGCTTGCACTTTTCGCAGTAATAGAGGGTGGGCACGGTATCAGGAGATGTGAATCCCATGCACGTCCCATGCTGCCAAGCGTGACAGCCATCGCATTCAGCCATGAAATCAGAGTTTTCAGACTCATCGAGGCCTTGAGGCAGCCATGAGCCATGCAGCAGCTCACAAATGAACGCGACACGCACCCGATTCCTGGCAGATACACCGTGTCACCCCTGCTTCCTCCTCTTCCTCTTCTTGCACATCTGCGCCCGCCGTCGACGAGCTTGCTTTGGGTGCGTCGTCGTCGCCAGGGATGTCGATCGTTAGAGACCCCTTCTCCTTGTCTTTGGGCTTGCGCTTCGCCCGACCGTTGTTGGTGGTGGTGGTGGGGGTCGAGCCGTTGATGCCATTCCTGGGGACGTCCTCGAGTGGCTCATCGACGTCTTCGTTCTTCGCACGCTTGGCGCGGGCAGAGCTACTCGACGACAGTGGTGGGGGCCTATGTGTAGGGTCTTTGGGCTTCGGGGCGGTCTCGGTGGTGGGGGAGCCGGTCGGAGACTTGGAGGTGGATGCAGCGGGGACAGAACGTCGTCCAGAGCGTCGGGGCTCTTTAGGGGAAGGTGGCGGGCCCATCGTCGCCACATTCGCCATCGTAACAGTCGTGAAAGTTGATTTCGGGCGCGGGATGGAAAGGGAGGGGGAAAGCAGCGTACAGAGGGTACCAATTATTACATTCAGCCCAATTATTTTTGGTCCTTTTGATAAGTCCTTTGTGGCCAAATCTTTGATGCTGGCCAGCTTGACCGTTGGCCTTTCCATTCCTTTGTCGCTACTGCAAAGGCTGCCATACTGCTTGAATACAAAATCGCTCACTGAGCAACATAACGGGGGACACGAAAGTGCAAGAGGGCCGCATCTAATCGAGTTCACCAGTTATTTAGCCAATATATATGCGCTTTGAGCGTCTGCTCAATCAACCCGCGTCACCGCGGACCTTGCTCTCAATCTCACCCGCGACACCGCCCAACGACGTTGTCCTTGACCTCAAGGTTCGAAGCCTCGGAAGGCATATGAATGGCACACAGGATGAGCAGCGTGCCGATTCGCCAGGTCGACCTCATTCTCCGGCCTTTTCCGACACCGGAGAGGAGGCCCAGGACGACAACCACGCCGGGGACTACTCGACGCGCTTTGAGGAGCTCATGAACGACGGGGACGATGTGGACACAGATGACCAGGCCAACGACGAAGATGATGATGAAGGATTCTTCTACTCCGGCGTTGACGCTGAACCCCAAGCTGGAACTTATCGCGAACAGCTGAAAGATGTCTTAGGACCGGAGGACGAAGATGAGGTGGTTTCAGACGGAGAGGGAGGGGACCGTTCTTCCATGCTGCATAGTGTGCAGGAGAAGGAAATGTTTGAATCATCCATGGATGATGAAGCCAGGGTGAGTCTTGACACGCCTTCACAGCGCACAAGTGACCTTTACACCTCATGTAGCCTGCGGATGCCTCGTCAGACTTGTCACCGACCACGTCGTCGTCAGCATCTGGCTATCCTGTACCTCCCAAAGTGGTCATATCCTCCGCCCCTAGTGGACCACAGAAGTCAATGCGACCTTTCCTGCATCCCACTATATCACGACTCCGATCCACAACCCCGCAGGCTTCACGAACAAACTCAGTGGCTAGTCTGGGCACGGCAGACTCAAAACTTGGATTATCCACTCCTGCTTCGCATTTCTCTGCCCTTTCACCAACTTCATCTCAATCAAACCTTCCGGAACGGCCTGTGCAAGGCCCGGATACGCCTTCCCAGGACGAGCGCGAGGTATTCAGGTGGTCGCAGTTGCGGAATATCAGCGATTTGCTCTTCCAGAAGCACGCGCAGAAGGCGACGACGCTCTTGGGAGCTCCCGCGACAGTCGGTTCCCCCACTGTGCTTGCGGCGAACGGCTTGATATGTATCGGGACAGACACTGGGCGAACTTTGGTGTTCGACTTCAAGCAGAATTTACGATGCGTCTGCGGATCCTCAGGTGCGCATTGCGTAGATTGTTGCATACGTGCTTCACTAACCAACGTGCCTAGACCAGTCCATTGGCCCTGTGACTGCACTTGCGCTTTCCTACGATCACACCTACGTCGCCTCAGGCCATTCTTCTGGTCATATCCAGCTCTTCGACGTCAACAACCCTAGAACCCCCGCCCGCTTTGTATCACCCACCACTATGTCTGAAGTCGCTGCCGGCCGGCAGGAAGGGCACCTTGCAGGTTCCCGTATAGTCAGCGTCGGGTTCGTCGCAGGGAGGCACACAGCTATTGTTTCCGCCGACGACAACGGCCTTTCCTTCTATCACAGCCTCGGGAAAGTCTTGTTCGTGGAGGCCTCAGACACACTACGCATTTTGGGCAAGTATCCCGACGAAGGGGACCCTCTGGCAGACCAGGGTCTAGCCACGCGTGGAATGCAGCATCCGTCCCGTCGGCGTAAGGCAAGGAAAGCACATACCATACTGGCGACCGCACCTCTTCCTTTGGGTACTTCCTCCCATCCCACCGACGGTTATAATCTGGTTGCGCTGTTAACGCCGATCAAGCTTGTCGTCGTGGGCTTGAAACCGACCCCGAAGACTTGGTACAGGCGACATAGGGAAGTGGACGACGAAGGCACAACATCTAAGTCTAGATTCAAAGGTGTCCTTGCCTGGTTCCCGAGCGTAGAGCCGACGAATCCCGCACCAGAGGCTCCACCCAATGGCAAGAGTCACGCCATCGCGCCTCCCGGGACCAAGCCGATGCTTGTTTATGGGTGGGGAAGCGCAGTTAATCTTGTTCTAGTATCCGAATCGAAGGTCGTGCAGGAGGTCAAGAATCCCAAGAACGGCAAGGTTTCTCGCGTGGAAACTGGTCGCATTGTGTTCGAGGAGAGCAAGACATGGCCTGTTGGCGGAGATATGCTCGCGTTACAGTGGTTGAATTCCAATGTGGGTTCGTCTGGATCTTCTCACTGGTTCCAGATTACATGACCTGACGGCCAACCTAATGCAGCAAATCATTGTCACTACTTCTACGACCCTCGAAGTTTGGGATATTCACACCTTCAAGTTGGTTGAGCAAGTTTTGTTCGATGCCTGGTCTCTTATGTCTCCGATACTGGGCCATACCACCAACGGCTCGGTGTCTTACGCAGACGCCATCACGGAAGTGGCACATAGTGTCAGGGTATACAAGGGCAAGATATTTTTACTGGTAAGACTGCCTTGAACTACGAATGTTCAGACCGCACATGCTAATTGATGCCCACAGGGCCAGCATGACGTTAGGGTAGGAACGCTCCTCACATGGGCAGATCGCATCCTGCACTTCGTGGGAGGCGGCGATTTCCTAAGCGCTATCGACCTCGCTCGCTCGTACTATCTCGGCGAAGCTCCTGGGAATAGGAATGGCCTTCCGGACAGTCCGGACGAGTTGCGCTCCCTCGTCGGCGAGAAGATGCGCGAGCTCATGGTCGCGTCCGCTGGATATGCATTTGCTGAGGAGAGAATGACGGACAGCACGCATATCACTCCTGATGGCAGAGGCGTGGATCGAACCTCGCTATTTGAAGGCCTTGTAGGCACATGCGCACGGGCGTGCATGGCACTGGACGACTTCGACTTCCTTTTCGAGGACTTGTACTCATACTACGACAACAACGGGATTTCGGGGATTTTCTTGGAACAGCTAGAACCATTTATTCTTGAAGGCAGCATCCATTTCGTCCCGCCACGGATAACCCAGCGACTCATTGCACTGCACGATGCGCATGAGCGGCCTGATCTCGCCGAGCGTATCATCTGGCATATCGACCCCGATTGCTTGGATATCAACCAGTCTATCCTTCTGTGTCAGCGCTACCACCTCTATGATGCGCTGATTTATGTCTATACCCGTGCCATGAGGGACTATGTCTCTCCCATGGTGCAACTCCTCGAGCTCATTCGGCAAGTTCAACGGTACCGACGGATGCGCGCCGAAACATCCCCTTCATCCCGAGCATACCTCAATGACAACGAGGCCGAAGATATCGCTATTAACGCGTACAAGATTTATCCTTACCTGGGTAACATCTTGACTGGCCTCACGTATCCTAGCGGAGAACCATTACCCGAAGACGAGGCACTTCAGGCGAAACACGATGTTTACACCAAGTTCCTGTTCTTTGGACGTTCAAGCGTGTGGCCACTTGGAGAGGGAGGCAAACTCATTCTCACCTGCGAAGAGGAAAATGGCACTGAGCCGACCTACCCCTACGCCCGTCTACTCCTTCGGTTCGACGCCGAGGCCTTCCTTCATACTATCGACTTGGCATTTGAAGACCATTATCTCAATGACAAGTCATTGAGTATCAGTCGCCTCGTGATCGTGAAAATCCTCCTCGAGATCTTGTCGTCGCCAGATACCCCTCAGAGCGACAGGACATTCATCAACATCTTCATTGCTCGAAACGTGCCAAAGTACATCCAGTTCATTCAGATGGCGCCGAGCACCTTGCACGGCATCTTGATCGCTCTAGCGGAGGATATCGACGAGAGCACTCGGGAAGATCGACAACTGGCGGCCGAGTATCTCCTTTCGGTCTATACTCCCCACGAAGGAGACCGAATTAGTCGGATATTTGAGCAGGCTGGTTTCTATCGTATTCTCCGGTCATGGCATCGACACGAACGACAATGGGCCCCTTTGATCATGGCATACCTGAAAGACACCGACATTCCAGCACAGGAGATATTCTCTTCGATGGACGACGTTCTTAGCGTTGCGTCGAAGTCTAACAAGGGGAGCTTGCCATTGGAAGTGCTGTCGACTGTCGAAGACGCACTACCTACTCTCCTCGACATCAGCATCCCTCAGACTGCCCTCCTCCTTGACAAACGCCTTGCCGATTTCCACGACAACGCCATATCCGTGCTTGCTGACCGACCTCCGCGGGATCGCTTCATGTACCTGCGCACCCTGCTATCTCCGCCTCGAGACTCCGAGGAGCACGCACTGCAGGCATACTCTGGCAGAAGTGGCCCATCTCCGAACGTCCCGGCGGCGCTTCGAACGGAGTACCTCGAGCTTCTGTGCAAGATCGAGCCAGATGAGGTCATAGACGAACTGCAGCACCTTCCTGAAGACTTCGTGGACAGAACCGAAGCAGCTCGGATATGCGAAGATCAGGGGCTGTATGACGCCGTTATCTGGTGCTTGAACGAGAATGGCGATCCCCGCGGTGCACTGCACAAGACCGAAGAATTCGTCGAACGCCTCGCAGATTTACTCGTGGAGTCTCTAAGTAACGAAGGGGACTACGAGAAATTCCTATCAACTCTAAAGAGGACCCAACAGAGAGCCGTAGCCGTTTGTCAAGAACACAGCAAGAAAGCGGTCGCGGGCGATGTGGCACCAGAGGAGATATGGTTCGAGCTGCTAAGAAGCCAGATTCGCTGCGTATACCGCGTCTCGCTTTCACGTCCACCGGAAGACGGCGCTGCAGACGCACCGGACCCGACCCTGCGGTCTCTTCAGGAACAGGAGGTGTTGCACGACTTGCGAGCGTCCGTGCACGAAACGTTCAACTCCCTGCTATCCGTCAGCTCGTCCAAGGCGGTCTCTTTCCCTCGGCTGTTCAAGCGGCTAGTGGAGGTGCGGGACAGCCGGATCTCGAAGGGCGCACAATACACCGAGTTCAGAGCCATCCTGAGCGGCATGCTGGAGTCATACCGATCCGAGGGCGACATGCTTGTCATCACCAAACACCTTATGGGGCGGGACCTGTTTGTTTCTGTGGAAGAGCTGGAGCGCGCACGAGCACGGGGCTGGGCACCATCACGAGGAGTCTGTTCGAACTGCGGCGAACGACTGGCCGACACCGCTAAGTCGGCCACGTCTATCACAGGGGAAGATCGGGAAGTTATCGTCTCACGGACAGGAGTTATATACCATAGGAAATGCCCAGAGAAACGGGATACCACTACCTAATAGTCTACCGTAATGCTAGTGTCTGGATTTTATTCATCCTAGATCCATTTACTGCTTCGACTGCTCAAGTACCGTGCGTTGGCGTACGAGGCCTAGTCATCACTCAGAGGCGCATGCGCAAGTTCTTTTAGCTGTCGGTATGTGAGGCTCTCGTTGATCGCCACTCCCAGTGACTCTGCATCCTTGCCGAACGCTTCCACGTCCAGGATCATCTGCGTCCTGATCTTTTCTTGGTCCGCTCGACCATCGTCTTCCTTAGCAGGAGCGGAGCTCCCGAACAGCGAGAATGCGGATTTCTTCCCTTTCTTCAGCCGCCGCAAGGACTCCTCGGTCTTTTGCATCGCATTGAGGAAGTAGATAGACCTATCAAGAGTTGGGTTAGATGCAGAGAAATGCGAGCAGCAAGGGTACTCACCTCTGAGCCACGTTTTCGAATACTTCCTCCGCGTATGCGCACATAAAATCATCCTTCAACGGCGCGCCCATTGCGTCGTTGGCGCCGATGCCGAAGAACGCCTTATGCGAGCGGAATATGAGTGATACGAAATGGCTGGGCTCGGTGGGCATCTTCTTGCTGGCGGTCATTGCCCGGAATTGGGAAGGTATTGAACGCATGGGGAGCAGGGCGTCACACCCACGTCGCGAGAGTATAGCGATGATTTGTCCAGAGATGGGAGGTATCAGGGATATCAAGGTCGATAGAGAGTGTCGGAGGTATCTGTTCGTTCAAGAGAGGTCACGTTAGAAAGGACAATATAGTACGTTGCGAAGTCATATTGGTACCTTCTAGAGCTACGGACGCATCGTTGGGTCCATCTGCATCCGAAACCTCTGGCAGCAAGTTTGCCAACTCTTCTCGCCAGAGCTTCCACATCTGCCCTTCCATGGTCTTGATGTCGGTGAGAACGATGGCAAACTGCTGCAGCAATACTTCATCAGCAGCTACGCTCTCTGGAGAGGAGGCCTCCACTTGTTGGTTGGTAGGTGTCGCCGCACGGCCCATTAGTGGCGACGAGTTGACCTGGATGCCCACGGTAAGTTTCTTGAAGTAGAGAATTTAGGACTTCATCGTACGGTGGTCGCAGACATCGCTGGGATGGCTTTAGAAGCGGGATCAAACGCAGGCATTGCGCTCTCAGCCATGATCGATACCTACTAATTAGCTACGCTTTGGATGTCAGCTTTCCCAGATGAACACGGAAAAGTCATATTCGCACCTGCAGCGTCAATTTCCAGAACCGATGACTCAGTTCAGGAATGTAGACCTGACCGCTCCACACGGTAGATATCGCTGCCCAGACAGCGGTACTCTGCGCGGTCACAAATGGCTTCACATCTACGAGAAATCAATACCACCGAATCTTTCCAGAAAGCCAGCCCGCTTTACCTTTGCTCGTGGTTCTCTCAAGCTTTGTGCTGGTCAACGATTCCTCGAGCTTCCCGACAATTTCTTTCCAGCGCAATTGAAAGTATACCGGTAACTGCCAGCGTCGCCCGAATGCCGTGTAGGTCGGATGCGCTCGCATTGCTTCTACAGCTTCTACGGACGGCGCCAGGTATTCGAGTGACCTGATAAACGCCTGCGTTGTCTCATAATGCTGTCGAATACATAGTCAGCTGACTGTTTTTAAGAGTTGTGTGCTGAGTACACGTACTCTGCGGAACTCATCTGGCTTGCCTACGGCGAATACGACGCTGCCCAGCTCATCCATGATAGCCTTCCCAATCTCGGACCATACGACATTCGCCATAATCTCAAAGCCTCGACCGCCATCGTGGCGCAACGTCGCCATGTTTGCATCAAGTAAGGATCCCTTGCCCGTCAACGCCTTCGAGGATTGTCCGTTCGGCTTGACACCAACCTTCTCAGCTATCTCCATGATACGTTTCATGTCTCTGTCTATGAATTTGAGGATGGTGTTATAAAGGGCCGCAAGGGAATCCTCCGAGTCATCCAGAATGTGTGGCTGCGTGTCGAAACTGGTTTCGAACGGGTTCTGTTTGGAGGCGAAAGCGGTGTATGGAGTGTATGGCGTGCGTGGTGGATGGTGGTTGCCTCCGTGGCTTGTCCGAGTATTGGCAGGGAAAGGCGTGTGTGGAAGAACAGGGCTGTGTGGTGCTGCGAGACATCCTGGATAGATCGTCTGCTTCGCTTACTATGTGGACCTGTGCAGGCTGCGGAGAGCAACGTACCTTCTTCACGAATGCCCGTACAATATCGCTTCGCAACACTTCTTCCGCGTCCTGCCATAAACCAAGCATATCGTATGTTCGGAGGCACTCCTTAACATCTGATATGCCCTTCGCCTTGTCCAGATCAGAAGACCCCATACCCAACTCCCGTTCACCGGTCAAAGCAACGAGAGTAGACGAGAAGAGGTGGTCCAGGTCCGAGGAGAGGGTAGACTTGATGCGGTCAATACGCTAGGTTAGGGACGTCCGTTAGATCTCATTTTAGAACCACCAGAGAGTAGCTCACAAACCCATTGACACTCGTCTACAAACGCACTCTTCTCTGCTTGCGCCTTTGAGACATGATACAGAAGCTGAGTGTATTCTGCAGCAACACGAGATAAGTGTTTGGCGCGATTGCCTCGAGTCCTGGATTTCCTCAGTATGCAACAGGAACTGTCGGTCACAATACGCACCTTTCCTCCGTATGCTCTTCGTCTGCACGACTGGACATCTTCATCCCAGGCATATCAGAAGGCCCTTGATCTTCGTCCGAGGGCGAAGCGATCAATAAAAGAGACTCCAGCCGGCTGACGGACTCTGATATTTTGAGCAGCAGTTGTAGGAAAGCCTGCGTTCCGATCGCTTTGAGTATTCTGAGGCTATGTCGAGTTCACAAACGACACACTTTCTCTTCCCTGAACTCGGTTCTCTTTTGGAGCTTCTGCTGAATGGCATCCTGTATATTGTGGAGCTCCTCGCGCGATTCCTGCTCATCATAATAGTACCCTTCATGATTACACGTATGTGCACACAACATGATAGGTCACATACAAAAACTTGCCCTCTCAAATCCCCCAACGGATACTTCAACCGTTCCAACCTTGCCCCTTCACCACGCAGATCTGTACTGAGACTGATGAAGGCCTCATAGTCGTCATTGATGAGCTTGACGAGTTCCTCTTTCAGGACAGCCAAGTAATCTCTGAGCTCGGAACGAAGGTCCGGTAACGATGTGTATGACCGCGACAGCAGAAAATCCTCGACATTGAAGTTTTGAGTCGAAAGGTATGGATTGTCGTGTGATAGAGGTATGTACACAGGTAGGTCGTGATGCCCGCCCGCGTCACCGTGTCCTAGTTCGCGCACTTCAAGCTCTTCAGCTAGCCGCTCCAATTCCATGGGATCTCGGGAGTCATGTTGCGGAGAAAACAGGCTCATTTGGGACCGAATTCACTGTGCGCGATTAGGCACTTAGATTGAACAGTCTGTTGGGAACGTATATTAGTTGGTTACTTTTATGCAACTCATGTAACGAACAGCACATACCTAGCATAAGAATCGCAAGGATCTTAATAAAGGAGTTTTTTGGGGCGACTCCGGCCAGGTGATGACAATGTTTGAGAGATTCCGTTCCAACGACGTGGTAAGGGGGGGAAGCAGAGTGGGGCGTCACTAGTTCACTAGACGCCAGCAGCCACCGACCGATGCGGCACACTGACGCGCCTACTTCCTCATTGAGAATGTCCAGCGCAGACGGATCACTTGTCGTAAGTAGGTTGATTATCGCATTGCCTGTGTATAATCAGAAAGGAGGGCCGGAATATATAGTATTACAAACTTAAATATATCTATCAACTACATGGATCCGACAAAAGCCCCAAACAAAGACACAGGAATAATTTTGAATTCTGCTCATATCGCACAGGCAGACCAGCCCTCCGACTTCAGTGGTGTGGGGACGACACCTGCTTCAGCCTCCTCCACCAAGACTCAACACATCTCCAGCACACCCAAAGGAGAGCGTAAATCCTGAGCCGCCCTGACCGTACGAGTGAACGATCTTGCTCAGCGAGCCGTCAGCCTTCCTCCGAAGTTCGCGCTCCACCCGTACGTTCTCGCCACGAGCAGGCCGGAGACCTTGCACGATGGGCGAGTGAGGGTCAAGCTCGGCGTTCTCGAGCCCGGGCACGAAGCGGTTGCAGCGAGCGCGCATCCTGCGCATCTCCGGGCTATCGAGCGTCAAGTCGAGGTTGGGCTCGTGCGACTGGGCAATACCTACAGACCCAATCGTGATATGTCAGCATGTGGGAGGATATATACATGAGTGATGTGACTTACCTCCTAGGATAAGAGTCTTGTCGTTGCGAGGCACGATAAAGACAATGCCGCCATCCTCGTCGCGCTTGCTGTAGTCGTTCGCAACGACAAGCGCTTCGGTGACCTTCGGGAACTTCGTGCCGTCGTTAACAACACGGATGAGCGCACCGCGCAGAGGGTAGACGGTCTTGTCGCCTGCCGCTTCGAACGCGCCGAGACCTGTGGCGTTGATGATGTATTGGGCTTCGAACCGCTCCAGGAGCTCGTCTTCGTGCTCGAGCAGGTCACCAGAGATATGCTCAGTGACGACCTTGCCGCCCTTGGAGATGACCAGGGAGCGGAGCCACATCATATAGACGTCAGTGTCAACAACGGGGGAGATGTGCTTGTATGCATCGACAACGCCAGCCTCTTGGCTCACGGCGTGCTTTGTGACAAGCTTGGAGTCGCGTTCATAACCGGGAATCTGAACGCGCGTGAGTGACAGTACTAGCATACATCAGCAGGAGCGTTTGCACCTTTACGGCCTCTATCTCCAGCATCTTCTCATACTCTTCCTCATTCTGTTCGATCGGCTTGTCGAAGAAGAAGTTCGCAACCCGCAGCCTGATGCCGTGCCCAGCCTCGCCATCAATAGGAAGGATCTTATTCAGCTTTTCGAAGGCACGGTACGAGGTTTGGCACCAAGTCTTCGAGAGCGTGAGGGAGATCACGTCGGTGTGCCTGCCGCAAACAGCTGGGGGCCACTCCCACCTGGACCAAAATGTAAGTATGATCTCGACTGGTGATGCTGTGGGGAAGGTACGTACAGGGCGCCTGCAATTTGAGAGGTGATGCGATTCTCAAGCGAAGCCCAACGCTCTGAGACAACCATGACCGAGTAGCCAGCATCCAGAAGTGCCCATGCATTCTATCATGTCCAATCAATATCTGCTCGCTAACAATGATGGAAATGCTCACAGTAAGACCGGTCACGCCGCCGCCGACGATGAGCACTCGCTTGTCCGCGTGCTTGGACTGGTTCGGGTTTGGCCCTTGGCAGACGACGAGCTCGCCGGCCTGCTTGGCAAGGTAAATCTGGGGCGTTTGGACAGACATTTCGAATTAGATTGTGAAGTAGAGGTGATGTCTGAGGTAGTACGTTGGAGGCGTTGAGTGTTGAGAGTAGAAGATGTGAGAGGAGGTGCTGATGAGAGTAGAGCTCTTGTTCAGCCGCTTTTAAGGCTCTAGCACTCCTATAGCACTCCCAAATACTGCAACCAATTTTAAGAGAGCCCGGCATCGAAGGGAAAAGACTTTTGCCTCACAGTACAAACATTTGACTGGTACTCCGGTGTAATTGACGCCATTCCAGGGTGCATTCATGCAAGGGTGCCTCTAATGGTATCCATGCACCAGTACGGCCGCCTAGGCCAAGCTCCGTAGAGGTAGAGACGAGGCTTTCCCAAATTTTATTACCTGCTGACTATGGTCAAGACAGTCCACTACAAATTCATTCAAAAATTGGCACTCACCGATTCTCTTGTTCTCGTGAGCGCTTGCACGAGGAGGACGCGGGTAGCCCGATGTAGGACAGCTTCTTGACGTGGCCATCGCGTCTTCCCCACGTTCGTCAACGAAGTCAAAATATTAGCTGACTGAATGAGATGGCTGAGCACCGATGCTCTAGGCACACAGCCGAGACACCGGAAACAGCGAATGGAATACTCGCTGGCTCGGTGCACATGTTCAGCCGGAGAGATGTCATGCCTTTACAAGCGTTTCGTCTACCAAATTACCCATTTTCAATTCGAAAGCTCTGATGCATAGAGGTTAAAGCCAAGCTTTGCTTGTCAGTTCTGAGTGGTGGTCGAAAGCAAGGTGGAGAAGGACAGCGCACGGCGCCAAATGGAGAAGCGTGAGAACGGCGTCTGTCCTTCTGTTTCGGGAGGGACGCCGTGGTGGCGTCGGTTTCTTCCCACCACCACGTTCTCAGAGACCACGGGCACACAAAACTGGCCCAGAGCACAAAATCTATGTATATGACACGCACGCTGTCTCATAAAAGGGCAGATGCTACCTAAATGAGAAGGTGCGGTCAGCAAAAAAAGAGTTTTGGCTCATTCAACGGAAATGGTTAGAGACGCCCAGGCGGCCTTGCTGGCACTCGCAGATGACGCACTCGCTATCCACGTTCCCGAGGGCAATACAGTAGGGGTTTTTTCTCCGTGTGCCTAGAATGCGTGTGCTTGCTGTGGATGTAGCCGAAGCTTACTGGCGTCTGTCATCTCCGCACCGCGCTCTGCAGGAAGTCCGACAGAAACCAAACTGTCCAGATCTGAGATCACTCAGCAATTTAAGCTCGTCTGCCCTGAGATCCAGCCATTTTGAAAATACTTTGGAATGTTTGTCAAGTGAGTTCTTATAATTTTGACCTTGGTCCTTTCGTTCAGAAGATCCAGGCGCTCGAGACAATGACCAGATGCACGGTCTTCTCGTGCGGCGAAGGTCGTGCTGCTGTCAATTATCTGAATGTGTATGCCGTTCGTGCGCTGATGCATACCTCTGTTACGGATCAGAAGCCATTTTGCCGTGCTGGACGCCGTTGCATCTTTTCGGCCGTCTGCTCTCGTCTTGCCAGCTTTGATATGCACGGACCGCAAGACGCTTGCACTCTGTTGCGGTACAAACATAATACTATAAAGGCGAGCGACACGGCGCTGAGGTGAACGCAACAGCATCCCTTCCTTCACTTCTCCACTCACCTCCACTACTTCAGACACCCATAGCTCAAACCCCCACCACCGACTACTACAAAGCGCACAATGTCTTCCCAAGCTACTTCCATGTCCAACGTCTACCTCTCCAAGGTCAACGGCGAGCTTGTTGTCTGCGAGGGTATCAACCCCAACCAATCAAAATACGCCGACAAGCGTGTGCTTGTTGTCGGCGGTGGTGTCACTGGTCTGACGGTGGGTCCCAGTGGATGAGCGTAAAGCACCGAGGCTGATTGTAGACTAACAGACTGCTTGGGCCCTGATCGACGCCGGCTACTCAGTTACAGTAGTCTCTGAGCGCTGGGCATCACTGGAAAACCGCATCACGTCTCAGATTGCCGGTGCTCTGTACGTCGTTGACAATTGCTGGACGCGACCCTCGTATGCTCACAAATGCTTGACAGGTGGGAATGGCCGCCGGCCGTCTGCGGCAGGCACACGGACGTCATTTCGCTGACGCTTTCCAAGGTCTGGTGCAAGACGTCGTACCGCGCCTTCGAGAAGTTGAACAAGGTGCTTCCGATAGACGGCCCGGCTGGCCATGGAATCCGGTTGAGGGTGGCGAACTTCTTCTTCGACAAGCCGATCGAAGAGAATGAGGAAGAATACGAGAAGATGGTCGAGATCGAGGCTGCCAAGGTACGGGGATTACTCTCGGAGTAATGTCCGTTCTAACCAATGGTGTGCTTTTAGATTCCCGGCTATGAGCGCGACTCCAAGCTGGTCACGAAGCACGCCGTGAGCCAAGAAGCCGGCGTTGTCGATGCCTATAAGCACATATCGCCAGTGGTCGACACCGATGTCTACATGATGTGGCTGCGCGACCTCGTTCAGTCCAAGGGCGGCAAGCTCGTGACCGAGCATATCTCTGGCGACCTGCTCGAGCATGAAAATGAGCTCCTGGAGCGCTTCGAGGCCGATTACATTATCGACGCGACTGGCCTCGGTGCGTTTGAAGCCGCAGGCGACAAGACGGTGTACCCTCTGCGCGGTGCGCTCATCCGGGTCGTCAACGACGGTACAAAGTTCCCGAAGGTTACGGAGGCTCTCGTTGTGGCCAACGACTACAACAAGCGGGACGAGGACGGCGGTATCGTCTTCATCGTGCCCTCGCAACGACAAGACCCTCATTCTTGGAGGTGCGCACCTGCTTTCGTTTTACACCGCAGCTCACCGAAGTGCTCTTTATTACATGCAGGGATTGCTCAATCACACGAGCCCAACCTCGATTCGACGCTCGACAGCCCGGAGATGCGCAGGATGCGCGCTCGCTGCAACCGCTTCGTCCCGGGACTCGAGAACGCAGGGCTCGACCCTCATTCCCCGTTGTGCAGGGTCTCCGGCCGGCTCGGGGCGAGAACGTGCGGGTGGAGCGCGAGCTTCGGCGGAAGGCTGACGGCTCGCTGAGCAGGATCGTTCACTCGTACGGCCAGGGTGGGTCCGGATTCACCCTCTCTTTCGGGTGCGCTGGAGATGTTCTTGGACTGGTGGAAGAGGCGGAAGCAGGTGTCGCTCCGACACCTCTGAAGTCCGAGCGCGTCTGCGCAGCGGTGATGGCATAAGACTGTCCATCCGCTCCCCTTTATTGACGAGACTGCTATTATCAGGGCTTGCGGGACATTCAAAACAGTCATTTCTGTATACACTATCGGGTAGAACTATTATTCTATGAACGCAGTAGATGCAAACAGGACAGACATACATGTATTAGTGTAGTAAGTACTAGGACAACCAAGGGACTTTGAGAAGACGAAGCATATTCTTCTCTGCCAGCTTAGGAAGTAGTTCTCGAAGCTGTGCTTCCGTAATCCCTCGTCGAGGCCATGATGAACTCTATGCGTCAACTCGAGGATGGTATTCCCCGTCGTCTCTTGTATCTTGAGAAGTGAATCCTGTAAAGGACGAAGCACCTCCTTTGACCTCATGAAGCCATCGACCCCATAGCATGTGAGAACGTGAAATGTCACAAGTTCAAGTTTGCGACACGTTTTAGCAAGCTGCAATGATACAGTCTGGGTTACTGCATCCCAAACTCTGGGAGCATCATCTGTGGAGGGAATGTAAAGCTCGAAGCCCAGGCGGCACAGATTGGTACATGTTGGCGTCAACTCGACGATAGGTATCGCATCTGAAGGTTTGGTGGTGGTCAGATGCAATTCATGGACGAAGCGGGCAACTTACCACCACCACTGTATATCGCATAGTCCAGGCTCAACAGGTTGGGGCCCAACCTACGGACAAGCTCGAAGAACTTGAACATCACCCTGAGCGGATGACCGATGGGATTCCAATTATAGCTCCGGAGAAGAGGGTAAAATTTGAGTTGGCGTAGGGTGTTCATAGCTGGCGAGGATAATATGCCAAGAAAGAACCCCTCGCTGGGCAGTGATCCGAGTAGTGTGAGCTCCTGGAGATGTGTGAGGGGTACTGGTACGGGTTGGAACGTGGAGAAGTCGCCACCGGCATAGCCCTGCAGGTGAAGACGGCGCACGTCCTTGAAGCAGGACATGATATCGGCTAGCTCAACTTCACAGGAGCGCACGTCACTTCCAGGGCGCATTTCAACAAACCACTCTCCGAAGTAGACACTAAGCGAGCGTAGAGGGACGGGTCTCCACAGATCGTCATGTTTGGCGGCACCAGGGGGATGAGATAGGGCGAATCCGCCCATAGATAAATGCCGTAATTGCGGAAGGAGTCTGAGGATGGACCTGAATAGTGAGATGTCCACTTTCACTAGATCTGGCTCGCGTAGAGAACTTCGATCTTCACCAAAGCTGATCTGTGGCGGAGCAGACAGTTGTAGGTGACGGATACAACTGCAAATATTGGGGCTATTTTCGAGAAAGTTGTAGAATATATCGATGGAGTGTGTGGGTACCTGGCGGCCGAGATGGTCTACGCCCTCGAATGTCCTCTCCTGTTTGTTGACGTCGAAAGGCTTGCACTCCCATACTTCTGCCTGTGGCGAGTGAACGAACCGCAATTTCACATAGTAAAAAGATGTGGCAACGCCACGCCCCTCCAGAGACGAGAGACCCGCGAGCAAAAATGAAGATCCTGTTTGCTTTCAGACGTCAACGGGGTTGGGCGAAAGAGTGCCAATATCTCGTCCAGTATCTCCACCGGAAGATCGTTCACCTCCACAGTACACTTGGCAAAGCGCGATGCGTTCGAGTGCTAGGACCAATATGTGAAGTCAGTATTAAAGCAAGCCAGACAGCGAGCAGTGCGTACATGCTGGAAGGACGTGAAGCTTGAGCTTGAGACCCGGAGCTCCGAGCCAGATCCACAACGGCGCTGTGATTTTTGAGGATCGACTCTTGATTCATGAATAAGTCTAAGGGTATGCGACTAAGATATTGGGGAACTTGATGGCAGGGATTGCCTGAGGCTTTGCGGCGTGGCGACTCAGATGCTTGCCACTGGGTGAGTGGTAGGGTCTGGATGAGACGGACGAACAGCGCCGACGCCCTGGAAGTTGCGTAGGACTGATATCAGTGATCCGCAGTCGGCACACTCGGCCAGCGCCGAGCGACCCCATAGGCGCTGGCTGCGCCGTTTTCTAGCCGGCAGAGAAGAATCCCACAAGCTCGGCTGGCGCCGGCATTGACCTTGCCACCCTTGAAGTTCAAGGCAAGCATGTTGCACTGTTGCACACTAACCCGCCCTCAGGGCGGGCGACCTCTATCTCCGTCGTAGACTAAAAATATACTTGAGTAGGACAAGCAAAGCTGAGGATGCGGGTTGGATGGACTGTGCGAGCGAAGCGCTAAAAGCGGAGGAGCGCTCAAGATCTGATATTTGATGGGAAGAGATCCGCCACGTGTTGGGAGTAATCCGGCGCTTGAATTTCGGTACAGCAGAGACCTTGTCGTGGCAAGGTGATATGCCTCGTATTCTCAGATTGTAAATGATCCACTCCGAGCCCTTTGATTGTTCTAGTGCTTATTACACTAATACATGTATGTCTGTCCTGTTTGCATCTACTGCGTTCATAGAATAATAGTTCTACCCGATAGTGTATACAGAAATGACCGTTTTGAATGTCCCGCAAGCCCTGATAATAGCAGTCTCGTCAATAAAGGGGAACGGATGGACAGTCTTATGCCATCACCGCTGCGCAGACGCGCTCGGACTTCAGAGGTGTCGGAGCGACACCCGCTTCCGCCTCTTCCACCAGACCAAGAACGTCTCCAGCGCACCCGAAAGAGAGGGTGAAGCCTGAGCCACCCTGGCCGTACGAGTGAACGATCCTGCTCAGCGAGCCGTCAGCCTTCCTCCGAAGCTCGCGCTCCACCCGCACGTTCTCGCCGCGAGCCGGTCGGAGGCCCTGCACAATCGGTGAGTGAGGGTCGAGCTCCGCGTTCTCGAGTCCCGGGACGAAGCGGTTGCAGCGAACGCGCATCCTGCGCATCTCCGGGCTGTCGATCGTCAAGTCGAGCTTGCCCTCGTGCGACTGAGCAATGCCTGCATGCAAAGAGTTAGTGAGCTGCAATGGAAAACAAAAACTGAGTATGCACCTCCAAGTATGAGGATCTTGTCGTTGCGCGGCACAATGAAGACGATGCCGCCGTCCTCGTCCCGCTTATTGTAGTCATTCGCGACGACGAGCGCTTCCGGTGACCTTCGAGAACTTTGTACCGTCGTTGACAACTCGGATGAGCGCACCGCGCAGAGGGTACACTGTCTTGTCACCTGCGGCTTCGAACGCACCGAGGCCGGTAGCGTCGATAATGTAATCGGCCTCGAAGCGCTCCAGGAGCTCATTTTCATGCTCGAGCAGGTCGCCAGAGATATGCTCGGTCACGAGCTTGCCGCCCTTCGGACTGAACGAGGTCGCGCAACCACATCATGTAGACATCGGTGTCGACCACTGGCGATATGTGCTTATAGGCATCGACAACGCCGGCTTCCTTGGCTCACGGCGTGCTTCGTGACAAGGTTGGAGTCGCGCTCGTAACCAGGAATCTAGGCACACCATTGGTTAGAACGGACATTGCGCCGAAAGTAATCCCGTACCTTGGCAGCCTCGATCTCGACCATCTTCTCGTACTCCTCCTCGTTTTCTTCAATCGGCTTATCGAAGAAGAAGTTCGCCACCCTCAACCGGATTCCGTGGCCGGACGCGCCATCGACAGGAAGCACTTTGTTCAACTTCTCGAAGGCGCGGTACGACGTCTTGCACCAGACCTTGGAAAGCGTCAGAGAGATGACGTCTGTGTGCCTGCCGCAAACGGCCGGCGGCCACTCCCATCTGTAGAATATCTATGAGTATTCAAAGATTACGTTCACCGGTTGGTAAGGACGTACAGAGCACCCGCAATTTGGGAGGTGATGCGGTTCTCCAACGACGCCCAGCGCTCTGAGACGACCGTGACTGAGTAGCCGGCATCAATCAGGGCCCAAGCAGTCTATTGGCATACTATCAGCATCGAAGCGGTTCAAGATCGTCCACTTGGACCTACCGTGAGTCCAGTAACACCGCCGCCAACAACAAGTACACGCTTGTCGGCATGTTGTGATTGGTTGGGGTTGACACCCTCGCAGACAACGAGCTCGCCGTTGATCTTGGAGAGATAGATGTTGGAAGTAGAAGTGGCTTGGGAAGACATTATGCGTGTTCTAGTAGTCGGGGTGTGGTTCGAGTGGCGGGAGTGTGTAAGTAAAGGAGCTAGTAATGAAGATGAGTGGGAAGAAGAGGAAGAGGTGTTGTTGTGCTCACTTCAGCGTCGAGCCTCTCGTCTTTATAGTGTCGCGACAGTACTGTAATCGAGCACGATCGTCTTGCAGTCCATGTACTTCGTAGCTGGACAAACAACCGAAGTCGAGACGGCTGAAAGAAAGTTTTAGAAGCCATCCTACACAATCTACCGGCTTCAGGTCAGCAACAAAACTGTCTCTCGGAGTATCGGCGACACAAACCGTCAGATAATAGTGACAGCTGCACCACTTCGACCGTTCGAGAAGGCCATTTTCTCGACTGCCTGGATGTTTCAGATCCGAGAAGCAGATGAGTATAGCCTAAAGGAAAGAATTATTAAGCATCTTACAGCTTTTTTCCAGCACAATGCTCAACTTGGTGCAAATGAGATTGCTATTGCCGCATGATCTCGGATCTGAACAGCCCTCTTGCAGAGGGCAGTGTGTAAATGGCAGATGCTAGCAAGATTCGCCTACAAGTACAGTCAGCATACACACTCTAGGCACACTGAAAAGAACCTACCATGTCATCCTCGGCAAACGTGGGCTGCCGGTGCGTCATTTTCGAGTGCCAGCAAGGCCAGAAATCTTTGATGCACCTCCGGCAGAATGACCTAAAACTCTTTTTCGCTAATCGCACGTTCTCTCTAGACCGCATCTGCCATTTGATGAGACAAGCTGTATGCCACGAAGCTTGAGTTAGAGCTTTTCTTCAGCTTGGTGTGGTCGCGGCCTCTGAGGACGTGATGGTGATGGTGGGAACAAACCGACGCCACGACGGGCGTTCCTCCCGAAATAGAAAGACAATTACTGTTCCCACGCTCCGTCCTTTGGCGCTCAATCACGGGATGTTGCCTTCCCGACTTGCTTTCAACCGTCGCTCGGACAGCGATGCGAAATCGGGCCTTCATCTGTTATGGCCGAAAGGCTTGAAGACCGAGCTGAAGCGTAATTTGCACAACTACGGCTACAGAGTCGTGAGCGCATTTTGCATGACCGTTTTGCAGAACCATATGCCAGGTATGTATCCACGTTGCTCCGAGTCGCAGTCTCTTCGCTAGGTGCCCAGAGCATCTACGCTAAGACATCTCATTCAGTTATCTAATGTTTTGGCTTTCGTCAAAAAACATGGGGAAGATGCTCCGGCCACGTCAAGAAGCCGTCCTGCATCGGGCTACCCGCGTCCTCCTGCGCGAAGCTCGCGCAAGCGCTCGCGTGGCCAAGAACACCAGTGAGTACAAGCTTTTTGAATGTATTTGTAGTAGAATACCTTGACCGTAGTCAGCAGATAAAATTTTGGCGGTCTCGTCTGTGCAGGACTCAGTCTCAGCAACCGTATTGGTGCTTTAATTCCATTAGAGGCATCCGCTCGCAGGGGGTGTGCTGGAATGGCGTAAAATATCCGCGAATGCCAGTCGAGCGGTTTTTCGTGCAAGTCGAAATTCTTTCTTCGGTGAATTTTCCTAAACCAAGCCCTATTGCAGTTTTTGGGAGCACTGCAGGCATATAAGCAGCTTCATCAAAGCTCAATCCTCATCAGCACCTCCTTCCACATCTTCCACCTCCAACAGTCTCACAGTCGTACTCTCCTCGTCGACTCTACTTTACATCTTCATCCAAAATGCCCTCTCAGACGTCCCAGATCTACCTCACCAAGCAGGCCGGCGAACTCGTTGTCTGCGAAGGGTCGAATCCCAACCAGTTTAAGCACACGGACAAGCGAGTGCTCATTGTGGGTGGCGGCGTCACCGGTCTCACTGTAAGCTTTTCAGATGCTGTTGCCTCTCATGTATTTGATCGGACATATTAGAATGCGTGGGCACTTCTGGATGCTGGCTACTCGGTGACGGTGGTCTCGGAGCGTTGGGCATCGCTCGAAAACCGCATAACCTCTCAGATTGCTGGCGCCCTGTAAGCACCTTCCTCACAGCACCATCAGTCTAGGTGATACTGACATTTTTATACAGGTGGGAGTGGCCTCCTGCTGTTTGCGGCAGGCACACCGACGTGATTTCCCTCACACTTTCAAAGACCTGGTGCCAAACATCATACCGCGCATTCGAGAAGTTGAACAACGTTCTTCCCATTGATGGTGAAGCTGGACACGGCATCAGGCTGCGGGTTGCCAACTTCTTCTTCGACAAGCCGATCGAACAAAACGAGGAAGAGTATGAGAAGATGCTCGAGATTGAGGCCGCCGAGGTATGAAGTTACCACTTAGTCCAAATCGTGTCTCACAAATATCCAGATCCCCGGCTACGAGCGTGACTCGCTCCTGGTGACGAAGCATGCCGTCAGCCAGGAGGCTGGCGTCGTCGATGCCTACAAGCACATAACTCCAGTTGTTGACACCGATGCCTACATGATGTGGCTTCGCTCCTGGTCATCTCCAAGGGTGGTAAGGTCGTCACCGAGCACATCTCTGGCGACCTGCTTGAGCACGAAGACGAGCTCCTGGAGCGTTTCGAAGCCCAATACATTATCAACGCCACAGGCCTTGGCGCTTTCGAAGCTGCAGGAGACAAGACCGTGTATCCCCTGCGCGGCGCGCTCATCCGTGTTGTCAACGACGGCACAAGGTTCCCGAAAGTCACCGAGGCACTTGTCGTCGCGAACGACTACAGCAAGCGCGACGAGGATGGCGGCATTGTCTTTATCGTGCCTCGCAACGACAAGACTCTTATCCTAGGAGGTTAGTCACATCACTCATGTATATATCCTCCCAGATGCTGACACACTACGATTGGGTCTGTAGGTATTGCCCAGTCGCACGAGCCCAACCTCGACTTGACGCTCGACAGCCCGGAGATGCGCAGGATGCGTGCTCGCTGCAACCGCTTCGTACCCGGGCTCGAGAACGCCGAGCTTGACCCCACACTCGCCGATAGTGCAAGGCCTCCGGCCTGCTCGCGGCGAGAACGTTCGGGTAGAGCGCGAGCTTCGGAGGAAGGCTGACGGCTCGTTAAGCAAGATCGTTCACTCATACGGGCAGGGTGGCTCAGGATTCACACTCTCGTTCGGATGTGCTGGAGACGTGCTGACCTTGGTGGAGGAGGCGGAGGCTGGTATTGCACCCACACCGCTGAAGTCAGAGGGTTGGTCTGGCTGCACGGTATGAGCTTAATGTTATTTAAGTTGTGTCGATGTTATGTATTCTCTGATCCCATTATACCCGTGACCTCCACTAGAAGAATGTATAGTTTTCGATAACAATTTCATATCATTTCGTTGCCTTGGTGTGTATGATAGTCGACCTGCAGGAATAATATTAATGACGTTGCGTATCCTTGAGTGTGACGGAAGTAGATGAATCAACCGCCAACGCATTACTGTCGTTTGCAAAGCACCTGAGACAAGCGCCTTTCGGCCAAATTTGGACGTTTTGGTAGCACGGATGACTTTTGTGTCGTAGCTCACCCAATACACATCGTAGACACTAAGTTAAGACATAAAAACGATTTATTCTTCGATGCAAAGGTGCATGCAACAAGAACGAGAAGAAAAGACCGATTTTGAGCGAGCTAGGCATGCTGGTCCCGGCACCAGACCCCTCAACGACTTTTGAGCTGGGACGGAAGAACGGCTGAGCCATTACACTTCAAAAAGCTGGGCGTGATTTGTATGATGTTTCCGCAGGTGCAAGCACTCTCAAACCGGTCCCGGTCGGATGTGGTGCTCTCATGCAGTTGCACTCTCACGGGCGCTTTGCCCGTGCACCCTTGAGAGCAGACCCATGAGGACATAACATCCAACTGAGGTCAATCTAAGAGTACTGGCACCTGAGAAAAATAACAAAAGCACTTCCAACCTTCCTAAAGTGAAACGCTCAAGTCATTCTTTCATCCTAGCTCAAAAGTTGTCAAGGGGGTCTAGGACAACCAGCTCACTCAAAAATTGCCCAATTTCTCTCGTTCTTGTTGCGAGCACTTTCAAATTGAGAAATAAGTCACTTTACATGTCTCAAACTAGTGGCTACGATGTGTATTGGATGAGCCACAACACGAAAGTCATCCGTGCTACCAAAACGTCCAAATTTGGCCGAAAGGCGCTTGTCTCAGGTGCTTTGCAAACGACAGTAAAGTCCGGCTATCAAGACCAAAGTTGGTGTGCTTTGACGTTGTAATCGTGTACGACGTGGCGAAATAGGCTTTGTCTCCATTCAAATTATCGTCCTGCCTGGGCAGCACCGCTCGATGCGACTGTGCAGCTGTCAACTTCCGAGGTGTTCTCAATCACTATAACACCCGCTGGGCGATTACATAACTTGGTCTGTATGCAACACAGCATGAACATGGATTCCCAATGCGACGTACAAGAGACAGATAGATGCAAGACAGAGTACATGAAAAACGGAGAGCGCACAGCACGTTGTCGTTGCTTGATATTAGTCATCGCGGTTTACGGTACGAGTAATGAAGCATAGAAATTCTTCGGTCCTGTTGAGGAACAGCCGACTCCTGAAGCCTGATACGCAAGCTGGCGTATATGCGGCAAAGGTACATACAGGCAGCGGAGAACGATAGCCTTGTCTGCAGAGGAAATCTGCACAACAACCAGCCGAATGGAGAAACCGCAGCGGTGGCTTCGCCACCTTAGACAAGCGTGCGAAGACTCAGGCTATCGCAATCAACGGATCGACGAGTGGGCAATACTGCAACCGGAGGTTTGGAAGGGCGGTAATGGCGGAAATTGGTTTCTATTACATGCAGGTTAGAATCGTTATGTGCCTCCATGAGAAAGTGAGCTTACCATGATCAGTCTCTCTGTGCGGAGTGCGTGGGTATTTAGCTCCTTCAACGTTGTGTATATGGACGATGCTGGGTCCATAATGAACGACAGTGGGTGATGCATTGACATCATCGCTATCCTCGTTAATATCGTAGAGACTGTCTTGATCCGACGACACAGTATTTTCCGCGGGACCCAAGTTCTAGATCAAGTTGTCACCCATCGGTAAGACTCCATAATCCGTGGGACATTCACCTGTGCCTCCGCGAGGAGCGCCAAAGTACGAGTCTCGAAGTCAGCCGCTCTGCTTTGCAACGTAAAACGCTGTAAGGGGCAGAAGATGTAGCTGTATAGGCCGTTCGACGGCATAGCCTTCAATTGATTTGCAATAGACCGCTCTAAGTCATGGAGACTGACATACGAAGGCTTGCGATCAGAAAGTTGAACAAAAACGTTGACAAGTACTCACTATCTGAGCTCCATGCTAGCTTCGTTGCGCGGTGTAGGGCTCTTCTGCATCGCTCTATCAACACGATAAAGGCGCACTTGTCCGCGAAGAAACAGCGTGCGAGTCGTGCGTTTTCGCAGAAGCCGCATAACACCACCAACGGTGTACATTGCGACGACTATGTTGACGATGATTTGGGTCACTAGATTGAAGTTTTCGACGCTTGACATAGTAGGATGGGAGAGTTGCTAGAGACCTGACGACAGCGGCTTTTATACTGCTCGTATTTACCCGCATATCGGCTTGCCTCGGACGCAATGGCGCACAGGACAATGGCAGGCGGGACGAATCGAAGGAGTGGTATCGTCACTAAGGCCAAACGTCAGATATCCAGCCCGCTGCAGAAGTCTTCGATGTGTGAACATGATCCGCCACACGAAGGCAATGAGTTTATCTGGTGGCGCAATGGATATCTGGACATATGGCGGCAGGTGGGTATGACGCCCATAACACGTCCACCACGAGCAAACGATCAGCGCGCTTCGAAACTGGTCGAGCGTGTACCCTTAAGTATAACCGTCTAACCGCATACAACCATCGCATAATAGTTGGCCAGATTGGAGCTTGTACAGCCGCACTGGTATGTTGCGCATAAATGTTCATGTGCATGGATATCAAGTAGTCATACACAAGCTGCAATATGGGCGGCCAACAACATCTAGCTGTCCAAACAATTTATTATTAGTATTAATTGACAATGAACTTGGGCAAGGGGGTGCATACGCCACTGGTACGGAACGACAGCAGTACATCCGTCCTGTACGTATTTGGTTAGGAGAATATTCTTTTCGACATCCCTACGCGCATAGCTCGCCTTCGTGGACTGGCACTAAATCAGTTTCGGGATGCTATCGTTCGCTGGGTTTGCGGTCCTTGGTGGCAGCACTTGCTCTTCTGGCGCATTTCTTCGCAAACGGGGTCGGAACAAGGCGGGGTCTTCGCGGACAGGAATAAATGCTCAGCGGTCACTTGCTAAACCTTTCCCCGTGGTCGCGGTCGCAGGTAGACCAGGGGCTTGTCGGCAAGCATCAAATTAACCTCTTTGACATGACCATAACGTTCATAGCATATCTACCCCAGGAGATTATTGAATCGGTGATCTCTCCCTGATGGATCGCGCCTTCAGGAGGGAGGATGGCCTTGCCAAAGGAGAGATACTGGTCCCAGAGTTTCTCAGCTCGTAACGCGATGCGCAGGTCAAGCCGCGTGATGCCAGGCCATTCTGCTGGAGGCGTAGGATGTTCACCATCTTCAGACGGCGGGAGAGCTGAGTGAGTTTGCGTGGCGTAGAATACTTGGTTTTCCCGACTGTCAAGGTGTCCATGGTGCTACCAGCGAGTATGTGAGAAGTGCGGATATCTGTCTTTCAACGTACTCACCTGGGCTTTGGACATGAGCTCTTGTAGCCTCTGCGCGTACGTTGCAGCATATGCAGGTGTAGCGAAATGCATGTGCTTTATCAAATAAAGCTGTTGTTTCGCGTCGATTTGGACCGGGTGCCTGTAGACCCGCCAGAGCCGTGCGAACAGAGGGCGAAGATACGTCGTGACGTCTTCATCAGATATCCAAGGCGCAGGGTACGTAGGCCGTTCAGGAAGACCTGGAATGGGTGGAAGAGACAGTTCTGCTTGATAACCAGACGCGAGGGGCCAGTTCTCTGAGTCTGTAGAGGTAGTGAGCGATGCAACGACGAGCACACCCTCAATGCCGTACATACTACTGACACGCACTAGCTTCCACTCATGCACTACGTATCTGCCGAACTCATTTGGTTGCGGTGCCGCCGTTTGGGGGTCGCCTTCACTTCTGATCGCCGTTGAGGGTAGGGTACTAGTTGCATCTACGGGAGTAGACTGGATAGTAGAGCCGGCGAATTCTGCGGAGCCGCGGCTGTAGTATCTTGAGAAATGACCCTTAACATGGATACTAGATGGTGGGCGTCGGACAGAAAGTAGTCGCGAAGTCGAAAGCGAACGCAATGAGCGCATAGAGTCAACTTTGCTTGGGCGACTAAGTCGAAATCACGCTGGTTAGCGGCACCTAAGTACTAAGTACCCAGTAACCCAATGGCGACACAGATAATCGAGCGAGAAGACAGCAGCAAAAAAAAATCAATCGTGCAAGGCATAGGGTTACATGCTAATGTACTATATACTACAGTGCTTTATTGAGCTTTGCGACAAGACACTTATTTACTTCGGGTATAGCTCCATCCACTCGGCGACCATCCCGAAGTTCTTCTTATCCTTCTCATCCACCTCGATGTTCTCCACACTAACATCTGCCTGCATATGCCCCTCGTTCGTCGTACCCGACAGTGGTGTGACACCCTGCAGCTGAGCAAAGCGGTACAGGGCCTGAGCAGGTGAGATTCCCTTGGCTGTCGCGAACGTGACGACACCGTGGTGCTTCAGCAGCGTAGGCGACCCCGTCAGGGTCCAGAAAGATCTAAAGAAGCTATCAGTTAGAATTGCGCATTTTTGGCAGGAGCAGGCTTACTGGTATTGAACACCATGCTTCTTGCAGTAGTTGAACACCGCTGCATCCCATCCATTTCCCTCGAACCACCGATTTTGCACAACCTGTACTCTCCTGCCGCCATCTTTTCCAGGAGCCTCCAAAGTTTCGACGTCGTACGTGTTGCTCACACCGATGTACTTTACCTTCCCGGCGTCTTGCAGCGCCATGAGCACTTTCCATGCCGCGAGCGTTCGCGCAAGGGTCTCAAGGGGCGAGTGTAGGATGAAGCTGTCGACGTAGGTCGTGCGCAAATTCTTCAGAGAATTGTTGAACGAATTTTTAACTTGGGTTTCGAGACGGGACGAAGGGTCGTATGGAAGGGGTTTCGAGCGGTCGTGTCCGCCAAGGGAGGTGAACCTAGATCGTGTGAGCGGGAGGGTAGTTGCGAACGGAGTAACGACATACTTCGACTGAACGAAGAGGTCTTCTCGCTTGAAACCATGTTCTGTCTGAAGGGTGTGCAACGCCTCTCCGACTAAATCTTCACTAGGTAAATGAAGTATGTGAGTAGCCAGGAAAATACGGCCCCATAGCTACAGACGCACCGGTAATGTTTCGGTTGGCCAGCTACATAGTAGCATAGTAAAAGAAATAACTTGAAAGATGCCATGCTGCGAACGTACCAGTGTCTATCGCTCGAAAGCCATTCAAGACGGCTTGGACTACGAGTGCGGCGGTCCGTTCCTTCTTCCTATGAAATCGCTGAGCTCTATCAAATAATTTGGTAGATTCCCTGCGCTACCAGGCTGTACCGTAAATAATCCTGCACGCAGTCATGGCCACGAAGATCGCAGCTCAGTCTAAGGGCCAGGATAGATTGACGGTAGGTAGTGGTAGTAGTACAAGTCAAAGCAATGACGGCAGTACTTGCTTGGCGCCGAAATACAGTGCATGGACAAACGTTCGCAAAGGAGTTCAAGAGATTTATTAGAGACGTACACGCACGGGCTACAGAGGTTGCTGATTCTTGAAACGTGAGACACGATGTGAGCTAATAGAAACGACAGTACGAGGTGGTTGGGCAACAGCAAACTGGCTAGGGCGACACAGGCAACAAACCGGATGGGAAACTGAAAGAGAAACTGTATTCCACAAGTGAACGGCATGAAGTGGAAAGTGATAAGAAACGACGGATGCGGGGTAAGAAAGTATGGGACAAGAACGTGAAGGGGTTTATGTGTATTTACAAGAAGGTATGAATGTAACCAGAAGATGATAGGCACGGGAAAGCGGCGACGACAGTGTTCGTATGGATAATGATACCAATAACATCAACTATTACCGAGACGACTCCGGGAAGACTGGTGGTGGACGAGGGGTTGCGCCTCCTTCGGCGGCTTAACGCGGAACTCAGGAGACGATGCATAAGTGGCTGAAAGAAGAGTAACAATCAGACCCCGATATCCGAAGAGAATAGCATGGAACTCACTCAGATGGGAAATGTGCATTCGGGAACCCGACCACCTTGTCTAAGTAGCCTTTATCCACTTCGCCCAGCACAGCGTTGACGGCCAAGCTTCCCGTTGAGTACCAAATGTAATCAATATTGCCCTGGAAACTCGGCGTGTAGTTCGTCATCGGCAGTTCGCCCGTCGCAGCATATGCGCTCTTGAGGCCAAGCTTGTGCCTGAGGCCATCATTCGTGTACTTGCCGTAGTGGTGAGACATGAAGTCCGCGTGGTCCGGAGGCAGGGAGCCCGATGAGAGGTACTCGTAAACACCGCTTTCCGGCACCGAGTTCAAATCTGAGCAGATGATCAGGGGGAATCTTCGTGCCGTCGCTGTATGTCGGCGGCTGGCGCGAGGACTCTCCATTGGCAGCGTCGGTGGGCGAGATGGGTGCAGGAGGTCGCGGCGGGTACTTGGCGAAGCTCGCGGCGATCTTCTCCATTTCGTCGACGAGCAGCGCTACTTGCACAAGCTTGACGTCCGCGAACTCCGGGTTCCAGAACACGTGCGTGTTACCGACAATGAATCGGGTACCCGACTGCTTGTTCTCGAAAAGACAGACGACGGCGATGTGGTCTTTCGTGAGAACTCGATTGAACATATCATCCGTCTTCTTGAGGTCGGAACGTTGCATTGCGATGGCGCTGAACTCGATTAGCTGCTTCTCAACCAAGGTGTATCTGTACGGGGTCAGCAAATATTGCAGGTAATCTTGGATGATTACTTACTTCGATGACTTATAGAACGTCGCACAGCCATCGACCAACCTCCTTTCTGCGTCGCTCATCGTCTTGTACTTCGACCGCGGCCAGAACACGCCCTCGTACCCGTGATTCGACAGCTCCTCCAAGAAGAACTCCTCGTACTGCGCGCTATCCACCTCCTGCAAGCACACGAAGTCGCAATCGTGGCTCTTCACCTCCTCCAGAATCAGGTTCTTCCTGTACTTCCACCCAAGAGCCCACGATGGCGTGTATCCGTACATGCGCTCCGTCGCACAGCGCTCGCAGAGAATATTGTAGCAAAGAACACGACAGGTCTCGACATTGGGGTCTGTCGCCATGTTCTCCCGTTCCGACTGTGTAACGAGATTCCGCCACATTCGTGGAGGCGGTGGAGTAGGGGTCGGGCATGTGTCTCGCAGGTGGGCGATCAGAGCTGGTGTACCCTGCTCTTGCACCATATGCTTCAGCGTAAGATCTATTGGGTTGCCCTCGATGCCTAGCGTCTGCAGCTGATGCAAGGTTCCCAGCTCCGGGGGAAGGGTCGTCAAGTGGTTGTCGAACAAATACAACTCCTTCAGTGAAGTGAGCATCCCGAGCTCCGGCGGTACTGTAACAAGATTATTCCCAGACAAATCCAAAAGCTCTAGGTGTCGCAACTTCGTGATCTCGGGAGGAATGCTTGAGAGTGCATTATGATTGAGGTACAGGTTGATAAGGAATGTGAAGGAGAAAAGACCAGACGTTGGAGGAAGGTTCTTGATATTGACGCCACCCATGTCCAGTGATGTCCATGCATTCTCTGGAGGCTTGGGTACTGGTGGTCTCCGAAGATCAGCGACAGGCGCAACCGTACCCGACGGATGTCCTCCTGCAGCGGCGGCACTTCCACTGGGCGATCCATTTGCTGCGGGGGTCGACGATGTCCCGTTAGTCTCTCCGTCTTTCGCCGCGCCATTTGCCTCCGGTGCCTTCACAGCGTTCGGGTTCTGAATGGGTATGGCAGACTTCTGTACTGTCCGAGAAGCCATGGCACTAGCGCGGGCCCTGTGGTGTGGAGACCTGGACGCCCGTATCATCTTACCGATGGTCAGCTGAAAATCCCTCCCCACCAAAGGCGGGGTACGCACCTCGCACTTCATCAACTGGTTCTGCCAATGCGGGGTCATGATCTGCGTAACTGCACCATTGGCGGGCGACCCATTCGGCACAAGACCGGCGTGTGCCCCAGGTATTCCATTGCCATTCGGAGGCGACTGATAGTGCGCATGGGAGTGAGAGAGTGAGTTCTGGTGATGATGGTGCCCCATCGGACCTTGCAGGTGTGGGTGTGGGTGGTGTTGGAGAGCAGTCATGCCGCCGTTCGCGTGTGTGAACAGCGGGTAACCGTTGGGTGTGGGTGGTTGACCATGATTGGGAGGACCAAGAACATTGTGATGAGCGTTACGCGACCATGGTGTCTGGTCGTGTATTTGGCCTGGGTGCGCAAGCTTGTGAGCGATTCCTGGTGACTGCTGTGCGTAGAACATCGCATTTGAAGCCCAGGCCGCTAACGTTGACTTTGTGCGAGAGGGCGTATGTGGCACACTAAGGAATCAAGTAAGATACTTGGTTCGGATCCGTATGCAAGTAAGGGTATTCGCGTACAGCCAAGACCTGGTCTACCGAGCGGGTCTATCGAGGCGGGCGCAGTCGCTATAACAAAGAGATGGTATTTGACGCTGCCAAGAATGATATAGACAATTGTAAGGAGTGCTGGTGAGCTTTGCTGAGGATGTTGTCTGTGTCGTGTTTGCACTGCGCGTCGTCGTCTCAAGCGTGCGTGGGGAAGTGAGTGGTCGATGTACAAGATGACGACTCGGGGCTCGACTCAAGCGGCTACCCGCCCTCGTCTTACCTAATCAAGATAATCGCAGCGACGCTTTCTGGCAAATTCTTCACTTTTCCCACTGAACTGGCTGTATTTGGATACTCTTGTCTTGTATTGGGTGCTCTGTGCACAGCTTTTTGAACAATGCGCTTTTGGTCCGTTCATATTCCATTTCAGTGGCAGTGCTAACTATTATGGGCGCCTAATCAAATCCCGGATAAGTAACTTTCATTTTGACGGATCGTACTACAGACTATCGTGCCATTACCTTCATATACCCCTGCCTTGCTATAAAACCACTTCGTTAGCATCTCACAGTCTTTACCAGACCTACGCCTTCAGCACCTCCCGATTTTTGTGCAAAATGTCCGTGTACCAGGCTACTACCTCCGCCCCAGTCAACATCGCCTGCATCAAGTGAGTAACATGCCGTGCCGCTGGCAAACTTGACTTATGTGCTCAACAGGTATTGGGGAAAACGTAACACTAAGCTCATTCTACCGACGAACTCATCGCTGTCTGTGACGCTTGACCAAGACCACCTTCGGTCGACGACCACGTCGCGCGCAGACGCTTCCTTCGAAAAGGACAGACTTTGGTTGAATGGAGACGAGGAAGAGATTAAGGAGGGCGGAAGAATGGCGACATGCATCAAGGAGATGAAGCGTTTGAGGCGGGAGGTAGAGGAGAAGAACCCCAGCGAGCCTAAGGTACGATAACCCATCTGCATTACCTGGACGTGAGCCTTACGGACGGTTCAAAGCTGTCCACGTTTGCAGTGCATATCTCTTCGCGAAACAACTTCCCCACCGCCGCAGGTCTTGCGTCCTCTGCCTCTGGCTTCGCTGCACTGGTCTCCTCGCTTGCAGCTCTCTATAAGCTACCTGCATCTCCCTCTCAGCTCTCGCTCATTGCCCGCCAAGGCTCCTGGCTCGGCCTGTCGTTCACTCTTCGGCGGGTTCGTGGCTTGGGAGATGGGTTCACGCGATGACGGTGTCGACTCGCTTGCCGTTGAGGTCGCCCCGCAATCCCACTGGCCGGACATTCACGCACTCATCTGCGTCGTATCAGATGACAAGAAGGGTACCAGCTCAACCTCTGGCATGCAACGTACCGTGGAGACGTCAACTCTGTTGCAGCATCGTATTAAAGACGTCGTGCCGAAGCGCATGGAGGCAATCAAGAAGGCGATCCTCGAGAAGGACTTCGACTCCTTCGCGCGCATTACCATGCAAGACTCGAACCAGTTCCACGCAGTCGCGCTTGACACTGACCCGCCGATCTTCTACATGAACGACGTCTCGCGCTCGATTATTGCCCTCATCACCGAGTACAATCGCGTCTCCGTCGAGAAGGGCGGGAAGCTTAAAGCGGCGTACACGTACGATGCTGGCCCGAACGCCGTCATCTACGCGCCGAAGGAGAACCTCAAGGAGATTGTTGAGTTGATCGTGAAGTACTTCCCCCAGGCAGACGCGTTCAAGGACCCCTTCCAGCTCTTCGGTCCGAGCGGTGTTGTGGGCAAGATTGTGGAGGGCTTCAACCCTGCGGTTGCGAAGCCGTTCCCCGTGGCTGCAGTCAAGGGCTTGATCCACACCAGGGTTGGAGACGGTCCTCGGGTGCTTAGTGCAGAGGAAGCTCTACTTGGAGCAAACGGTCTGCCGAAAGCGTGAACTCAAATCTTAGACGACTATAGATCTATGAAAGGCTTGTAATATTGTAATTGGGATATATTCATGGGGCCAGGAGGCGCGTACATGCAGCAGCTCGAAAGATACGACTGTTCCTTCACGAAGATGAAATCAAGATATTTGAATTGCGGATTACTTGGGCACCTCAACGCCAATCAC
Organism: Terana coerulea; assembly: GCA_024811115.1. Classification (NCBI taxonomy): domain Eukaryota; kingdom Fungi; phylum Basidiomycota; class Agaricomycetes; order Polyporales; family Phanerochaetaceae; genus Terana; species Terana coerulea. The sequence continues at coordinate 205,820 of JAKOGH010000035.1, forward strand.
AGGACTAAGCCAGCTCTCAAAGTCGGCCTCGTTGGCGGGGTTCCCCGTGACCTTGAGAGCGCGGACGAGCAGCTTATACTGCCCATTCGGGATCGTGGTGCCATTGGAGAAGACGGGCGTGTTGAACTGGAACAGGTTGAAGCCAGTACCATCCTGCGTAAAACGTTAGTTAGTATGGTTAGAGCTAGACGCTATGAGATGCGACGTACGTTCTGATCAGTGTTCCTCGACAAGAAGGTGAAGTCGAACAAATTTCCAACCGTCTTGATCGCAGCTGCCGACCCGCCCGAGGCATCGCTCGCCCGCTTGTTGAGCGTCGTCGTGATTTTTCTCGGTCGGGCTCACAAGGTCGCCCGTCAGCAACGGCGTACCAAAGTCCAACCTCAGCAGCAGCCCGGGGACGTCCTGACCCACGAAGGTGAAGTTGGTCGCGTTGGTGAGGAAGTCACCCGCAGGGTCTGTCAGCACCGGTAGATTTACGCCGAAGAACGTGTCCGTCGTGTCAACGACTTGCGCGTTTTTGAGTGCTGCGGCGACGCCGAGATATGTGACGTGGAAGGTGTCGATGCCGTTGGTGTTTGCGATCTTAACGAAGCCGGAGAAGACGGGCAGCAAGTCGGCGGAGGCAGTAGTCGGAGGGGTGATGTGCGCGGTGAGTTCCTGGGTTTGGCCTGGGTGGACGGTCACGGATGTTTCGCTGAACTTGACAGTTGCAGCGTCAGTCGACAGAGGAACTGGGCCATCTGCGGGGAAATCCGTTCCCTATACACAATTATTACGTGAGGAAATAAAGGAAAGATGTGGAGACTTACTGGCTGCAAGGTCAGGGCCGTACCAGCCGGTACATGCGAGATCTTGAACGTCTGCGCGGTCTTTCCAGTGTTCTTAATGGTGAACGTATGCCTGCACCAAAAGGTTCAATACAGTCCGCCAGGACATGTGTAAGATTCACTCACGTGCCGACGAAGTGCGCAGTGTCGTTCAACAAAAACTCGCCAGGGCTCACAACAATATCTGTGGTGATCGCCTGGAAAGCGTTGACCAACCCAGCGCCTTGTTGAGCCACAGTCTGCAGGGGATCGCCATCGGTATGGCTGCTCGGTACAAACTGGGCTGTGGTTTCAAATAGCGTTCTTGCACTCTTCCCAACGGCTGCACTGTTGCCCTTTACGCCGAACAGTAAGGCGGAGACGCCAGCGATGAACGGCGTAGCCATGGATGTTCCTGAGAGTACGGCAAAGGAACCGAGGGGGACAGGGAAGGTCGAGATGATATTTCCACCGGGAGCGGCGACGGCGGGCTTGAAGAACATGTCATTTGTGGGGCCGTAGGAGGTGAAGCTTGAAATCAAGCCACCAGCGGGGTCAGGGAAGCTGAAGCTTCCACCTGTCTGAGGAAAGAGACGGAGATATTGGCTCCAGACGCGAACTCATTAACAAGCTGTCATAAACTACGGTTAGATAAAGACACGCGAACGGGCTATGCAGAGTTACTCACGAAGACTCCGTCAGCTGCTTGAATGAGAGCAACATTGGTGAAGTTGCCGGTGCTAATGGCTGCAAAGCCAGAGCCGTTGCTGCAGAATGACCATTATCAGCGAGAGGGTAGCCGGGTTGGTTTCACCACGTACTCGTATATGAGCGTGACGTTTCCGCCCTTCGCCGCGACGTTCGTCAACTTCTGCACGAAAGTGCACGTTCCTCTCCTCACGACCGTCACGAACTTGCTCAAATCTGGAGTGCTATCCGGCAGCGGGTTGCACGCATCGTCCACGACGCTCGTGTCCGTGCTCGTCGCAAAGACTGGGAGCGTGGTGGTGATTGGCAGAGGAAAGGTGTCGAAATAGGTTATCGGTGCATGCGCGGTGCCGTGCACGGTGAGGTTCTGCAGAGGGATGACGGTGTTGTCGAGAGACGCGACGGAGATGGCGTCAATGGCATTACCGGGACTCGACGTGAACCATGCGCCATCAGCACCGTCGTTACCTAAGATCTCATAGTTAATTAAGAAAAAGAGCTAGTTAACTCATTGCGCAAACCTGCAGCGATGGTGACAATCTTGCCCATATCGGAGATGCGGCTGGACACAACGGAGCTCGTACTCTCAGTCCAGCCGTCCGCACCTCCCAGGGACATGGTAAGGATGTCCTGGCCTTCGCTAACACCGCGGAGAAGGGCCTCGACGATAACTATCCTGCGGAGTTGGTCTCTGAATGTGATCTACGCGAGGAAATACGCACTGTCGTCGCTAACGTCACCAGTGCAGCCGAAAATTCGGTACATCGAGATGGAGGCTTCGAAAGCTACACCGCTAATGTTGAATTGGTTGCCTGGGTTGGCTCCAATGATACCCTAGACAGTTTTAGTCCGGCTTCGCAGTACCGCGGCTGACGCTTGGCTTACAGTAACGTGGGTACCGTGGCCATTGCACTGGTCAAGCGGATTCGAGTCTGGCATTGGGGTGTTCGAACCTATGCAAAGAGCCGGCAAGCATTAAGAGCTTGGTAAGTTTTTAAGTGAAGTAACAAACTGACCATTGAAAGCATCTCCAACGAAGTCGAATCCTCCTACGATCTTGAACCCTGGACCAAACCCACCACCAAGATCGGGGTGCGTCCAATCTGCGTAATGTCGTTGAGTGCAGAACTTGATTAAAGGGATGCCTTGTTCGCGTACCAACTCCAGTGTCGATACTATTATGATAATTGGTTTAGCGATGCAATTCATCGTCCTTCCAAGGGGCTACAGACTCACATTCCGATCTTAACACCCTTCCCTGCGATACCCTGAGCATGCAGCTTGTCGACGCCCTGGCATGTATGTGTTAGTTGGCACCAAAGTGAACATGAGAAATATGCGCACAGTTAAGACGTGAGTGGACTCCAGTGTCGGGAGGAACAGCTGGGTCATTCACGCCGGTGACCACGTGGGAGAAAACGGGCCTGGAGCAACAATTCAGGAGGGCTCTTGCGGTCGCAAGAAAACAACAGCCTTACTTGGGTGCGGGGACGGAGATTACTGGGCGTATGGCCATGACGCCAGGAAGCGCTTCAACCTGCTTCTTGTCCTAATCTCATCGCATAAGTATAACGGCCGCAAGGGTTAACGCTAACGACTATTTGCTTACATCTGGGTTCTATGGTTTCCTTGTTATCAGAAATGCTCGGCCAAAAACAGCACACAACTTACGTTCAGAGTGACCGCAGCGCCTACGAACAATCCAGGCGAATTGAACTCCTTGTTCACTTCGAAGTCCACACCACGCTTGCGCATATGACTGTACAGCGTCTCATGGGCCTGTGTTCCAACTCAATTAACCATGTTTTCGCGGAAGTTGATGCTGCGCGCTTACCTCTCGCGAGACGATGTCCCGTTGACCGAGCGAATTCCCAAGTGGCGCCGAGGCTTCGACGATGAACTTGTTGGGCACGACATTCCCTGGCGTAGTTTTCACGTTCTTGATGCTGGAGAGCGGGAACTTGCCAGCGAGGGCTGCACCCGCGAAGGTCGTAGCGACCAAGCCAGACCACACGGAGGACCTCATTTCGACCTCGAGTGGAGTCCGAGACGACGCTCCCTGGTGGATCTTCTGACCGTGTTATATAGCGTGGGTGACAGGGAACGCTGCTGTCCAAGGCTACGCCTGGCTGAGCGTGCGCCATGCGGGCGTGGGACCGCCATCATCCTACAATCATCCTGGGACTGGGTACCCGGTCAATGGGAACAAGGGAAAGGGACACATACTATAGGATGAGTATTCACCTCGAAGAGTGTGACCTGGTTCTTTGCACCCGGCATCTCTCCGCGTCAACCCCTCTCTATGGACAAGGTCGCCCTAATATGGTGCCGAGGGCTGTGGGAACGGAGCGGAATGGGGAGCGGAGGGATAAATGTGGAGAGCCTTATAAGGTGCGCTGTTGCTTCGATGCATCGTAGAAGATGGCGAAGGCCGCCAGATTGTGGCGTTAAACTGCGAGCTTTGTGTACTGCGATTGTCATTAGGGGCGTGATAAGGAAAGAAAATGAGCAAGGCATATGGACAATCAGCGTTGCTGAGAACAGGAACGTCCGGGGTACCTGACAGCCTGTGTATTTCACTGCACCACATAAAGGCATGCGGGCGAGCTCGACGGTCTTTGCGGCGATAGTTTCACATCGAAGCAGGCGTACTTACCCGAATTTCACAGCGAGCTTACATTGTGACTGCCATGGGAAGCGCTTGAAGGTATGGAGTGCAAATTGACGTATATATTCTGCAAGGCCGGAGTCCGAGGAGGAAGCGTTCATGCATTTTCTTCTTCGCGTATACAACGTACACCGCGGTGATGCTCGTAGTCTTTGCACTTTGACATGTTCGATATGGATTACAATACTATATCAGAAAATATGCACAACGCACGTTTTGTCTTGGAGATTCCCGTCCAGATTACTCGTCCAAGTTTATCGCCTTCCCAAACTTGGCGTATAGTATCACCTTCAGCTCCTTCATCTCACGCTCACATCCCTCCGCCTGGTCCTTCAGAGTAGACGTCTCCTTGTCCAGGTTACTTTGATCCTTTGCGAGACGTTTCAGCGCTCGCCCGTGAGGGATGTGGACGTACGCCTCTCCGACGCGATATCTGTGCACGCACGCAAGAGCTGTCAGTGTAAGGATAGGTAGCGGAAGCAGATCACACACAGAACGGGCGTATCCTCGTCAGCAAGTTCAAGCTCCATGTTCAAGTCATCGAGGGCCTCTTTCTCTTGCTATATGCGCGTATGCATCAGTTACATATGCACCCAAGCGGAACGTCATGCTTACCTTCAATCCCTCTATCTTCTCTTCGATTGCGCGTAGCCGCGTATTCAACTTCGAGAATATGTTGATGCGCTGCTGATCCTCTGAAAATCTACGGTAAGCCCGTTATCAAGCACAGGAGTACGGATGCAAGACGCACCCCAGGTCACCTCGGCATTGTCATCGTTCTCGTCTTCCTGTGCTATCTTACTGCAGCGTTAGCGTCCTCAGCATATTTTGATGCAAAATATGACACGCACCATACGCATCTTTCCGGAAGGCCTTTACAGCTGACACAACGAGCCGAGAACGCGAGATTCAGAAATGAAGCAGGTCGCTGGTCAGGTCAATCCAGACTCCAGAGACGCCGGCTCTGCTTTGTCGGGATCTTAGATCTCAAACACGTGATATTTTGATGGGGCATTTACACCTGTCACCTCCGAGTCCGAGTCAGCCTGGTGCACTTACGCTCTCTCAATTCTGCTCGTACATTGCCCGCAATACTTGTACATACAATGTCCTTGATCCTACTATCTGTGCTGGTACCATGATCTTACTGCGAGCGCCTTACTCCTTTTTGTGAAGATCCTGGGCCCAGGTTGGGGGCTCGTCCTTGCCTTCCTCCTCAAGCTTCTCGCCTTCCTCCAGCGACTCGTGGACCGTGTCTGCCTTATGCTCCGCTGGAGCGTACACCTGCATACGTAGACCTGATCAGTCGCAGGATGAGACACTGCAAAGTCACGCCGACGTACAGTAGAAAGGATAAGCGGAGTCTGGCCCTTGTTGATGAACTGCGATGGTGGAGGTGAGTAAATACGCTTTAGCGAGTTACAATAATAGCTGACGTTGTGTTTAGCTCCAGCAGGGACGATGACAATGTCGCCGGGCCCGACACGCTCCTGAATAGCTTGTTAACAAACACTAAGGAACTCGTGAGCATCTTGAACGTACCGTCTTGCCATTGACGATGGCATCTGCGCTGCCGGAGTGGAACGTCAGGTGCTGGTCCACGGTATGGATTTCCTGGGACTGTATGAGCATCTGAAACGAAGCGCATATAGCTAGCGGATTTACCTCTCCAATCTCGCCATTGACGGGGATAGTCATGATGACCAACTGCCGGGGATTGAACATGTCACAACGAGGTTCAACACGCATATAGTGATCAGTTGAGACACACCTGGCTATTCCTGCCAGTCCAGAGGACACGCCTGAACTTCTCGCTGTCAGACGCGACCTTGACGATGTTCTTGAACACCGCCATGTCCTTCGGAGGCTCAGTGTTGGGCTTGTACTGGAACGACATAGCTGTTCTGTAGGTGAAGTTGCGTGGGTTGCGAAATGCAGTCGTAGTAGTGCGGGCGATGGAGGAGGTAGAGAGAACGGTACGCAACATGTCGTTCTTATAGGTGTTCGGAACGAAGGTTACGGCAGAAAACGTGCGGCTGAGGCGATTTATAACCTCGGCGTACTGCTTCGATCTCCCCCCTCTATGCGCCCACAAGTATCGGCAGGTCCGACAGGGCCGAGGAAGGGTGTCGCCTGACGTCAGCGGGCCCGTCTCCAAATCAGGATGGTCTCCTTCCTTATATGTCACGGGTGAGTGGCTTATAGTCCACCACCTTTTCCGTCCTACCCCACGACTTGTGCTATTATTCAGCAATCTCATCTGTAACACTTTTCACTACTGATTTCAATGTGGTATCCTTGGACTGAAATTCGCATGCTACAAGTTTCTACCGCGGCTGTGCGTATTGCGCGAGAACAATAACGTATAATTCAGCGACACGGTCATGGATCAACTTCAAACTGGACGCTACGATCCCGCCAAGGCGGAGACTGGGTGTCATCTCTGTGTGAAGCGGAAGGTTCAGAATGAATAGCGCGAGATGCGGTGCTGGTACTTTCGACACTTCGTGGCCTTGGAACGCCCACTTCCTCGGCAGCCTCGCTCTCATCATCGTTGTCTTCCTCGCCCGTTTCATCTCTTTCAGAATGTCGCCTAACCAGCTCTGGTAGCAGCTCATTGGCACGGCCGGTAATGCGCCCTTCGTTCCCCGATTTCTCCAGAAGGTCGACGAATTCGTACAGCAGATGTCGGTTGATCTTATGCAATGCGACCGCAGCACCAGAAAGCAAGCTGTTGATCCAGGGTAACTCGTAGTAACAGCCGCAGTTTTGGTAACCCAGGCGCAAGGACCTTCGGGCCACTGTAATCATCCTGACGAGCAACGTCTTCGCGTCGCCTTCGTCATGGGGCCCTGACCCACTCGTCCGCAGTTTAAACAGCCACTTGTCTACGAACCAGACAAAGATGTGCCGGTCCTCAGCGTTTTGGTCCCGCAAGCTTGTGCTCAATACGAGACATAGCGATGCATAGGCGGCGCTCTCCATCGGGCTGCCCATAGGCTGTTGTTCGGGGACAGCTAAGGCAAATGTCAATAAATGCATCAACTGGGACACGAAAATTGTAGAAGCGCACCGTGAATACAGCCGTCGTCGCCTACGGGTTGAACCAGGCTGAACCGACGTATGACCTGGAGCACTGATAGACGTAGGCCTGGAAAATCACCGTCAAACTCCGCTTTGCGCGGGTGGATGCGAATGGTGTTATATACATGGGTGAGCTTCTCAACGCACTTGGGCTGGAAGTTCACACGCGTCGAGTTGGCGTCCAAGAGGATGTATAGCGCACAGAGCATCTCGATAATCCGGCGGCCATGTACGAGGCGTTCTTTGTACCAGTACCATTCCGCGAATAGTTCCTGGACCAATGTGTGTACCTCTGCGACGAGAAGGTGACTGACGATTTGAACTTCAGCCGTCGAGTACATCGTGAAGCCACCCCTACGCCTGAGTATGACGGCGAGTGTGTTGATCTCGTATCGGGTGACAGGATACTGCCGCCCGTCTTCGTGCTGGTGAGGTACGGCTGTGTAATAGCATCGTACAACTTGTCGAAGAGCGGTGATTACGGTCATTCTTGAAGGGGTTTCCGAAGAGGAAGACATTGCTTTCGCGAGGGTCTGCGCCTCTTCCGACGCCCAACTAGATGAAAGCAGATACCAGACTGAAAGGCTGTTCACCCCGTTCACTTCCACAACCTCCTTCAAATTCGTTCGCGGTCCCTGTACAACGGCGCCGAAAGAATGCATATCTTCTGTGCAGCGAACGATATGCTCTTGAACCCGCACGTCCTGCGAAGCGAGAGACACCCATGACAGCGCACGGACCAGAGTAATGGTATAGCCAATCGCAGTCAGAGCACGTTCCTCCGCCTCTCGGTCAACATTTACGGGCCTCCATTCCGCCTCGACGGTAAGGTCTTCTTTGAAGGTGACCCACTCCGCGTTTATTTCCTCGGCAACAACATCAGCACCTCTTTCCTTCTTTCCAGGTCTCGTTTCGAAATACGACGCTTTTGCCGAGGCGATGTCTCGCTCCCTCCAATCCCGGGTAGGAACATGCCAGTTCTCTATCTCCCACAAAAGACGCTTAACAAGTTTCTTGTCTTTAGGTCATACGTAGGCGAAGTATGTTCACGGCAACGATGACCAGGTCGCGGACGAACACCCACAACACGACGCACGCCCACGCAGTCGGCGACTTGTACGGGCAGCGCTTGAAGAACGCAGGGAGAAGGGTGATCGAGAAAGTGATGGCCAGGAAGATGATGGCGGCGGCCGTAACGACACCTGCGACGACGCGGTCGAGCGTCCAGAGCAGAACAACCAGGCCACAGACGAACATGATCAGCGCAACCTCGAGCAGCGCAGGGATGGATGAGATGCTCGCGGCGACGTTCCACTCGTCCCACGCCTCGAAGCGGACCTGGCGCACGAGCACGTTTTCGCGCGGGCTCGCGAGCGCGGAGTTCCACTGCATGTACTCGCGCAGCCACTGCTTCGCGAGGATGCCGAAGAGGGCCGCTGCGAGGCTAAAGACGAGGCTGAGGAACCAGAGCACGTTGATCCACAGTGCAGCGGACTGCGGCGTGAAGGTGAGGGGCGGCAGAGGAGCCCGCGCGGTAGAGTTCAGAAAGCCGCCGTTGTAGGTGAAGCTCTCCAGTTGCGTGGAGATCCGAACTAGCAGCTGCACCTGGCTGTCGCTATTGTCGATTTGCAGCATCGGGTAGGACTCGACTACGAATGCCGTGAGGACTGCAGAGAACAGACCTGCCTGAAGCGACGTGGGTTTGAATAGCTGAGTGCACTCAGTCGCTATCATTCCATAGGTGACTCACAAATACGAGCAGAGTGTCGACGTCGTCTGCGTAGTCCTGAACCATGCTTGCGTCATGTTTCTTCATGTAGTCCTCTGTAGCAGCCCAGCCAGTGAGCCCAGGAGTCTGCACATTCGTTGTCTGAGGAAAGATCGGAGGCCAGCTTGCATGTAAATATGATTATGCTAGAGTTAGTGAATGGATTGGCTGACTTACTGCTGTTGCAGCTCGTTCATCTGTAAAAGTGTCCATACTATGTCTGAATTGGAAGACAGAAATAGACTTGGGCTGAGTACGTTGCCCTCGCCGTCGGTGAACAAGCCACGAACTGCTGCTTCGCTTGGCCCGCTGTACATGAGAACGTGGAAATCTTGAAGCGCGCAGCACGCACAGCGCTAGTGGTACACCGCTAGTATACCTCCTCTTCATTACTTACCGCGAACAGACAAGATGTCAGAATTGACTAGCCCTCCGCCCGTCAGCCAAGCAAGCTCAAGCAGCGCAGGAAACACTGCGGCTTCGCAAGCGCAAGCGCAGTTTGCGCAGCTTGAACCGGCAGGGGCCCTTCCAGTTCTTCCAGCTCCGTTATTCCAGCAGGCCTATGCGCAGTGGTGTTCGAAGGAGAGCATCGTCTTTGACGAGCAGCTACTGCACATAGAGGGGAAGAGGATAGACCTCTACAGCCTTCACCGGGAGGTTATTGGCATGGGCACGGTTCAAAGAGTACGTTGATATCTCAGATCATCGACCGGCATGGCTAAGTGTTTGGGATCTTTCTCTCAGCTTGGCACCAATCTGGAGTTGTGGGCCGTCGTTGGCGGACGTATAGGCTTTATGCAGTCCCCTGAAACGGACGACGAACTGCCGATGTCAGGCCCTGCCGTTGCGCAGAAGTTGCAATACGTTTATCGAGAATATCTCCAGCTGTTCGATAACACGTACCTACGTGCGGTGCTCGACCGGAGGGCTCGGGAGCAAACGCAAGCGAACAACTCGTCGCTATCTCAAGATCCAGGCTCGCTACCACCCAATGGTAACGGCCATGGCTCGCCCAGCCAGCAAACAGGCGGTGCGAACGACATACCCAAACCACCTATCGCGTCCGATCTGGGTCCTATAGCTGCACTCACGAATAACGACCCTCATCGTGCTCAGATGATGTTGATGGCGGCCTTCACGTCTAAGGAGGAGCTGCAAAGTCTGAACGTTCCTTTGGACCTTATCAACGCCATCGAGACCCATCGTCCCATATTGCTGCGTACTGCCCAGGCTCAGGCTCAGGCCAACTTCCGGGATAGCCTGAAAAACCAGCAGCACGATCTGTCGACTAACCCGAATACTCAACTGGACTAACTTTGTCGAGGCGTGTCTGAGTCACTCGCGCTTCAGCCTCCACAACCCTAGCCGCCACAAAGTCTCCCAGCATTCAGCTCTACGATCCCCTTCTCACTCACCGACGTCATACATCCCAGCCAATCTCCATCCCAATCTCATCCTGCAGCTGCTTCGCGGCCCACCCTCCCTACTCCCGAGGTGGCTCAGCCAAGTTCTCGACCTCCGACCGTGAAGACTACACCAGTTTTGATTTCTTTTCTTGCGAAACTGAAGATTGCCAAGAACGCAGCATCTTCATCGACGCCTTCTGCATCTGCTTGATGCCTGGTATTACGACGCTTTGCACTCTGTGCAAGGTGTCTCTATCGCCCGCTGCTATGGATATTTTGCAGCTGAGCTGCCTGCGGAGACATCTTTGCTTTCCAACAATGCAGAGATAGATCTTGACTTCGACGGTGGACCCCTCAACGACGACTATGGCGTACACGAGGACGTACAATCCGAGCTGTGAGATACGTACGAGCCTCACTGTGCCGCTACAAGTCCTATCATCGAGAATACTATATCTATCTTGATTATCGGACAGCTTGGCCGCCCTCTTCTTGTTGGCGAAGACATTTCGCAAAGTCTCATGTAAGCCTCGGCCTACTAACCGTATATTTTTACAGCGACGATGTTAGAAGCGTGTATGCGGACGCAATCAATGTGCAGATTTTTCCTAATGACATACGCTACGATAACATCATCAGTGCACCTGCGTCGCCTCCAGGGCTGCCCGGACGTTGGTGCCCCACGCACCAGAAGGTCCATGAGTGGCGCATCATATATAGGCTTTGGCTGTGCGCGTAAATCACTTGTCGTGAAGGAGCGCCAGGTCTTCATGGTCGATAGTTTGCTGGAGAACCTTTGGACAAGTCTACTGGCAGGCGATATTAATGATCCTTAGGATGCTGCATGATTTGTCCTTGATTTCTCACAGCTGTACTCTGTGGTCTGGGTTATGGATTGGCGTTGAACATATACCTTCCCGATCTTTACACTACTTACCTGACTCTTGGCTTCGTTGAACGAGCGGATGAGAGTCCTCTACGCATTCACGTCTGTGAAGATATGCCCCCTCTCTGTTCTTCTCAGCGATAAAGAAACTATACTTCAAAATCAATCATGACATGTAATATGACACACTCGAGTTTCGATCTATTCCAAAGTGCTTCGTAATCCCTTCAATCTCTAGGTGTTGTCAGCTAGTGTACCAAGTCATCTGCACGTCTCTCTTTGTGCCGAACACGCAACTGCAAGGTAACCGAATATCTTCGTACAACCAGGGGAATCGACTAATATACATCGCCAGAATCAACGTTGATAAGACTGACAAGGTCCTTGTCCGGCTGCTTCGCATCCTCGTTCACGAACGCCATCAACCGCTCGAACACCGTCGTTCGCTGCTTGAACTGCGAGGTCGACGGGGGTCACGGCCCCTGTCTTGTGTAAGCTCTTCCAAATCTGCTTGCAGACTGACAACCGATGAGGCATGAGGTGCAACAGGCGCTGCATCCCCAGTGGCTGTTGCCAAGCGTACCGGAGACGAGTCTCTCATAACCGCGTCCTCGTCTGAGTTCGGCACCGCCTCTGCAGGAGAGCCGTTTCTCGTTCGTGTCCGCGTGAGTGCCTCCTGGGAAGGAGCCGAGGGTGGCGCTAGGAGATGTGCCAGGAGAGACCTGAATACGGTTGTTTCTTCTGGATCGCTATGGTCAACGACAGAGGAGACTTCAGTTTGTAGGTAGGAGAGAGCCTCGATAGGTGTGGACTCTTCGCACAGCTCACGGAAGCTACGCAGATCATTTGAGTAGGGTCACACAATAGGGGCGCGAAATATGCGTACTGCTGCTGTCTGATCAGGTATGTGCAACGACGAATGATGTCTTCCGGAGATGGCCTGTAAGGATAATTTAATTCTCTGAATGCATAAATTACTGCACGTATTCCACGCACCTCACGAGCTGCATCTTCCAAAAGTCATCTAACCGGTCCCTGTTGTGCCCCATCTCCGCATTCTCAATCCGCTCGTCCCCATCTCCGCCACCTCCTCGCGCATCAGGCACCGCCCTAAATATCGGAGAACGTGCTCTATTCCCGGCATCCTCGGTAGCTGTGTCCAAACACGCGTTGCCGCCGTGCATATACGTCGTCTTTGTCGTCGGGTCGTACTCGACTTGATGTGCGTACCGCGCAAGAGGTAACGGCTGAGGTACCGATAAACCTGTCGAGTGAGCAGGTACAATCTTGGTCCACTTGCCAGGGCGTTCGGGGCGCTCATAGCGGTAGAGCCAGTACGGCGAGTCACTTTCCAACGTCGTGTTATCTTGGTTGGACTTGCTGCGGGTGAGGCCACAGAATCTAGAATGGTTTCAGGGTACTGGAACTTTGGGCAGGTGAAGAGGCGAGAAGCGTACACATAGATCTCGCGTAAGTTAGAGTCGATTGCCGCCCTTTGGGTGAAGCAAGCATCAGGGCCTCCCGCAGAGGTGAAGTTGGAGAATAGCTCTGTAACTGTGTTCGTTGGAAGATGATAGGCATACATGTCGGAGAGATACTTCTCCTCCCGTTGGCCGCCGAATATGAAAAGGGTCTGCATCTTCTGGTCTAACACCATCGAATGTCCTAGGAAGACGAAGATAAGGACAAACATCTTCACATAATGAGCTCTGGCACTAACCGAAGCGTGATGGTATGCTAGGTGAACCTGCTGCCGGCTCCGGGGATCTTGAATGCAGCAAATCAGTTTGGCACTAAGAAGCCAAGCATGAAGCTTACTGGCATAATTCCCACTTATTTTCCGAATGTCGAAACTGTACAAACCCGCAAACTTCAATGTCTCCCAGTCCCCGTCGACCACCCGTCCGCCAGAGACATAAACGACTTGAGCCTCGGAGTCGATGGTCATTTGATGGTCGAACACCAGTGGTGGGCCGCCGTTTGCCTGACGTTATTTAGTCAGGTCAGTTAACACTCTATACTTTCTTGGACATCATTGCACTCACTGCAGTGTCAGGAGTTATCAGCTCCCATTTGCCTGCATCCCGACCTCTCGTATGGTATCGATAGAACTCGGCGCTATGCGCAGACCAGGGTGGTACTCGGGATACTCCAGGAGCAGCAACCATCATTGGCTGCATAGGACTAACGGGGCTCGTTGCAGGGGCCTCGACGCCAGTCTCATGCGATGCTGCCGCGGCTATTTCCTGAGATGTCACTGGAGCCAACTTCGTCCAGTCGTCCAAAGAGGTATATGTCGCCCGCCGCATTGTCGAAGAGCATCTTGTGGCACGCCCTTGGTCCAGGACCGTTCTTCTCCCGTTGCGTGGCGTAGCTGATGACACGCCACGATTCGGAACGGATGTCGAAAACCCAGAAGTCGTCCAGGTTCTTCTGGCCGTCCCAGCCGCCGAAGAGGTATATGTGGCCATTCACAGGGTCGATGCACGTTGCGTGCCCGCCACGCGCACTTGGGGCATCGCCGTCGGCGTCTACAGCATGCAGACGAGTCCACGATGCCTGAGGTTGCGCAGATAGCAGTGACGATCTGAACAGACCTGCCGACGCTATGGACGCCAGTAGGGCCTCAGATTGAGGGAACTTTCCCTCAAAGTACCAATGCCTTGTGCAGTGAAGTCAGAAGAGGGTGTTCCAGCTGAATGCCAGATCGGTCGAGAACGGAGTGGAATGGTCCCAGAAATCGGCGCTGGCGTAGGTGCTTCAACACCTGCCGAAGGATGACACGCTCTGAGAACTAACATGTCATTACTAAAAGAAACCGTACGTAGGATGACTTTATCTACCTCTTCATGCTCAGCTCGGACCTTCTCCACGTACTGTTCTTCAGCTATCCCATCCAATGCGACGTGCCATATCGACGTGTGGAAGCTTTGACCATGAGCACTGGCGCATAAATCGAGTTAGCTCGCATACAACCAGGTTGCAGACAGGGGAACGTACGAAAGCGGCTCGATCTTTAGGTAACGGGTAGGAAATACGAGTCCTGCTTGATTTATGCTGCCTATATTGAAGGTCTCGGAGACGGGATCGTTCTTGAGCGTAGCGTGCAGAACCTCTGTCAGATTGTCTTCAGTGATTCCGACGTAAATCTTGAACTCCTTCATGTTACATGGGTGCGCTATGCGTCTCGATGGTGTTATTCCGCGCATTGACTTTCAAGCTGTCTCTGAGGACGTACGTCTATGAAACTGCCGACTTCTCAGTTATTAAGCACATTTATGGTGAATGCATACATAAACCGACCTTCCCGAATGTGATGCTCTCTAAGGCGGGGTGAGCACGGGACCGAGGTCAAACACAAGCCACTCAACTGAGTACCGCAAGATGGTCCAGCTTCAGGAGCAGCCATTGCTTGGAGTTTGTAGACTGATACGCCCCGCTCCATCTGCTAGTTTGGTCCAAGGGGTGATGCCTCAAAATATTCTCTGGGACGTATTTCCCGCTGTGCTCTGAGCCACTGGTGATGGTATAAGTTAGCTGCACGGAGGGCAACTGATCCATGCCAGTCATCCTATACTAGTGGTATCAGTATTGTACGTTTCCTGCTGTATTTCGGTGTTCACAGTGTGGTAGTGCGAGGAACAGAACAAGTTCGGGCGTGTTGTAGTTGCAGACGAAGAGGTAAGTAATACTAATAGCAGAGAGTACGTATGTCCGCTCATTGCCGCGGAGGTAAGGGACTCTGATCCGGACTCTAAGGGCGCTTGATCCCGACGTTTGCCATATCTGTTTTTCCCGCCGTGAGCTCCCGCCACGTTCAGGCTCTCGAGATTCCACAGCGACTTTCCCTCTCCAATATGTACGTCGTAAATCCTTTAACTTGTCTCATGCTCGCTGCACGAGATACTCCACGCCGTAGAGTGCGCCGGCGCCTCTCGTAATCACATTCCACTGGGGTACGCGCACATAGGTCGCCGAAAGCGGCCGTAAATCTTGGGAACTGCGTGTTCTTGAACGCCTTCAACCACCACCGTCGCCCTCCAACTCCCTCCAACGCCCTCGCTGCAATGGCATCCAGCGCGGCGCTGATCGAGCGTGCCAAAGGCCTGACGCCTGTCCTAGATCATCTAAAGACGGCGCTGTTCGTGTATGTGCTCCTTTCGCGCACTTTGAAGGTGCACCGGCACCTCCGAGCAAGAGGCGTTCGTTCCACGGCCTCGGACTTTTGGATATGGCTTAACAAGGTGGGTATTCTCTGTAATTCTTGAGTAGTCCTAAACTGACATGTACCACAGCAAATCCTGTTGCTGGCCCTCCGCTTGCTCCCCGCCCAACGCCAGAAGGCGGAGAAAGATATCTTGGCCGCCAAGCTCCATATCGAACAAGGTCTCATCCCACAGGGCGAAGCGGTTGTGCGTCATACCAGTCTGCCTTCCAATGGCAAGTCTCCGGAGTGGATATTGGCGGAAATGGCGAAGATGGACGAGGAAATAGGCCATACGAACTGGACGCATGGGAAGGTCTCTGGGGCAGTATATCGTGCGCATATACCCTCTTTTACGCGCATACATGACGCTCACTATCATTGGAATCATAGACGGTGGAGACGACCTCACGAAAGTCATTGTGGCTGCTATCGAACGATATGCCGTTTCGAACCCCTTACACCCCGACGTCTTCCCAGCCGTGCGCAAGATGGAAGCAGAAATTGTCGCAATGTGCCTGCGCATGTACAATAATCCCTCAGGCGCAGGCGCCACCACGTCCGGAGGCACTGAGTCTATCATTATGTCAGTCAAGACGCACCGGGACTGGGCACGGGCCACCAAGGGCATTACAGAGCCAGAGATGTACGTCTACTGTATTTTATGCTGCTTCAATTTGCTAACACGGTCACTAGGGTTGTTCCCATTTCCGCGCATGCTGCATTCGACAAAGCGGCGGCATACCTGAACATAAAGGTCCACACCATACCTGTTGACTACACGACGCGACAGGTAGACCTCAAGCGTGTAGCTCGGGCCATGTATGTTTGACCACATATCCTTTACTACGCACATATCTAATGTCCCATGGCCGTGCAGAAACGCGAACACAATCATGGTTGGTTCTTTTTCGACGCTGCACGCACACCAAACGTAAGCTGACTTTTGTCCCTAGATTGTGGGTTCTGCCATCAACTTTCCAGACGGCTGCCAAGACGACATCGTCGCGCTTGGTAAGCTCGCGGCGCGGCACCACGTCGGACTGCACGTCGACTGCTGCCTGGGCAGTTTCATCATGCCATACCTGGAGTCCGCCGGGTATCCGACCACGCCATTCGACTTCCGCGTCGAGGGCGTCACGGCGATCAGCTGCGACACGCACAAGGTACGTGGTCTTCATGCCGATGTCGCAGCGGAGATAGCTTGCTCAACGGACGGGACTTGGCGACATGAATAGTACGGCTTCGCGCCGAAGGTGAGGCTTTAGGTTGGATTTGGATGGATTTGCACGGCTAACGCTTGGTGGCGCAGGGAAATTCGGTGATCATGTACCGGAACGCGGAGCTGCGGCAGTTCCAGTACTACGTGCATCCGACCTGGACGGGCGGGCTGTATGCCAGCCCCAGCATCGCGGGTTCTCGGTGAGTCTATATTCACAATAATAGATTTAAACACGTAAACTAACGCTCTGCGCAGTCCTGGATCGCTCATTGCCGGAACATGGGCCGCCTTGCAGTACATGGGCTCCGAGTGCGTGTTCCGGTCAAAATACAAACACATCATGCTGAGCGTCGCGCAGGGGCTACCTGGAATCGTGCAAGGCCATTGTTGGTGGCAGGCGGGCGATCCAGCAGCGCATTCAGGACGAGATCAAGGAGCTGTACGTGCTGGGCAACCCGCCGGCGTCGGTCGTCGCGTTCCGGTCGAGCCACCCGAAGGTGAACATCCACGAGGTGGGCGACATGATGGCGAAGAAGGGCTGGCATCTAAATGCGATCGTGAACCCGGACGCGCTACACATCGCCGTCACGGTGCGTCGTACACACGTGTTGTATGTCTCGAAAATGCGCTGACGAGGGCGTGTAACGTCAGAGGCTGACGGTGCCGCTGGTGGACACGTTCATCGCGGACCTGAAGGACGCGGTGCACCAGGCGATCGTGTCGCCGTCGGGGCAGGGAACGATGGTGCGGCTCTACGGTGCGTGCTCGCCTACGCGTGTCGCGTCATCTCATCATGCAAGTCTAACTCTAAACGCAATCTCCGTGCAGGCCTGGGCAAGGTCGCGGGCGCGCTCGCACCGAACATCACTGGGCAGATCGCGACCGCGTTTTTGGACACGCTGTACAAGGCCTGAGCGCGCCGAGTGGGTATGGGCGCCGACCTGACATACATCGGCGCCTCCGTTTGTCATTAGGTTGGGCGCAGGCAGGCAGTGACAGATATGCTTTGTGATTTTAGCTGTTCGCGGCTGCGTCTGGGGCGTATTAAATGCGTCTCGACGGGTCGCCTGACAGGGCTGTGGATGGGCGTGGGCGGGGCTGGTGCGGTTGTGGCCGCAGGACCAGGGTATATGGCTGAGACGTGGCTTCTCCCCTTGGTTTCTGACCTCATATGACCGCCTTGACTATAGAGTTGTATGCTTCTTACTACGTAGTGCAGCGGTGGTGCTCGTAGATGACTGCGGGGCCCCGCATTGTAATTCATTCGATTGGGATTGCTGGCAGGCTGTCCGCGTTGCGGTCTCGGAGCGGGCTTGAGTTGTCTGTGACTGTATTCTTGGCACACAAGGCTGGCTTATGCATGTATTTCCCAGGTAAAGTCTAAATGGCTCATGTATGTGCACGAGACAAGACAGCTACGCCAGTGAAGCTGGAACTGTACCCGGATTCTCTGACTAAGATTGAATGGCTCCCAGTATATGTGTTTTGTGTATTTACAGTGCGCAGCTGAGCTGTCCGCCTGTGACCTCGAGCCAAGCCACCGATCTGCGAAACTGTACAGAAGGTGAAAGCGTGTACGTTAACATTTGACAAATTTGACATCTGAGAACTTCAAGTGCGTGCCAGTGGTTGCCGAGGGCGGCGCCGGTGAATACTTGGACGAGTATGGGCGGACAGCACATCGCACCGCTCGCGCATCTGCATCTGACTGTGTCTTCGCTGCGCCTGTGCAGCATCCTCGGCAGATCCGAGTTGTCCCCGTATACACCGGAAGATGGCGAGAAGTGCAGAGCATGGGCGTGCCGAGCGGGAACAAGGGGCGCTCCGGAGATGTTGAATCCAACTTTGTGGCGCAAGGCATTGTTGCAATTCCGCCGGGCACGTTGTAGGACGACCTTGTGGCTGCGGGCTATTGCAAGGTTGCCTGGTGAGAAAGTATCTGCCTTCTGAGGTTCCCGAAAGCACGCCCCGGCGAGCAACCGGGCACATAGCTCGGTGGATTTCTGGCTGGGCAGAGCTCGAGCCTGTATCACGTACACGTTCGAGTACTAGATGCACGATCGATGTGGCTGGACCGCTGCGATAAGCGTCGTTTATCGTGTTTACGTAGGCAGGTACGAACAGCAAAGCGATGCGGAAAATGATTTTTGAGTGCGCGAGACACAGGTTGAGCTGGCGATGGCTGGCGACAGCAGATAATGACGAGCCCAGGCCCATCGGTCCGGCCTTCCAAATGGGGCATGTGAGGAGTGCGCTGGCGACAACAGATAGCCGTCTTTTGTTGTTGTGTTTTGAGGCCCTCGCAGCTTATTATTGGGGGGCCGTAGCGAGCTTGAATAGCGAAGGCAGGAGGCAGGCCGAAGGGATCCGAAGGGACAGAGGAAGAGACGGAAAGACGCCACGTGGGAGGGGATTTGCAGCGGAAGAAGCCGTAGGCGCCGGGGTGGACGAGCAGAAATAGTCCCGAAAATCTAATTTCCCTCCTTGCTCCCGATGTGTCGACTTCATAACTTCTGGCCTTGACCACCACGACCCCTCGGCGCGGTATCTTGCCCTTATACCACCACCACGAACGCTTTGCCCGTCCCGCCACCGCTCGGTTTCCCCGAGGAACACCGCAACAAACCCTCTCGGGCCAGGTCCCATTCTGCACTGGCAAAGGGCACTCCAAGTCTGTTCACATCCGCTTCCATTTCCAAACTTCGGGGCCTGTTCCCTTTCAGACCTATTGTCGCTTCGACGCCATGGCCTTCGTCCTAAATAACCCCTCCCTACCTCCTCGTGAGGCGGAAGAGGACTTCCTCTCCGCTGCTCTGCATGCTGCATTGCGACCTTTGTCCTCGGACAACAACCACGCCTCCAGCTCGTCGTCGCACCACGCAGCCAGCCAGAACCACACTTCCAGGGACTCGTACGACACTCACGACGGCAACATGGCCAGGGAGAAGCACGACAAAGGCAGTCACCCGTCGACTCTTGACATCAACGTCAACTCGGACACCCTTATCCTACGGGGTACAGGCCAGGACGTGAACCCTGCCCTCCTCAGCGGGAAACGTCGTGGTCTATTTATCAGAGCCCACGTCCATCAAGGAGATTACTCTGCAGTTCAGAGGAAAGGCCCGGATACCACCGTCCGCCAGTGAATCGTGAGTCCTAATGAACATCCCTTATCTTCTTTCACTGACGGTCTTCATCTGCAGACTGGCCTTGAACTCGTCTCCGCTCACTTACGTCGTCTGCAGCCACGAATGGTCCTTCCTCGAAGGCACCAAATCGCACGCGCACACCCTCAAAGCGGGTCGCCACCTCTTCCCCTTCCAACTGCATATCGGTGGTTCCCTACCATCGTCTATCGGTACCTCAGCACTGGGTGGCGCGTCAGTGCACTATAAACTGCGCGCTACGCTGGTGCGCTCGGGTTTCGGCTTCGGATTGACGCACCGAGAACTCCATGCCGTCCATCCTATTCACATCCTGCGCGGCTTCACGCACGAGGCCCTGGAGTACCAGCAGACACTTGAAATCGAGAACACATGGCCCGAGAAACTCATGTATTCCATCATGATCCCGCACAAGGCGTGGCCCGCGGGGGACCGTGTTACGGCAGTCGTCAAGTTCCAGCCGCTCGTGAAGGGGGCCAGGGTTCAGACGATTACGACGACGATTAATGAGACCGTGAAGCTCACTGGCCGGACAGGTACGCAGGAGAACACGCGGATGATAGCGACGGCGCGACACGACATCACCAGCGGAGCAGCGGTGTGCGTCGAGGAGCAGACCCACCGGTATCGCATTCCGCTCCTGCATCACTCTCCGCACCATACGTCGAGCAACACGAGCCCGGTGCACACCCCGCTGAATTCTGGCGCGTCCTGGCTCCCTGGCGAATCAGAGCGGCGCCAGTGGAACGCAAACACCCGCTGAGATGGCCCCGCTCGACCACGGTGACTACGAACTCCTCCACTTCCTCGGGCTCAGGCGCCCCCTCCGTTCCCAATCCTACGCCCGCACCCACTTCTACTTCTTCATCCTCGGCCGTGGCCGGTCCTTCTTCCGCCCCTGATCATCCCATTCCCAGCGATATGGTAGTGCCTCCGGAGGTTGAAGACGAGCAAGCGACGGACGTAGTCACGACGTTGCAAATTGCGATACCAATGCATGCCACGCCAGGGCACTCGCTCGAGGTGAGTTGACACCGGTATTCCTCGGAAACGTTTTCTGATACGACTTGATGTCAGCCCATCCAAGTGTCCCACCGCATACGCTGGTCTATCATGATTGCGAATTTGGACGGGCATGTCTCGGAGCTCCGCTGCTCATTGCCGCTGCACATACTGGACAGCCGGCTCTACGACGAGGCGCATACAGCCACCCTGGCGACGCGCCGCCTCTACTCGGATCACGTGACATCGACGGCGGCCAAGCTGTTGGGACCCACGGCGATGCCAGCGATGAAGAGGCGGACGCCGAGCTCCCGAGCTATCCTCAGCACGTCCGCGACCGCGTCGCGAACGCTTATCTCCCGGAGACTGCGGTCATGCGTGTCACGAACCCATGGGTTGCGCAGGGCATCAGTCCTGTGGTTCGTCGGCGAACAGCCAGACAAGACCCTCCGTCGGGCATGTATTCACCCGCGCCGCTCGAGGTGTTCCCGTACCACCACAACCCTAACGACCCCCAGCCACAGCCCGCCAACGCTAGGAGCCAGCTCCCTACAGACCCGGATCCCGAGCAGCTGCATTGGGTCAACTCGGAGCTGCTTCTCAGCTTGCGTGAGCACCCCGAGACACCTGCCGCTACACCTGGGGTGCACACTCAGCACCAGCGATCGCCTCTTGAGCAGACACCGCCCGAGTCGGCTCCGCACAGCCGGTCTATGAGTCGGCGAACCAGTCGGGCGGCGAGTCGTGCAAGCAGCCCCGAGCGGGGCTCGCGGGAGGGCTCGCGCCCGTCAACGCTCAGTCACAGTGGCACGGTCAGCAACGTGGTTAACGACAACACGTACGTCCACAACAGCAGCACGGCGAGCCGCAACCTGCACGGCCTGTTCCACATGTCGATGAAGCCATTCACGAGCCTGACGCACGGCTTCGGGATCGGGCACCGCACGCACTCGACGTCGAATATCCACGGCCACCACACCGCACACCCCGCATCGCGCTCGTCGACGGACCTGAGCCGCGTGAGCCGGCCGGGCTCGGGGCACACGACGCCGACCTCGAGCGGCGTGAACACGCCCGCGCTGCCGCGCAACATGACGGAGGACCAGCTGCTGCTGCACCGCGCGTTCATCGAGACGCCGGACTACGAGATCGCGAGCCGCGGGTTCCTCGGCGGCGGGATCCCGCCGCTGTCGAGCTACGCGGGCCTGCCGAGCTACGACGAGGCGCAGGCGCGCGCCCTCCCACGCAGCGCGAGCGACACGGAGCTCGCGGCGCGGGTGCGCCAGCGCCGCTGAGCGGTGTGCCCCGCGACCAGCAGGGCGAGAACCCCGCGGTGCCGGCGACCGCGCCTCCTTCTCCGCCGCCATCGTAGGAGGCCCCGCGGCTATGCTCCCACTCACGACATCTGTTCCGACGAGCTCGTAAATTCAAAGGACTTATCTTGTATCAATACCACTCATAGAGAACATAGACTGCACACACATCCCCTATAGACATCCACACTCTCTTTTGCTGTTTGTTCTAGTACTCGTTATTCTATCCCTCCGTACGAACTTGTCATGACCCGTATACGTTTCCGCTCTCGCCACAAGTACCAGTAGTGCAGTGTACTTGAATATTTACGACGCCTCCCCCACTCTTTGTTATAACCGCGACCCTGTTGCATGCTCACTAACATTATTCTGAGCTTCTATCAATGATTATGTGGTCCACAACATATGTTGACGGAGATCTTTGGCGGGCCCAGAATCCAGCCGCGGATGTGGTTCGGCGGATGCCGAATGGCATCGGGCGGCAAGGCGCGTCGCCGAGCGCGACTTGCCTTCGACTTCGAGCTCGAGTCTTCGTCCGTTTCCACATCCTTTGTTGCCAACGAACGCCATCTGGCCAGACCGTGCTCCATTTCAGAATTCAGGGTGTGTTGCTTGAGGGTTGCTGCACGGGCCGATGCAACGCATCTCCACTGCTGCGCCAGTGACTTGCCCCGAAACCGTACTCAGGAATGGATGTTCGGTCAGGACAATAGGGGTTGGTTCTGAAATGCAGGTATTTAGCCTTTTAACACCACTTGCATGAGGCAAGAGCCACCTTATTGACGTATCAAGTGCTAGGTCTAGAACGTAGTTCTGGCAGCGACCTGTACCACAGGCTCAGGCGCTACCTATAGCTAGCTATCTGCTTCAAGCGGCTCTGGCTACCACCAGCAAAAGGTTAGTTGCCTCTACACCAGGTCAATTTGCTATTGGTTTTCGACCGTATACGTTGATACTGATCACTCATTCTTAGGTGCCTCTGGTTCTCCCGCGAGGGTTTAAAGACGATACTTCCAGCACAGCACGGATGCTTTCAGAGCACAAGAAGTTTGTTCCTCGCCGTTTGCGATCGGTCACCAAACGCACCGCCTGAGCTGGTACCCGCACTGGCAGCGACTCCCAAGATGGCACCGAGATTCCTGCGGGATGGCGCCGCCAGACGTGCGCTGCGGTCTGCTCATCTATCTCCGTCAGCAGCATCGTGCGCCATACCACGCAACTTGCCTGGTTCCTTGTTCCTGTGCATTTGCGAGGTCATGAACGCGGTGCTTACCCGGTTATCCATCTAGGGTTGTTCGCGAAGTCATGAAGCCAGTTCTCACTGGCATCGATCTCGCCGGTGGACACCAGATAAGCTTCCCCTGGCCAGGCGGCGATAGAGCCGCTTCAGATAGGTGCATATATCGAGGCATGACGATCCTTGAAGCTAGTAGAATGGCGTCTTGCCTAGGGTTAGTCAAGATGCCATATTACTAGTGCTGTAGGGCTGTCAGATTGAACGCCGGCCATCGCTACAACCGCATTACAGTCTCAAGATGACCTTCAGTAGTAACGACGATCCGGGCCGTGGACCGCTTGTCCCCACGAAGCTTGAAGATGAAGCTACCGACATGTCGAGCGGGGTCTTGTCACGAAAACATCGGAGGCGCACGCAAACGCATTCGATGCAAAGAGTTGTAAGGCCGAGCAGCCGCAAATAGGTGGTCCTGGCACAAAGGACGCCTCGTAGATGGCCGTCGGGTCATCGAGATGCTCTGTGCGCGTACCATCCTCTTAGACGCTAACTCAATGCGCCCGGACTTCCAGCCCCAGTGCGTCGAGAAGCTCGCCCGTGTGTACAACACAATCGTGAAACATCCGCACAAAGACGAGCTCGATGGCGATTTCCCAGGCTTGCGCTGCTCGATGCTCCAGGTGCTTCGCCGGTTCAGCGGGGTCCAACCTGCGGATGAGCGGAGTTGCATTCGCGGTACGCCTTCTGAGCCATGATAGCCTGGAGCCATTATGAAGCACTAAATCAACCGGTCTTAGCCATCCCTGACCGGCAGCCTATGATCAGTCCGATGGAAATGGTCGACTATGAATCATTGACTCTGGCATTGAGTCTAAATCTACAAGGCAACGCGGAGGACAGGCACATCTTTGTTTGGATATCGGACAAGTGGCTCTTCAAATTACGCACGGATCCGCATGAAATTGACGACAAAGCCAACGCGAAGACGTTGCTCAGCAGGATGGTCACAGCCGCCCGACAGTCTCTGCGCCTAGGATTCCAAAATTGCGGTTGCCACCACGAGCTGCCATGGGTCGAGTCCTTGGTATCCTGTGCCGCAGATGCCTTGGGCAACACCGACCAGCACCTCTTGTATGAGCTTGTCGACATCCTGGAACAGTCAGCAAACGAAGGACACATCACCGATCGCGCAAAGGAACTACTACCAGATTTAATCCGAAAGTTTGCTCAGAGAGACGGGATGGCGTAGGAAGCAGAGAGGAGGAAGATTGGGGTGCTGAACAAGTGGGTCATGTCAGGCCGCGGAGCGTCGTGTATCTACATACTACACTCTCGTCCGTACGCCCGGGCTGATGAACATATTCTACTAAGCGAAAATTACATATGTTTTGGCGAGAAAATGGGGATTACAGTTGGGTATTTACGAGGTAGCGGCGGTATCAGTAAGCACTACATTATTATATACAGTTATGCTATGGACTGTCCGCATGAAAGCCTCCCAGAAATCACACTTGCAGTCAGTCTCAAAGTTCATAGGCTCTACATCGACATCTGCGAGTCCAACGTACACGACCGAGAAGGCCCGAATGGATAGGCAATCATCGAGTCATCGTCGGCGCTTTCTTCACGCTCCAGCAGCTCTGCCTTCCGTCTCGGCCAGTATTGCGACGAGTCAACGCATAGAGCGCTAAGCAGGTGTACCGCTGGCTCTGTCAAGGGTAGCGAGCCACGAAGAGCAGTGTCCGGTCCCGAAGCCCCATCACCCTCCAGTTGAGGTAGCGTCTTGAGACGAAGTGGGGAGAGGGGAATGCTGCAGCTCGGGGGCTGAGATCCGGGAGTCAGCGGCGTGGGCGGACGCTGATCCAAGTCGGTGAAGAACATGGTGTCGGAGCCACTCGTATGGAAGCCTGCGCCGCTGCTCATAGCCAGGGATTGGTATTTCTGGTCGAGCTCTGCGAGAAGCGAGGCTTTATCGAAATCACCGCCCCGTTCGTTGACCGAGGCGACAATCCATTCCACGGTAGACTCGTTCACCTTAAACGGCATTACGCATAACAGATCCGCAACCGCGGAGACTAAACATGTCTGGATTATTCTACGTATCGTTGTGTGATTATGAGCGACTTACTGTCCAGAGCGGGCCCCTCGACACGTAATGCGTCTTCTATCCAATCCATGACCTCTGCTAGCTGGATATCCTCGGACCTGCTGTCATCCGTGTGCGATGTCGACTCTGCTATCGCATCTAGCAGCACAGTGTAAGTCGTCAACAGTTTTTGAAGGGTCTCATGCGGTACTTACCTGCGTTGTATGGTTCAGGTGAGGGCATGCGCATCCGGTAAGTGTAATCAGGCAGCTGCTCATCTCCTACAGAAGTAACCATCGGATGAGAATCTTTGTCTCGCATGGAACGGGACGATAGACTCACCATCTTTACCAGCTGAAGGTTGGCCCCCGTAGTAAGAGTGGCCAGTGTGCGGCGTCTCGCGTTCGTACAACTCCAACACGGAGTACTTCCACGAGTCGTCATCTGATGTAAAAGGTTGCTTCCTGGCCCATGTGCGGAGCTCGAGTGGTGTCTTTAAGAGAAGTATTTGCGCCATGCCGGTTGTCTGTTACACCGCTAGCAGAAGCACGCCCCGCAGGCTCAGCCATCACAGAAGGTGAAGTGTGTTCTTCAGCGGGATGTAGTACCGCGGGCATGGTAGGCGGACCTGGAAACCGGTAAGAACCCAATGGATTGTGATGAAATGGTGTCTGGTGAAAGGAGCGATCGTAGGGATTGGCTTTCTCTAACGCGCTCTGCAAAAGTGTCAGTATTACGGAATGGAAAATGCGGTGTCTATGCTCACCAGAACGTCCTTATGAAATACCTTCGCTCTGCTCTTGTACGCGTTCGCCTTCGAGACCAGCTCAGAAGACAAGTTCTCGGGGTTGCTAAACGCCTCCGTAAGGGTATCCCGCTCTACGCTGAGCCTATCAATATCCGCGTGCGTCAGACCTGCAGACAATTTCCGTTCAGCAAGAGGGTACGTACGCATCATGTGCTACTCTCAAGTCAATGTAAACCTCTTCCTCCATGTCTTTGTCCGTGTCATGCAGGTTGTTGAACGCAGTGCGCTTGTAGGTGTCGCCCCTCTCGATCACATGCTCGAACATGCGCTTCCACACGTGTTGAAGACCACTGAGCGTCGGCACCGTGAACTCGTCGGAGGGTGCAGACTGGAATACCGAGGCGATGTTCCACATATTTCTAAGGCGGTGGATGGGACTGGCAGAGCTAAGGTGAGCGAATGGATCGGAGAGTAGTGCGAACTGTGGACGGTGGAGTAACTTTGCTGGGGGTTTTATACCACGCCATCCTCATGTATGCCATGAGACGAACTGGCAGCACCCGCTCCTTCAGAAGGCTTGCAGAACCTTGCAATAAACCGTTTCGCTTGCCCGAGATGGCAACGTGCGCGTCCCAGAGACGGAGTACAATGTCTGTTCGGCACGCGGCCCTCCGGTGGCGGAGTGAGAACAATTGGAACCAAGCGAGGCTGTCAACGAGGGCTTGGAAGCCGCTCCGCATCAACTACCGGTTGCGTTCCTGCTTTGTATACTGAACTTGTCGGGAGGAACGTCGGGCGCTACCAGCGATGCGCCCCTGGTAACGGACCGCGAATCGAACTCGAGCAAAGTCCGCGTTCTTCTACGGTGCCCGTTTCAGCTACCACGTGGACTTCGCAAGGCCTACGCAAGGACAAGGGGTTTGCCGTCAGCGATAGCGATGACGGGCAGGCACGAGCCTGGGAACCACAAGACTTGCCTTTTTGGATCCAGTCGACGTCGCACAAGTTCTCTAGATCTGAGTCCTGTCACTGTTTCCTAGGGAAAGAAAGTTGGCATCGTTGTTAGAGGTTCCGGTTAGCGCACGGCACGACAGTCGTGCGACCAGTGGGCAATCTATAGCACGTAAGCCTCTAGACCAAGATGAAGGTGCTCCACTACAAAGACTCGTGAAGAAATGATGATATAAGAGCTGAGGGGAGTTCATACGACATCCTCAGGGTTGACGACACATCCTCCAGGTAGACTACTCCACATAATCCTCAACCAGCTTCCGGCCATCATGGCCTGATACTCCTCAGTGTTTCTCGTGCGCAGCCAAAATCTATGAGGCGCCATTCATGGACCCTTTGGTGATTAGGACACACGAGTCCGGGCAGCCTAAGGGGAGACGTCGGCGCGCTGATGATGTTGGCGTAGCATATGTCCTGAGGATAAACTCCTAGGTGAAAGGTGTCCGCGAACACATCATTAACTTCGTCACTATCCACGTGGATAAGCAGTCAGCAAAGTGCGATGGTACGTGGGCACATGTACATACATGAGATTCTGGGAAATATCTTGGCCAAGATGAAGGTGATGCCCAAGTTGTTCCAGGATCAGGATGGAGATGGTATTGTCCGTGGTAGGACTCGCGGCGTCGCAATGGTCATTGAAGGCGTCCAAAAGCTCGGACTGCACGCCAGATGGCACATCATAGTCGTCATAGATGGAATAGCCCCTGTTCGGGAATGTGAGATTTATGACGGCATCGTCAGAGAACGGTGACTCGGTATCGCGAAGTATAGTCGATCTTTCAGGGACCTCAGCTGAAAAATACCCTAGACAGCGCGCAACAGAGATGCCTTGCACCGAGTGCACAGTGTCGTAGTACCATGCATCATGTGCCAACAGCCGGTTCCGTCGTCGATGTGATATCTTGACGACAAGGGGTAGCAAAGGGGATTCGGGAGGGATGGTGTAATTCCCAGAACTGTTCGGCTCAATGAAAGCTTCGTACACAAGACCGCCACCGTCTTTTCCAACTCTAGCTCCAAGTCGTAGTTTTACGGTAAGGTCGTCTGCTGGGGGCAGCTCTGTCGCAGGACGAGGTGGTGGAATAGTACCGATGGTAGAAAGAGTAGGGTGAGGCGCTGGCTGAAAAACAAGCGGGATGTTTGGCCGACCCACAACTCTCTTGAAGGTTAACGGACAAGGCAAGCCATCGCGTGCACGGGTGGACACGATGACATTGGCTATAGCATTACAAGCCTGTTGAAACGCCTCAGCTATGCAGGTACCAGTCTAAAAGCGTAGACTGGGCAGACTCACCAAGTCCGCGGTAAGACACATGATGGGATGATTGAGAGACTTGAGCATATGTTCGGTCGGCCACGGAATCTCTCAGCCGAATTTATAGCTCCTCTATAATTTGTACTCCGTTAGTGCCTTGGAATCGTCGCTGCGGATCGCACGCGTTCTCGAAAGACGATTTCAAGCACCAAGCTGAAGGGACGGCACTAATTCAGACTGTCATCAAACAAGTACGAACGATGCAACTAGTCACCATGAGAATAGAGCTCGAAGCGAGTACTTGGATAATCAACAACGTCTGCACTCCGGCGGTCGACAGGAAATCACCGTGCTTATGCGTCTTACATGTCTTCTCACACCTGAATAATATGCTAGCACTTCTTGACGCCTAACTGTCGACAAGATGCGACAAGATTAGAGCACCGTCGTCAACATTGGGTATTATCCGTACCTCAATCATCATGGAACCATCGGGAAACGTCTGCTTATTATATTGCACCTTTCTCTGTTCAAGTTTTTCTCTTGCGTATGAGATGTTGACCTGATTCAATAAACTTGACCAGCTGTCCATGCAAATACGATACAGCGACGTCTCTCACAACTACTCCCTTTTCGAGGCTCCGGCAACTCCGCCGACCAATGTGCTTGGCAGCTCTTGGGAGCCGACAGCAGTGAGCAACGCAATGGAACCCGCAACGAGGAGTATCAAGCTGATAGCGGTGCCTGTCAGGAGAACAAAGTCACTGTTCAAAAATGACGATGATGGTCAGGAAGGTATCTCTAATACAGTAAGCATATCACTCACCCGCTAACATCCTTTCTCTCACAGCTTGCACCCGCCCACTCCTCCTTGCGACCGTTTTCATTGACAGTGGCGGCGCACGCGCAGACGAAGCAGGTGCGCCCGAGCTTGCTGGCAGCAACGCATTCGCCGTGCCCGCTGCAGCTGTCGGTCGAGTTTCCACACGCGTCGGCAGTCGTAAAGCACCCAGAGATAGCACTAATAGGCTCAGCAGGGTGCGCAACGGGAGGTGCAAGGGGCGATTGGGGAGCGTCCGCGCGCTTGGAGATGGACGACGAAGGGGTGAAAGTGAGGACAGCGAGCTTCATATCCTTGCGCTCCATAGCACTGGCGAAAACTGCCTGGAGGGTCTTCACCGCAGTCTTGTATGACTCGGAGTCTTTGCCATATTGCGCGGCAAGGTCCTTGAGGCCTCCTAGTTCGAATGCCGCGAAGTTCTCGTAACCTGGCGCATTCGGGGCGTCTACGGGCTTGGCGTCGAGGTAGTCAACGAGGCCGGAGATGGTTGAAATGAATGCTTTGTTCGCCTCCGTTGGCGCGGAGAAAATGTCCAACAGGTGCGCTATCGAGCCCGAGATGGACGAGAAGAAGCTGGGGAAGACATTGGTATAGAGTTCGGAAGCGCGATGGATGTAGGTCTGAATTAGAGGATAGAGCGAGTCGATTGGCGGGCTTGGGAGCTCAAATGTTTGTCTCATCGTTGATGGTAGGACAACTGCACAGCACAAGTTATGGATACAGTGTTTGTAAAGCGTAAGGAGTGCTCACCCTCGGGCGTCCTCATCACTGAGAGTCAACAGCAAACCATCCCTCGGTGCACTCCCAGCTACGCTCTCCTGGTTCTGAAGCACCCCATGCCAAATCCCATCTCCATCTCCAATCTGTTCGAACTTCTCAAGTCCTAAGTGGTGAGCGAGCGCAATGCTCGCGTGTTTCGCATCGAGTTGCGACGGAACCGGGGCGGACGGTGGTGGGTAGAGGTAGACCGAGACAGCAGATACGGGACGTAGGAGGCCGAGAGCCAAGATGGCTACATTAGTGGCCCTCATAGTCGTGAATGGTAGAGTGTTTGAGAGAGGCCCGGTGACAAAACTGTGCATACCACTGCACCGCAGGCGGGTTGACGTCGGCGGGTGTGACCGGCAAGACCCGGTCACTCGTAACAAGTGCATAACGCGTGATGGACGTTACGCAGCGCCACAAAGCCTTTGCGTGCCATTTCGGGCAACCACTTCTAAGTCACTCCACAAAAACACCCGTCAAGCTGACGTACTTCTCTTAACGTATAAAACAGAGAATTTCATTATGTACCACATACTCATCAATTAGCAGACATCATAGATCGATCAAATGGATTAGAGCGTATCATTACTACGATACAATCATTCTCGAACAGACTCGGTCGTAAGCTATCGCAATACAGTTACAAGCGAGCAGAGAGGGGTATAGGCCAGGAATCGGGTAGACTGAAGGTGCAACGGTTGGTTTGTACTGCCTGCGTGAGGGCTTGTAAGGCCACTCAGCCATGACGGCCAAGCCCACGAGCGCTCTTGCTGACATTCTTTGCCTCGGCCTGCTTAGCTTGGGCACGCTTCGCGCTGCAGGGAGTTGTCAGCGACCCTTCACAGCAACCAAGCGCAAGGGTGACTTACTCCTCCAAAGCCTCACGCTCAAGCATCTTCGTATGCTCCCTCGCCTCGCGCACCGCCGCTCGGGCCATACCGAGCGCACGATCTGCCTCGCGCTCGCTAGCCTCGGCGTCCGCGACCTTCTGGCGGGCACCCATAATCGAGGGATCATTGCGCAGATCGCCGTTCATATGGCGTCCTGGGGATGACGATGAGGAGCGGCGGCGAGAGAAGAATCCGCCAGAGCGGCCGGAGCCGTGGGTGTTGTGGTCGTCGTTGTAGCCGTTGTTGTAGTCCGGGTTGTTGTAGTTCGGGTCGTTGTAAGCGGGGTCAGAACCATTACGGTTCCGTGAAAAGATGGAGCGGGAACGGTTCGGCGGCGGAGACGCGGGCGGGGGAGGAGGAGGTGGGGGGCGAGTTGTGGGACTTGAAGAGCGGCATCTAAGTAATAGAGGGTTGTTAGTCACATACCGACCTGAATAGAGTAACAGACAGCACTCACTATGTTCGTAAAGTAGTCGTGAGGTGAAAAGGGTTGGGTATACGTCGGTCCCTTGGGAGATGATGGAGGTAGATCTGTAGGAGTAGTGCGGGGGTCAGGCGACAAGGGCCTGGCTTATATGCCAACCCTCGGGACAAACGTCAGTGGAGCCTCCCGAGAGACAGGGCGAGTCGCCCTGACCAAGAGCCACAGCCAGCTGCCATTTGGTGGGACAAAGGCACACGCCTCCCAAAGATCCGTGGAGCAAGTTGGAGTAGGTTACTGGGCGCTAGCACAGCCAACAGATGGGCGTCTATTGGAATACTTGGAAAGCTTGTTACATTAATATTCTCTCGACGAACAAATCTATATAATTGACGCAATAAGCAGTGCAGTGTAATACAGGTAAGAGGTATTGAAAGCACATGTTCTTGAGTCCGTGCAGTACGTAGCTACAATCTTCCAATATTCGTTATGATAGCCGTGTCTCAATAGATCCCAGTGGCCGTTGTCCGAGTGTATCAATGTTTACCGTCTTCGAACGGATTCTCCACGTAGTCCAGCTCGTCGTCATCGTCTTCACTCGGAGATCTTGCGATGGTCTTTGCATTTGCGGCGGAGGATTGTGGCGTGAGAAGGGAGACAGGACGTTTGGGAAGTAGACCGAACTTAGCTGGTGAGATTGCGGCGAAATCAGTCAGTGATCAAAGATATCCTCTTGCGTGACAGCGTACCGGGATCAAGGGGACTACCTGTCTGTGTCTGCGGCGGACGGGGGATGTCGCTAGGAGGACTCAAAGCGCGAGGTACTGCGGGATCAGGCTGCGGTTCCGTGCCTGCAGCGCCAGTGGGCGGCTTGGAAACCACGTTCGGCGGGGCCGTGGAAGGTGGTGCAAATGTGGTGTTAGCACCTGTCGTGACGGTGGTTGGCACCGGTTCGGAGACAGCCGGTGCTGGAGCTGAAGGCTGGTCTATGTGCATTGTCAGCGATGAAGCGCAGAAAGCATGAACGTCAACTGACTAACCAATATCATAACCACGCAGCTCCGTGCGAGGAGGCTGCTCCGTGACAGCGGTAGTGATGCTTTCAGATTGTCTACCACGACCGATTTGCGACCAGCCCTCTGGGCCAGTGACCGCTTCCGGAGCATAGATTTGACTGGCGGAGTGGCGGTCCAAAGGTTGGGACGGCGCCTCATGGTAGTACGAAGGGTAGCTCGCAGGATCAGGTGAATTGTGGAGTGACGGGTTAGCCTGCTGTGTAGAAGATGAGCCCCACGAGGGCGGTGGATGTTGCGCTTGTGAGGTGTTTGCTCTAGTGAGGCGTCAGTCAGTAGTGAATGGAAGAATACATTCTCAGCTCAGCATACCTGTTCTGATCGTACTCGTTCATCTTAGCCTTCACGCGCGACACAATCGAGCTGAACGTCCGCTTGCCGCCTGTGATAGAAAGCGTCAGCCTTGAGCCGTATATACAGGAGGTCTAGCCCACTTTCTGCAAGTTGATTGAAAGTCTCCTTGATCTCCTGGAAATCTGGACCACCGCCCGCGCCGGGTTGAGCTTGCCCCGGCTGTCCAGGTTGTCCAGGTTGTCCTGTTGGTGGGGTACCCTGAGCCTTGGGGGAATAGTCAAATACAGGCAAAATTGTCAAAACTGTATGCGCTCACGTTTCTGGGTTGCCATTGTGCCCCCTCGCTCGCTGCTGACTCTGCTGCTGCGCACGGTCGTCCTCTAAAGCGAGCTGCCTCGCAAGCTGTTCGTCGAGATCAAGCGACGGGTTGCCACCTGCCTCAGCCGCGTGCTCCGTTGTCTACCACAACCATTGATTCAGGCCGGGTATGTCGTAATGGAGTATAACGGGGACATACCACATGCTGCTGCGTAGAGACATAGCTCGGATCGCTCATCCCAAGCAAGATGTCAACCGCGCGGTCCTGATCTTGATTTACAGAGTCCAGTACAGACTGAAGGATTATATCGTCAAAGTCGGGGAACATGCTCTTGAGTAACGTAACCGCTGGATTCGCTGGTTCCTCAGGATGAGCCTGAGGCTCCTGAGGGTGCTCTGCGTCTTGCTCATGCTGCACCGAGGGCGGGGAGTCGGGCTGACTGTCGAGGGTATGCTCAGTCGCCATAGTCGGATTATCCGAGAGTTGGGGTTTGCAGATACAGGATGTAGGGATATGGTGAGAGTGAAGGAGCGAATCCCATTGCGCTCGCAGTCAAGGAGACTGCGGCTATCGCCGCGCGTAAGGTCGCGTTTCTAGTGGGCGCCTGTTTGCGACTCTGTAACTTGGACTTGCAGGTTCACCACACTCCTCGGACTGCCACCTCGCCCAGTACCGTGCTAGGACATCATGTTTTTCATTGTAAGGATAGTCACCAATGCCAAACTTTCCATCTGACTCTGACCCAAATGCATGCCAAAGAAAGAGCTTTCGCATACGATTCTCCTACACCCTTCGTACTTCGGACCGCGCATGCTCCAGTACCTCGAGTCCAAGTTGTACGCGGACGTCGAGGGCACATGTTCCGGACAGTTCGGCTACATTATTGCTGTGGTCACAATATTGAATATTGGCGAAGGGATGGTCTTGCCAGGGAGCGGGCAGGCAGAGTTCATTACACGCTACCGCGCCATCGTGTTCAAGCCGTTCAAGGGCGAGGTAGTCGACGGTGTGGTCAACAACGTGAACAAGGTACGTAGCATATTGCATGCAAAGGAGATTGATTTTATTGACAATCCGTGGCGCGCTTTGTAGATGGGTTTCTTTGCGGATGTCGGACCTCTCACAGTCTTCGTTTCACACCAAGTATGGTTGAACTTGCTAACTCAGTACGCGTCGCTAATTCTGAACGGGTAGCTCATACATCCGGACATGAGGTTTGACCCAAACTCCAACCCGCCGTCCTTCGCATCGGACGAACAAGTACGTGTTGTTCCTGTCATGCGTTGTTGCTATAACTCGATCGCTTTCTATAGATCATCGAGAAAAACACGAAGGTGCGGCTCAAGATTGTTGGCACACGTGTAGATGCTACCGAGATTGTGAGTGCAAGTTCAATTCTCTAACGCAGAACTGAACCATGTCTCCCTAGTTCGCCATTGGGA
Organism: Terana coerulea; assembly: GCA_024811115.1. Lineage (NCBI taxonomy): Eukaryota > Fungi > Basidiomycota > Agaricomycetes > Polyporales > Phanerochaetaceae > Terana > Terana coerulea. The sequence goes on from JAKOGH010000035.1 coordinate 240,436, forward strand.
CAATAAAGGAGGACCACTTGGGTGTCATAGAATAAGTCACTAGCACTGATCTCTTTGCGCTCTACGGTACTGGACTTCTACCATATTACATGACGCTGTACTTTTGTATGTATTGATTAATGCTTTCCTTGCTCGCCCGACAGCGATTCCAGACGTCACAAATGCAATCGTGTCCTCGGCTAGATCTCAGTCTTGTGCTCACAGACACTCGGAACACTGGCGTGAAAATCAACGGTAAGGATTTGACACTCCAAACTCCCCAGCATGACTGGTAACCACACCATGAACATATATTTTAATGAACAGTATATAATTACATGGGACCGAGAGTGACATGGGTGTAATGAAGACGACGCGAATTATGATGGGATGGACACCTATACATAGATGAGGACGATGACAGATGAGGATGCAAGAACGAAACGGCATGGATATGTGTAGTTTCACTGAAATATCGACGGGGATGTGACAGTAGATGTGAACAGGGGTGGGACCGAGAGATATTGGGCGGCGCTACTCCAGACATGGACCAAAGGAGTACCGTCGCCGGCCGTGAGGTCTCAAGACATGAGACGAATCACCACTCGAATTCTCTGCGATGATATGAGTGAAGCATGCACTAAGAAATTTGCGACACATACCCGGTGCACTTGGCGAACAAATAGTCTTTCCCGTTTACATGGATCATCCCGTCTTTGAGGATGCACTTCCATTTGTTCTTGACACGCGCGACCTGGTCCAATCTTCAGACAAAAGATAAAGCGCGACGTGACAGATCATACCTTGTCGTAAGTACAAAAGACGATGTCGGCTTCAGCGTTCGAAGCGACCCCATCTTCCCGTTCACCCTCGGAGTCAGAGTCGTCCAGATCACTGTTTATCGCCTCGTCGCCCTCGTCGTGGTCAGCCCTCTGCAGTGGCTGCGGCAGACTCGGATGCGCAGACCCACGAGGAGCATAAGCCGGGGGTGGAGAGGGAGATCCCGAAGAAGACGACGATGAAGGCCCATCAACCTGCGGAATCCTGCTTGGTATGGACCCTGAGGGCCCATCTGTCTGAGGAATCCGCCCATTCGTTGCCGCCGTCGCGCCGTTCTTGGCAGCAGGCTGCACTTGCGGTGGATAACGAGCAGTTGGAGGTTGTGGAGGTGGGAACGACATGACCTGACCACCTGGGCGTGGCGGAGGAGGTGCAGGTATTTGTGGACCTTGTAAGGCCTGTGCACTATACGCAGCGGCTGGGGGAGGAGGAATGCTTGGTCCACTCAAAACAAACCTGGGGTCGACAGGTTCTGTCTTGATTTGGGGTCCAGGAGGCGGTGGGGGCGGATGGGGGTAAGGGAAGTATTGCGTATGCATTGGATGCGGCGGGTATGCATGATGAGGCGGCGCATGAGGATGTTGAGCCGGATGCTGCTGAACTGAAGGATGAGCAGGATTGTGCGGCGGAACCGCCTGAGGAGGTTGAGGCGGTGGGGGCTCGAACTCGGCGACATGAGATGCGATGACCTTCGCTTCCCATTTCTGCATCGAAAGGTGAGCATTACAGTAGAAGCGAGCATACATCCCCAGAGTGCGCTGCTTACATGCTGCAGTTCGGCAAGGACATCCTCGCTGACGCCATACTCATCAAACTCGGGCTTTATACTCGCGATAACATCGTCAATGACGGCGCGATAAATGGCAGGCTTATCATGCGAAGGTAGGACAGTTGAAGGACATGGATAGACAATTCGACGAAGATAGTCGAAACGAACAGAGAAAGACACACAGTACTCATCAACATGCTTTCCATAAGCTCGACACGACGGCCGGTGAGTAGCTCACCACTATTTTATTCGACATTGTGATTTCCTCGACGGCTTTGGCAGCGACGACGAGCAAGCGCGAGACGGCGGCGACGACTCTCCTGTTCTGCTACGGAGGCGGGGGCCCAACGCTGGTGGGAAGAGGATGGCGAGGGAGGGTTTTATACAAGGTTGGCATTCCGGGCAAACCGTGAGCTGGGTAAACTCCGATTCAAACTCAGCACCACACCTCGCCTTCCCCGTTCCCACGCACGGACCACCTCACGTGCCCTGTTTGCTTGGTAGTATTTGCTCAGAGCCTTCGTGGCGTCTGCGCAGCCCACTCAGGCTTGTCTTGAACGGTCGCAAATCAGGCGCTGACCAGGCCGCCATGAGCTGTGTGTTATTTTCATAATCAACTTTCTCTACGATAAGCTTATGTGTATTTGCTTCACTTCGAATAGGCGACGCTCAAACTGACTCAAACACGGCTCCCTCAGGCCGTGATTTGTACACTTGCATCGCCATAGATGAGTCTCGCGAAGAACATCGCGTACACCTCAAGCTGAAGATTTCGGAATTGGCAAGAGCATACAATCAGCTTTCTTCTGTCGTTATGCTACCACCAGACGTTCTCATCGAGATTTTCATGATTTGTCGCGACATCTGGAGAGGCCCGGGTTGGATCCCGCACGTCGCTCAAATATGCCACCAATGGCGTTCCCTCGCTTTATCGACCCCTCTCCTGTGGACCTTCATCTACCTTCCCTCGAACTCCTCAATCGCCACCCAGGAACTTTTGCTTCGGTCACAATCCGCATTACTTTCCGTGACTTGCAAGTCGGAATCGCCTGAAAAGTACATCAGCGGTGATACCATGACGCAAATATTGAATCAAGAAATCACTCGGGTCAAGTCCCTTAGGTTACTCGACATTTCTCCCAGCTCTTGCAACATCCTTTCCCAGATTAGTTCTCCTGCTGTAGAAACAACACACCTCGAAATGCACTGCTGCTGCGAGTTTGACCATATCAACGGATTCAGGGAACGCTATGCGGATACGAAACAGCCTTTCTTGTCACTTTTGTCCTCAGCTTTACCGAATCTGCGGCATTTTTCGATAACAAATTCTTGCTTCGCCTTTGCAGAGTGGAAATTGCCGGGAACATTGACCCATTTGGACCTAGCTAACGCCTTTCCTACCGACCCTCGCGACGCTACGTTAACTGCCATACTGTCCACGCTCGAAGGGCTGCCCGCTCTTCAGGAACTTAGGCTGGCCAATGTCGTTCCAGGATCATTCTCGGATAGGCTTTCGCAGAAGACCGTGCATCTTAGTTGCCTTCAAGCCCTCTGCCTGTCCGGCTCCGCAGTCTCGGGTCTCACTTTGCTGGCTGGTCTGGTCTTCCCTGCTTGTGCTATGTTAGACTTGGATCTCCAGGTGGAACTTGCTTCTATTGGGTCGGTCTTTCCTGCGGCAGCATCAGCCCTATCCGAATGCATTAGGAGATACGCAAGCACAAACCCCCTCAAAACCATCACCCTAACATCGACATCGCAGAGTCTGAAGTTTTCCGCGTGGAGTGCCGATTTCGCAGAGTCTTCACCAAGCGTCCGCACGAATGCGCCAATCCGCGTCAAGTTCTCTGCGCCCTCCGCTCAGGCTGATACTCTCGAAGCGCGAAGGCAAATGTCCGAAGACTTTCGTCTGTCAATCGATGATGTCTACTCCTCTTTTCCTCTTTCAGCAGCTGAGGCTCTCACCCTCCAGTCCTACAACATGGAGTTGGATGGTATACAGTGCCCCAAAACGTTCGCAGCTCTGGACAACATTCACACCATCGTGTTCTGCCCCTTCTCCTTGTCATCGTCTTCATTTCAGTTTCTGAGTTCCCACTGCATCAAAACAGTCCTCTCCTCTCCGTTCCTTTTGTCCTTCCATTTCCAACAGATTTTCCTTTTTCCATCGTTGGCCCAAGATCTGGCTTCATTCCGCGACTTTCTGCAACACAAGCCCAAGCATGATCCTGGGACCATAAGGCGCCTGGTGTTCACTGACTGTGGATATTCTTCCGACTTCGACGTGGTGGTAAAACCGATGTTCACGAATGTAGCGGACGTGGAATCATTCGCTGAAGTGACGAAAGGGTGGGACGACCGCGGTGAGTGGCTTGGCAAAGGAGCTGATGCACCACTGTGGTCAGACATCCGGTGCTGGCCGCGATATCCCGGACTCCCATACTAGCTCTCTCCTTAGTCTTAGTTCGTTCTCGCACCGTATTTTGTCTTCATCAAAAGCATAGCACTTCCAACCTTGGGCCGTGGGGTAGAGTGATATTCAGATGTATTTTCTTGATGACTCCATTAGGTCGAGCACAGAAAGTACGTAAAACTAAATTTTTGACAGTGGTCAACGCCTGGCCTTCTTACTGCTTGCAACCTCTGTCTTGCCAGCTTTTCTTTTGGTGTTTCCGCTCACTGGGCGTAGGCTTGCGAGTTGGCTCTTGAGCGCTTGGAGCGTACCGACAAGGATGCGCTTCTCGCCGAGCCGGACGGTAATCGCCATTTTGAGGTTAAGGTTGAGCTTCGCAGAATCCGCAAGCAGCCTCTCGTCTTCCTATAATTCAAGTCGACAGATCAGCGAGAGCAAATGTGTTATAAATAGAGGTTGCGGATTTACCTCAATAGTGGTCGGATACTCTTTGAGTCGCCTCTCGAGAACGTTCATCGCGATGCTTAGTACCTCGGCGTCGACACTGGGTTTGGGGACCTTGCCCTTGGACTTTGTCTTCTCCCAGTCAGCTTTGGGTTGCAGCAAGAGGCGGATAAGCGACACCATCTCTGGCGAAAGCTCGCAATCCGTGCCGATGACGAAAACACTACGAATATTCAGTCATCTGATCTGTATACCAACAACAAATAACGCACTCGTCCTCGGCCTCTTCAAGCCACCAATCCACCCGCTCTTGCGTCTTGCCGGATGCCTTCTTCGAGGCTGCCTCGACAACAAGGTTGGCAGGAATTTCTACAATATCCGCGGGATTTCCTTCGCCCGAAAGAGGCGGCTGCAGTTCGGTAACGTCGACGAAGCCATATCGCCTTAGAAGGTCCGAATTCGGTGGGTCTCCGTACGTGTTCCACTAAAGCGGACAATTAGTTGTGAGACGAGGAGACAAGCAGTGAGGTCTCAAGCACAATTTGTTCACCGGCCTTGATGTCTTGCATCGTCATCATCTTCAGGACATCTTCCTCGTAAAATAGTCGACACTGTCAAGTAATCGGTCATGCACATGCAACGTACGTATCAAGTACACTTACTGTCTCGGTGGCGAAACGGCCGTTCAGCATATCGGCCATAGGTACCATAGCAACGTCCGCAGGGTTTTCATAGCGGTCATCCTCGTCCTCGTCGTCTTCCGCTTCAACTGCTTCTTCAAGCGCCTCTTGTACGGCCGCAGCTGGAGGCTCACGTACGCTACCAGCCTCTGCGTCGACGTCCATAGCGTTGTTATCCTCAGTGGTGATGGCGCCTGCTTCGTCTTCATCAACTTCAGCCTCCTCATCGGCCTCCTCACCCTCTGGTTTCCATCTGAGAACGTGGAAGCTGCGAGATAGAATACGGCTGCCCATAAGGTGGTACCTCTCGAGGGTGTATGTCTGCGATATTGTTTCCGGGGGAAAATGTCCGGTCGACTCTAATCGTGGATGAGTCAATGTATACTGGAAGAGATTATGTTCTGCTACCTTTACAGCGGGTAGGAGCTTCGTCTCGAATTCCTTTTCGGCGTCGTCTTTGCCAATTTTGTCTATAAATTGAGCATCAATGAGACCCGTTCCTGGTCTACAGGCGGGGAAACGCACCTACCACAGCGGTTCCTTTGAGCTCTGCTAGTTCATCGTCAGCCCAGAACATCGGCGTGTCAAAGGTTCGGGGCAATATAGCTAAATCCTGTCAGGTCAATGAATAAAGCCTGGTCTGCTTGGCTTGACTTACGGAAGAACCCGTGCCACTTCGAAGATGTTCCTTGCGCCTCTTCCCAAAGCATGCATAGGATCAGACCCGTCCACCCTGCATGGAGACCGAACTTCTTCCAAGCAGCAGTGCCAAACTTTTGTGGGAGACTTGAGGTGCGCATGGAGAGAACGAGGTCTCGTGGAATAGTGAAGATAGTATGGTCTTTCTAAAAAGCATATTGTTGAATAAGAGTAACCACGCCTCCGAAGGCGTAGAGAGACAGGCAACTCACTGGTAGATCCCTCAGCGCAACTACTCCGCGGCCGTACCCCGGTATGTCTGCGAGACCCATTGCAGCCGTATCCACGGTAGCTCCTTGGGCCTGAAACCAGCTAATGAAAGCATCGCACTCTGCGTTCGACTCCGCCATGTCTGAGCAGCAGAAGCAGACTTGAAGAAAGGAGGGAAAGTCACGAATGTACGAAAATCGTCCGCAGAAGCGAGGAATTCTTAGCGCCAACGTAAATTTACCAGGAATTTACCGCAAATCCGACAAAAACAGAATTTCACATGCTTGCTGCTCAGCGCTCAGCGCTCAGTGCCGCCACCAACCAATGTCGTCCGTCTCTACGCCATGCTATAACCGCAGCGCCATTCACAAGACACCTCGTATGCATTGCTGACGTTATAATTAGTCAAGACATGGCCCACGATATACATGACGTCTTGCTGCAGCAATTCGAGTCTTTGAACGCGCTTTATGCGGAGAACTTGGAAGCGGTGAAGGAGTTGCAGAGGAAGCTGCGAGAGGATATCTTACCTGGTCTAGCATGCGAGCTTGGATGGGATGGTGGCGAGGTGGAATATGCTTTGGACTGGCTCGAAGATACACGTACGTGTGTCGGCATGATCAGTGCAAGCCGCACGGAAGTGACATCGTCGGATTGGTTTTAGCCGCGATATTTCGCATACTAAAAGTGAGTACCCTCCGCCAGCTCTTGAAGAGACCAGGGTCAGGACCTCCTTTCCCAGCGACACAAGTTTACAAATTCCTTTGCGCTTGAGGCGTTGCGTACCACGCTCTGCTGGCGTCGGCAGATGCTGCCGCCCCTAGCTGGCGGCCACCCGTCTCCGCACCTGCGATGCCTCCCTGCCGACGTCCGCGACCCCTGCGGGCGCCCGATTCTAGTTGCGGAACTTGCGAAACTCTGGGGCGACACAGAGGCTATGAAGGCTATGTTTATGCATAGTTCTGAGCTTATGCGACTGCACCTAGCCCGCCTCAACGCAGCGCGTGCCGGCATGGCGACCCGTTCGAACGATCAGCCTGTCCTGCAGTACGTCGTGTTGCTTGACATCAGCGGTATGTCGCTCAACGGCATGGTGCGTACTAGCCCGTAATGCACGCGCTGACTCACGCTCATGGAACAAGCCGCCGGGTAGCAAAGTTTAGACGTGCTCAGTTGGTTCGTGCAGGAGCTTGTGCCTAGGTATCCCGGCATGCTTGGAGCTGGTAGGTTTGATGCTACGATCTGTCTGTCACTGGCCTTCCTCATACTCACCCTTTTTCTACAGTATTTGTCCTGAACTATACTTGGGCGCACACGGGCTTATGGAACCTCGCCAAGTATGTCCTGCGCACCGACGCTATTTGTCTGGCTGATGGTCCCTGGCAGGCGCGTCCTCCCTGCGTCCGCGCTCCAGAAGGTGTTCTTTCCCACCGCGTCAGAGCTGCGAAGTCTGTTCTCCCTAACACGCCTCTCCGATGGTGCGCCACCCAAGCAGATCTCCGCACGCCCGGCACTGACCGCAGCTCTAGCCGCAGACTGGCACGGAGCTTTGCCGCCAATCAGCTCAATGTACAATGCCCTGCAGGCGTGCGCCGTCGCCTCGCCCGTCCGCCAAGCAGATACACGCGCACACGACCAGCTCCCAGATGGATACGCTAGCGCCCCGCGGGACCCTAGGCCCGCCGACCCTGCGCAGGGACCACGCTCGGGCGAGCCAGCGCTGGGCAGACCGAACCTCTCGGCGACTTCGCTGCTCAACCCGTTCTTCGGCTATCCCGTCATCTACGATCCCGCGTCCGCCCCCTCTTTCCGCCACGGCCGGCGCCGGAAGCGCGACCTCGTCGCCACGCTGTTTCGGCTGGGGTGGGCGCGTTGGGCAGGACCTGTCAAGGCCGTCTGCATCCTACTCCTGATTGTGATCCTGCTTCGGAAGACGAGGTGGAGAGTCAAATTGCGCTCGAGATGGTATCAACGGCCGTCCCGCAACTCCGCGCTTATATCTCATTTCTACGCGTCCTAACGTTATGCCTTCATATGTTGCTTGATTCTTTACTCACGAGTCACGACGGCACTGTATCGGTGCTCACACAGGGCGGATGATCGTTCCTTTGCATCTATAGATACAATAATAATATTACGCGCCGCCAATTGAATGCACTTGGTGGAACCCGTTTGCGGTTCAATGCGGCCCTACATATGGTATGCATACAGTTAAGTCCAGGTACGGAAGCTTCTTAGCGAGGGTATCGAAGTCGATTTCATAGGAAGTACTCCGGCAGCTACGGCAGGAGCGTAAGCAGGTGCATGGTATACGTGTACGGCAGCACCAGGGACGCACCTTGCCTCCGGCACTCTGCTGGGCTTGGTGTGCCGGCCCATCACGCTCGTTCTCCGGCGCCGCCTGAAAGACGTTAAAGAACCGTTCGCCGTCCGGGCGAACCTCGAGGATGCTCGCGGAGTTGCCGCAACGGTAGCAGTAGTTCGGGGCCGACCAAACTGTCGATAGGTGGTTGTCGAACAAAGTCGAGTAGCCCTCCATGCAGAGCTGATGCGCGCGGAGGATGTGTGACATATTGTTGGTTTCCAGGAACTTGTACACCACCCCGGAACCGAATGTGTACCCCGCGCCCCTGCAAAACGCGATGAGTGAATGGTTACTAGGCGTACGCGTGGCCGTTAGGGGGAGCAAAGTTGCCTACCTTGGTGATATTGCGAAATCCTCCTTTTCTTGATCTGGGTCTGACCACACCAGGTCTGCCATCGGTCCTTCGTGTGGTATTTCTGGAGCATGGTAAGTCCGGCCGTCCTGCCATGACGACGTACTGAAGCGAAAGCGAAACTTACCCCGAAACCTATCCACGACCTTGATTTGATCTATCGAGTGTATGGACGGTGACAAGCCTAGCATGACGTGTGGTGAGCATGGCATTCACGGCATAGGCACCAGAAACGTACCCACCACCATGGACGCAAAAGATTTTATCGTCAATCACGACGGATAGCGTAAGGAAGTCAAACATGTCCGTGAAGTACGTCCACACGTGCGAGGAACCGTACTTCCGGACGCATTCCGTGTAAAATCCATACGTCTGAGGGGACAATGAGTACCGCCTCCGCGTAGCCAGGACTGCGCCTCACGGACCTGGGTCACTGCTCTTGATTCGTGGTTCCCCCGGATGAGCTGTACGCGGTCCGGGTAGCGCAGCTTGAGACACGTCAGCAGAGATATTGTTTCCACGCTAAAGAGCCCCCGGTCGACATAATCCCCTTATGCACGAGTAATCAGCTTCTGCGCCTGGACGGAGTCATGGAAGCGTGCGCACCCAAGAAAAGATAGTTCGTATTCGGGGCGTATCCACCTATCCGGAAGATTTCGATGAGGTCGTAGAACTGTCTTGAATGATCCCTCAGAAACTCTAACCCGTCCCTGAGGGCGGTACTCACCCGTGGATGTCTCCGACCACGGTCACCGGAGCGGCGACGTGCACCACGTTGGACTCTCGCATGAGAACCTCCTTTGTTTTCTCGCAGATTTCGCGCAGCAAAGCTTCATGAAGCAGTTGTTTCCTGAGTAATTGTTGTATGCAGGCGTCGAGATCAAAGGGAGCCATGGCGTCGAATGTGAAGAGATAAAGTATGAGTTGCGGATGTGCTAAATGTGGAACGCAGCAGGCTTGTTTGCCGTTGTTGATCCATCAAGCGCCATCACGCCAGCATCCCCGCAGCGACGGAGTCTTGCCTGCCTTTCTCCAAGCTTCTTGAAAGTTGAAGTTCTCCCCTTCACAGTCCAAAACATATAACCCCTCGCTGCGCCGTCTCCTGACTCGTCTTGTGTGAAGGCCCCTTACCTCCGACCGGATGTGGCCTGTTTCTCTCTTCACCATGCCCGGAGAAGTCTGATGCCCCTTTGGGAAGCAGACAGCATGGACGGATTAAAGGCTACTCGTCAGGTCAGCTATGGCACTAAAGCTAAAGCGGTGAGCTTTTCACGTACATGCCGTTCCGTTGAACCATGATTGTACCTTCCTCCGCTCCGAGCCAATCGCTCTGCCAGAAAACTGTGCCCTATTCCAAGACGTTCCGCGACAGTCAACATTGTCTATCTTGATAGCCATGGCTCTAAGGGCCGTGACCATGCGCGTAGGCATTTTTTTTGTGCGGGCACTGCTTGGCAGTGCTCCTAACTTCGCCTCTTATGGGCAGGTACATACGTGTATGACACGTTTCTCCGACCCGAGTGACTTTCCAACATAATCAACTTTGACCACTGTTGATCTTCCGCCAGCCGGTGGTATTCAGCGAAGGCCGCCGACTTAAAGTTCATCATTCATCTAGGTGTGAGTCCTCTGTCGCATCCGAGCTAATGTTGCTCACTTAAACCCTGGAAAGCAACTTCCCCGCAAAAGCAGCTGAAGCAACAAACGATATCACGCTGTTACAGTCACTGTTGGACTCGTCGCAGGACTCAGGGTATGACATTGCGCGGGATTGCGTCTTGCCTTGGTTTCTCTCTCCCACGAGCATCCCGGACTTGGTTCTACTTACTTTCTAACTTTGCGATAGGCCTCGGCACGCACAAACGGCTAAGCCTGCTTTGCGTAACTTATCCGGTCTCGTATGACGTCGTCTAACAGGCTGTTGGGATGTGGTCAACTGAGTTTCAGATCACAGGCGCGAATTTCGGCATCTTGTGCTGCAGGGTCGCATTCGTATCCAGATTTCCATTGCGCTAGCCCTGACGCCGTGCACCCTGATCAGCGCAGTTCGACGACAGATTAAAGACCGAACGGTGTATTCTCCGGCGCGAAATACGCTTGTCAAAAAATGGGCAAGAGCGTCATGGAGCCCTTGCATCGCCATGCAACGCGAGATCGGACAACATGGCTCTGGGCGTTGTCCTTGGTGTACCGCTTGCATGGCCACTCTATTCTCGATTTGGCTATGTTAGTTGCGTTCTCGTCACGGATGCAGTGTCTCGCCATCTAGCTTGCGATCGCGGCTGTTTCCGGAGCTAGTCTCTGCTGGCCAAGGTTAGGTTAACCCAACCAAGAGCGCGGAGGTTTATTGGCCATCAGGGCCTCAGGCGAACTGGAGGATGTCACTCTCCTGCCGAGTCCTGCGACGATGGCTCACACCGATTCTGCCGCTCCCGCTCCCGCGAAAAGGGATTTTCCCCGTTTCCCCGCTTGTGCTCGCTGCCGTCTGACGCGGGCGCGTACGAAGCGGATTGTCGTCTTCGGAGCGCCGGACACCTGTCGACCAGGGGGGTCAGATCGAGGGGCAGAACCCGGTGCGTGCATTCTTCTCACCAGGTCCTCTCTAGCCTAAATTGTTTTAATGTTGTTTGTCCCGGACGCTCAGCCCGCTTCCGTCATTCGCCCAAGTCCGCAGCGGCCGCGGCTGCACCCTCACCAATTTGTCGCGCTCTGGCGCTGCTCGCCGAGACACGCTGTGCGCAACGCCGGCTGGCAGCCTGAATGGTGCGAGAGTATAAATCTAGCCCGCCTCGCCGCGGTATGTTGCACTTCACGCTGCACTCTGCCCGCCCCCCGACGCCATGGACGGCCACCACCACCAGCAGCAAGCGTACGGCCACCACCACCGTCGCAGCTCGCGCTCCTTGGCCAGCCCCACCGACGCCCAGTACGCCCAGTACGCCCAGTACCCGTCGCAGGGCTACACGTTAGAGCAGTTCTCGGGCCAGGGCGGCCATGACCAGTCATCCTACATGGGGTATCAGAACATGGACCCTTCGCAGATGCCGTCCACCCAATCCATGTCGAGCTCGACATATCCGGGCGCAGTCGGTGAGCGCAGCGGCCCCTCGGCGATCCTTGCGTCATGCTAACATGTCTATCCAGCGCAAGCGTCCTCGATGCATCAGTTGCCACACGCCACCGGACGCAACGCCAGTGTCCCGGTCAGTGTGTACGCAGGGCACGGCCAAGCCCAGCACTCGCATTCGACGAGCCCCACATCCGCCCACTCGAGCCATCACGGTCATCTCGGAGGGCAGTACCCGCCTGGCCAGCCCCACGGGCATCCGCCCTCGTCCGCGTACGCCTCGCGCTACCTGCCGACGCCCGCCCAGACGCTGCAGTCGCAGCACGCGCACGCGCACACGCACGACCGACGACCGTCCTTGTCGGCCACGGGCTACGCCGCGCCGCCGTCGCCCGAGCTCGAGCGGTTCCCGTGCGAGAAGTGCGACAAGACGTTCTCGCGCGCGCACGACCGCAAGCGGCACCACGAGACGCAGCACGCCGCGCACCCGTACGTCCACCGCTGCAAGTTCTGCCACAAGGAGTTCTCCCGCGCGGACTCGCTCAAGCGCCACATCGACAATGGGTGCGACAAGGACCCGTCCTTCGACCACGCCCATGCTGGCCCCGCGTAGCCGCCTCGCCCATCGTGCCCCTGCAGCGGTCGTTGAGCGAAACGCGGGCACCTCGGCCTTTTTCTTGATGTCTCGGTGCGCATCGTATGCTTTGAAAGCTTCCCATCTCCGCTTTGATAGGACAGGCACCCATAGTGCCTGTCGTGTGTATTCTGTATACTACTCACTCCGCCGGTAGAAGTGCGCATTGTATGTAGAGCTCGCGGTTCGCCGCACGAGCGCCCAGCGTAATGTACATGTAGAATTGTAATTAATCGCCATGGAATGGAAACCATTCCTCCTGCTCTGATATATCGCCGCAGCCAGTGAGTGTATTCGGACCTTCAAAATCCTGGTAAAGGTTTGGGTAGCATGAGACTCCCATGTGCAAGGTCTGGCCGGTGGATGTGGGAAGAAGGCAATTACGACACCCAGAACTGCGTTCAAAATGACTACGAACACTTCTGCGAGTCTCAGGCGTGGCCTGCAAACGCAGACGTTCGGAGTTTGGGATGACCTCCGACCATTGTTTGCATAACAATATACAAACCATACGCTGACCGGTGCCGTCGCTTTAATGTTAATGGGGGCAAAGCCCCGCTCTACTCTGTCCATATAGATTTGGTTAAACTGAATCCATTACGCCTGAGTCCCGGGTCCATATTTTCCCTGGCAGTGTGGCTACGCTGACCTGCTAAGGTAGACGAGCGACCTGCAAGGGTTTGGTTGAGCAATGAGCCCCGGGCTTGCGTGGTACTGTACTCGCACGCCCAGGACAGCCGGTCAAGTATCAGATGCTGTCCGGCTAGGCGGGCCAGACTGCTCAACAGAGGGAATTCTAGAATTATATTGGATCCTTCGGCCTGCGGCGCGTTGTCAAGCAGACAGGTGTCCTACCGAGCAAGATACAGTGACTGGAGTAAGTTTTCGCCGTCTTGCATGTCATAGATGACCTAACGACTCCAATTGGACGCTGTCACGAAGCCTTGGCCGGGTGTTTGGCCGGCATGCCAGTTGACGGCGGCGGTCAGGCCTGTCCTGGGCACCTGGGCACCTTGGTAGAATTCGTCATGGGGTTTTGGCCCGGGCCGGTTTGGTTACGCACGTACAACATTCACCGAGCTGCAGCCTGCAGGCAACCAGCCGTCGAGAGGCGATCGTTGCCGCCATCAGCTCGTTCGAACCCACCGTCCGTAGAGAATTCGACAGCCAGACAACACACAAAAGTTAGTGCTTGAAACGACGAAGTCAATGCGCATAAATCAAATGAGATCACGCATACCGGCAGCAGCAGCAGCGGATGCCGTACAAATGGGCCTTGCTTCCATCTTCGAGGGACCTTCCCGCGAACGGAGGAGCCTGTGGGGGCGGCGTTGGGATCGTCGCAGGCCTTCTGCGCGTGATGTGGGATCATGGGGCGCGCAGTATGTAATCGACAGCCCGATGGCCATCGTCGATTCCGATAGGCGTGGCCAGATGAAGAGACCGGGAAGGCAAATGAAGGGCGACAAGCGCAACCGGCGGCGACTCGGGGAGCCTGTGCCAGTGGTGGCGGACGGCGTCTACGAACGATTGCCTGCTAGGATCCGCCACTGCGTCACTGCACACCGCCAAACAATTCGCCGAAAATGGCAAAAAATATATATAATCAGAAGCAATGGACAAAGTAACTCCGCCCGTCTGGCCCTGGGCGAAATCGGCACCTGTCCGACCGAGAAAGTGCAAGCGTTGTCAGAATGCACATGACTTATCAACTTCTCACTTACGTCGGGTGGTTTGAGTGCCGAATGGATTGATGTTTGCGTATGTGCACAGGCCCATCCTTACTTCGGATTGTGAGATGCGTTCGCCACTGATGCATGCTGGGTTACATCGAGGAAAACATCCCGTGACATCCACAGCGCGATTCAGTGCCCGATGTGCGAAGCATCAATATGCATCAATTCTTAGCGTGGAGGAGGACGCCGACAGAAAGACGCACGACGGATGGGGGAACATACCAGCTTTCTTTATGTGTGGGCGACCGAACCGTTTACCTTGTGCACAGTGGGACACTAACAGCCTCGAAAGGACAGGCCTCGATGAGCGGCCGCGCTGTAGAAACAGCGGGCACAGGCATCGCACGGACCATATGGTATGTCCTCCAGCTCTGACTAGCTCAGAGGGATCGCGGAGCCAGAAAAAGGGTGCTAATTTATGTTGGCACGATGCTCGCGGAGGTTTGACCGGCGGCGACAGCCCCAGCTTCTCTGGAATTGCGACGGAGACGGGCAAGCATCCAGCATATCGGAGGCACGGAGGTGAGGTGTTCGGACTCGGAGGAGAGCGAACAACATGCTCGTGCGCCCTGAGCGGCGTTGTAGGCCAATCGTTTGGGCGCATCGGGAGCGATCCGACCTCCAGCAGGCTTCTACGGAACGCCACAACATTGGATGTCATCTTCTGTGCCTAAGAGTTATCTATGAGTCAATGTACGTCGTGTGGATGCACCTACAAATTGAAAGCTTCATTCAGCCCGCTCCTGGAAGATAGTTTGACCATATAGGCCCAACTCGGCCCTGGCTGCAGACACACTAGGTTTGCGCTGCTCCTCGATGCCGAACGCTCGTCAGTTGCCCGCCGGATCTCAGCGTGTATAGAAACAACGTTACCTTTGCCCCTTGCGTAGAACCAACCGCGGCACGTTCTCCGAAAAGCCCGACGACCATGGACGCACGGGCAAGGTTATGGTGTCCTGAGCTTGACAGCGGCTTGTTAGATCATGCCTCCATTGCGATGGTCAGGAAGTGAGAAGGAACACGCAACTGCCCCTATGCAGGATCAGATCGATTACCATGAGGACAAAGAGCGGCTTTTGGCAACAATGGAGAACGTAAATGAGTAGCATTGAATTTTGAATACTGGTATGTTCTCTTCGCACCGATGATTTATGTCTTCGGAGCGGGCCTGTCATCAGGCAGGGGACGGAGGAGTCCGAAGATATGACACAGGCATCTTTTAAGAGATTCACAAATTAGCAAATGGGTATAAAAATAGCAGGGAATACTTCAACATACACTTCGTCCAAGTCGTACAACGAGATATAATGAGATCCAGGAGAACGTGCGACACGAACGGACCGAGCAAGAGACGAACGAAGCCTACTCGTCTTCTTCCTCGTCATCGCTGTCCTTTGCCAGCCCTTCAATCTCTACGCCGCCGGCAGGCTCATCTCCGCCCTCCTGCTCGGCCGCGTCCGCCTCTTCCCGCTTCTTCCTCATCTTCTCAATCACCTTGTCCGCCCGGTTGAATATCCCGCCCGTCGGTGCGCCGCATGCCGCACACTTCGGTGTCTTGCCAAAGCGCTTGATGGCACATGCAGAGTCAAAGTAATGTCCGCACCGCGTCACGATGGGGTCCGTGTACGGCTTGCGGCAGATGAGGCACGCAAACGGGATGTCTTCGTCCGAGTCCGTGTCAGACGCGTCGTCGTCCACCTGCTTCTGTGGGTTCTCTGCCAGCTTGTCGAGCTGCCATCCGGCGAGGTCTGGCCCGAGCGCGCGTGAGCGATTTCTGCGGCTTAAGAAGTGGGAACTGAGATACGTACATGTGCCACGGTCGTGCAAGAATTTACAGGTGTCACCGAACCCACAGTATCCCGTTTCTGCGAAATTCATTGGTTAATGCCGTTATGTTGGATTAAGAGACATGAACGCACCTTTATAGTCTTTACATACGTCCGGCTGGTAGTCCACGATGGTCACCGTTCGTATCGTGCTCCCGCTTGCCCTCTGCGGCCCAACCCGCATGGCCTTCGGCACTTCCTTGTTCTTCTGCAGATGCTTCTGGTATGCTTTCTGCCCGCGGTACATGCCATCGTCCGGACCCTCCTCATCGTCGCTCTCGCCCCTTTTCTGTTTCTTCCGTAGCATCTCCTCCGCCTCGTCCCCTCCAGGATCTCCGAGCGCCGCGTTGATGTGCGAGCCCGCGGCCGTCCACTTCACCTCCGGTCCATCACGCTCGGCCTCTTCGGTGTCGTCGAGCCCACCGTCCTGTCGCTGCGACGCTGTGCGCTTCGTGCCCGCGCTGAGCAGGTTCCCCGCCTGCTTGCGCGACGGCAGCACGACTTCGGACTTGGACGTGGACGGGGCGTCCACAGTCAGCTTGTTCGCAGGAGGCGAGGCGGACCGCTTTCGGCTCGTTGTTGGCCTGCCCTTGCTCTTTTTCTTGAAGAACGGTACTTGCACGTCTGTGCTCACCATTTCTGTCGTAGTATGCGCAGGTACAGTCTATGCTTGAGCTTGAGTATGGATCGTCGGAGGTCGAGGTCAAGAAGGGAAATACCGAGGCGGTTTCTGGTGATGCCGGCTGAGTCCTTGATCGGAGTAAATGGGCGCTTATTGATTCGGTCAGCGCGGGTTCAAATCAGTGCTGTGCTCAATATGGAAGGTTCAAAAGTTGGGCAAAACGGCCGAGCGCCACTGCCAGCGTTCGTCCATCGTTAGTCGAGAGACTCCTTGTACTTTAGGTCGAAGCTATGCTGAGTAATTACATGTAAGACCAAGCAAGTGGGTCCAAAGCTTTTGTATGAGCAAGCAATGGAGGACACGTATTCAACACGTACAGAGTACGTGTGGTGACACGATGGCTATAAATGTTGTCTCCGATCGTACCTTCATCCTGCGCTTCAGACGAGCCTACAAGCACTGCGCATGACCGCATCTATGAGCAGTGCGTCCAATTGCAAACGACGCCCATCTTAGACATCCATTTACCATGAAAGCCCTGCGCTACATGTTCCGGACGAGTTTTCTGCGGGCTCCTAGATAACTGGCGTTTCGGGTTTGGTGCATGCGACCGGAGTTGGTAATTACACCGACCGCAGCGCGATAGAAGTCGCCGACGGAGGGCTATAGCTCCCGTACGTAAGTCACTTTCCTATTCACGAGTACTCACCCTTGACCTTCCGTTTTGAAAGCCCGACTTATCGCTCCGCACCGACGTTGGCCCTGAGGCTCGAGGCCTGACAGTGAGCGCGCTCTGAACCAGCGCAAAATGTTAGCATCGCCGCCCATGTGTTCCTCCTGGACTACTGGGGACCCGAAATGCCCCAGAATGCGTCCGTCGACCGTTGAGACCACTTTACGGTTCACCTGCTCTGAAACGACTCTGCGTCCTCTGTGGAATAGCGGACGAGACACCAGAGACCTCCAAGTGCATACGTGCACAGACTCGAGCTCTCTAAAATTGCTGCGAGGCAAGTCAGGTTCTTCGCCGACCAGCCTCGAGCGATCCGGGGTGTGTACTCCGCTGGCTCAATGGGAAGGCCACGAGCCAGACAGACCGTGTGAGAGCCGTTCGGGCTACGCTGGGCGGTGTCAATTATGTCAATGGCCATGGCCTACCACAAGGACAAACTCGCATTTCCTGATCACCGCATTTCTCAGTCCTAAGCAGCTGCAGGGCGGCATCAGTGGCATGTATTCAGATCGCCGGCGCAGGCGGCCTCTATAGCTTGCCAAGGTGAGTCAAACTCGATTGGTATTGCAGACGAGGAGCTGACAACGCACTTCGTAGACTTCCTCCCACTGCCCCGCATGCTGGGCCTTCCTATCGATGGACGGCGGTCATCGACGGTCCCTTGCGCTGCCGCACATAGGTCTTGGGCTGCCCTATAACCTCTCGTAATATCGTTCAGGCGGCGACGGCAAGAGCTCCCTACTGTGCTCATTGACCTCGCCGATGGCGAAGTTCCGTCTGTGCCTGCAAGATTTTCGGTTTTATTTCCCGATGGTCGATCAAAACAAATGTTCTGCGGTGACAATGTTGAGCAAAGCTTTCCCCACCGAACCAGCTTAGCCGCCACCGATGACACTTTCATTGAATGAATATCTGTTACTTTCGTGGGTGGTAGTGTACTGCATTGCTGCCTTTAAGCTGTGCATCAATGAGGAGAGCAGTCATGGGACACAGGCGGGCACAGGCGGGAACGTTGAAACCCGCTCCCGGGCGCCAAGGGCTTGATCTGGGCTCAAATTGGATTGGGTTCCACCTGGTTCCACGCGACGGTCCGATGAATTGCAGGCTAAGCGCGCTTCTACTTTGATTAGTCAGCGCTTGATGACTGGTCGGGATGAGGACTTCATCCCTTCGGCCCAACGTCTTCACACCACCCTGTCACCCCCTTCCCGCTCTCCCTCGTCAACTGCTAGGCAAAAGTCGCTGCCTATAGCACTCTATATCCCCTCGAGTATGGCTCACTCTTAACTGCGACAGTTGCCTCGCTGACCTCCTCGCAACACCAGGCGTCGGAAGCACGCAATTTGCGGCTAAATGGCACCGTCCAATTTGCAAGGGCTGAACATCGTCCACCCAGCCCCTCCGCAGAATCCCTACCTATCCGACCAGGACCTGCTCTCAGTACCGCCGTTCTCGGACCTCAGCGCACAGCTCGACCTATGGACGAACGTCAACTTCCAATCGGACGAACCCTTCGTGTCCCGCAAGGATAGTTACGCGAGGGAGCGAAGGGGGTCTATTGCTGGAAGCGAGGATGATGCGGACAAGTACAACCTCTCCGAGGAGGATCTGCACAACACCGGCAAGATTGCGGAGACGAGCTCGCACGAGAACGTAGTAACGGGCACCGTCATCCCGCCCGCGCCTGTCCCCACCCCCGCCCTGCCAGGCCTCAACCAAATCTCCCCCTTCGACATAGGAAGCATTCTTGCTGGCTTCGGTATCGACCCATTCCAAGTCCCTGCGGCGGTCCCTCTGTACCCGCGCCTTCGTCCGCGAACACGCCGTCCTTGGCTCAATTGCTTTTCTTACCACGCTGGCGCGGGCATCCCAGGGTTCAACCTTCTTGGGACCTCCGTCTCTGCTCCTCCTTCGAGCCAGCAACCTACCCCCAGTGTCCAGTCCACTGCCAGCGCTTCCCAACCCGCCCCTAAGCGCGCTCGTACCTCGCGGGCGTCAGTGTCCGACCAGCAGCCGGCCTTGGAGGTCTCCTCGCCCATGTCTCCCGAGGGAGAAGACAAGGAATCGTCGAATCCTCTGAACGCCTCGGAGGACAAGCGTCGGCGAAACACCGCTGCCTCGGCGCGGTTCCGCTTGAAGAAGAAGGAGCGCGAGGTCGCGCTCGAAAAGAAGGCGAAGGAGTTTGAGGTCCGGGTCAGCGAGCTCGAGAAGGAGTGCGAGGCTCTCAGGCGAGAGAACGGGTGGCTGAAGGGATTGGTAGTCGGCGTCACGGGCGCAAGCGCGGTCCAGCAGCCTCAGGCGGCCGCTGGCGTGAAACGGTCTCGGGAAGAGGACGGACAGGGGATATGAGTTGGGACCATGTGGGCTTTGGCTGCTTGATGTTTATGGTACAGTTCTTACACTCTCATAAGGCATATGCCGCCTCCAGTTGTGACTTCATGCTTGCACATACTGTATTTGTATGGGAGGCCGTTTTGAATGCTGACCCGGTCTTTCCACATGTCTGATAAATGTAGGCGTACTTCTAGAGGACGGCGATAACATACAAATACTGTATCTCATTACGATGTTTCCATGTCATGACTTTTCTACATATCTATTGTCCGCCAGGTTCAGGAACATGAAGCGCTGAGAAAATAGCCGCACAGACATCCCCATCTGACCAGGGGGCTTTGATCGCTGATGGCATCGTCGACACGTGGCGGCTCGACATTGTCCGGGCGCCTGGCGTGATGCTCCGTTTCCGTTTCTACACTCGCTTGAGCAACGGTCTGGAGCCTGGACCTACAACCTCATATGCCTGCCCAGGCCAGCGACGCCGTCGCCAACGACGATGTAAACAGCCCGTACTTCAATCCATTTTCCGGCTCGTCGTCGCAGTCTTCATTCTCATCGGCGGTAATTCCGAAGAATGCGAACGGAACCAAGCCGACGCTCAGGCGACGCGGCTCGGACGCTCCTACGAGGCGGACGAGGAGTGATCACGATCCATGGGCGCAGGACGAGCTAGGGAGGTCTGGTACCCACGTTCGCGCGAGGACCATAGACTCTGCAGTGGGGAGTAGCAGCGGGGCAAAACCACATCCGCTCGCTCTGTCGCATTTAGGGTCGAGTAATACCTCAAGCCGGACATCTCTCGTGGACACGCGCCCACGGCTGAAGCGCCTCTTGAGCGACCTAGAGCCGATCTCTAAGAAGAATAGTGAGGAAGGGGACGATGGCGCAGAGCGTACTAGGACACGGTCGGTTAATGACACGCCGCGGGAACGGGTCGTTATCGTTCATGAGGTGAGTACGCGGTCCAGCACTGTGATAGACACCATCTCTCAGAGTACTACGTTGTGTACGTGTCAGGTCTCTGCCAAGGACTCGCTCCCTGGCGTTGCCCTGAAATATGGGATATCTCTGGCGGATCTCCGGAAAGCAAACCAGTTGTGGACGTCTGACCCCATACATCTGCGGAAAGTGCTCTACATTCCTGTTGATAAATCGCATAAAGCAAAGGAGCTTATTTTGTCGCAACTGGACTTGGATTCGCCTCCTGCTGCTGAAGACCAATCAGCCACTCCATCCATTGACGGGTCTGGCCCTAGTCGTAGTCCTGTCAGTGCGAAGAACGGGACGCCTTTGACTATACGACGCGTTCCCGTATCACAACTCTCATTTTTCCCTCCACCGTCGGCGAGCTCTCTATCCTCTGCCACGTTTACATCTCGCACACTCCCACGCCCCGCCAATTCTGCACGAAAGCGGGACCCTATACCGTTTAGCACTACACCGTCGGACTCATCAGCACACTCTGGACTATCATCATCCCCCTCACCTCTCGCCATTGCGTCGGCTCTCGCACAGCCATCTACCACACCGCCCGCCGGACGGGCGGCGATACCTTCGCTATCCACGCTGTTCAGTGCGCTTCCTATTGGCCGGATTTCCTTTGACTCGAGCGCATCTACCCCGACACATGTTAGCGACGACCAGCAGCACGAGATGTTCGATGTGTCGCACCGTAACTCTATAGACGACAGCAGGGATAGACCAGCCGATTTTGCAGGTCTCCGGCCACCCCCGTCTCAGAGTTCTCCGAAGTCAGCGAAGGACCCTGGGCTGCTTGATGCTCTAGAGCTTCGCTCGTACTCGCAGGCCTTCTCCGCGGCCACACCGAAGGCGGCATACCGACCGAGTACGCGTAGCAGCCCCAGCACGTCCGTCAAACATGATCCATTCATAACGTACACCAGGCCAGAGCGTGGTCTTCTGACGCCCGAGACGATCAAGACTTCGCAGCCGCAGCCGTCGATGGGCATGCAGCTACCGATCAAATCCCGGACAGACAGAACGGGATAGAGTAGGGGGCGTCAGCTTCGATGGCTGTGGGAGAAGGCGGTCGTTGTCGTTTTCAGCCAGCTTGGCCGTTGGCGTAGCTTACGCTCTCTGTATGTGAGGACTCAGAGTTAACGACCGTACGCGCATCCTCGGGGCGACAGAACGTGAGGCGATAGAACGATGATCCGGCGCACGGACTGCTCCGTCGCTGCACTCGCCGTCGCGAGCTGGGGGCTGAAGGTGCGGGGGAAGGAGAGAAGGAATTCTTGCGTGTGGCGGCTTTTGCTTGTGTACGCCCAGCCCCGAGACCGCAGCTGTTCTCTCATCTTTCTCCCACCGATCTTTCAAATCCAGTGCCGCGTCACCTCCAAATATCTAGACATACGTACTCGAAAGAGAGACTTGCACGAGGACTGCCCACCCTCCTGCGAAGACCGGACGCGAACAACGGCTACCGAGCTCAGGGCCGCACTGGTCCAACCCCGTTAGGTCGACGCTCCTGGGACTACGACTTTGCATTCAACTGCGGTCGAAACAAGTGGCGTCGTGCGTTGCGCGTGCTGGCGACGCGGGGATGGACCAGCCGGCCGCGAGGGCGGCTCCCGCTGTTCGTCCTCTGATAGTCGCCTCGGACGCTTTCTTCGGCATTGGTCTGTCGCAAGTTTGGTCAGTAGCGGGAGCCCCCACCGCCCGATCGAAGCTTCCGCGAAGCCCAGCGAGCACTCACCTCAGCGGCAGCGCCGCACACCCACGTTCCGCCACCGTTACGTCGATGAAACATATGGGAGCGGGCGGGGAGTTTGTTAAGAGGCCGAATGCTGCTGGCCGCCAAACGCGGACTACAACGTTGTACCAAGCCGCAGTCGCTACCGGTGGACGGCCAGGAATGAGCTTGTTGGGGGTGGAGGAGACTGTCTGGCATGCCGAGGTGCCGCGGTGTCCGCTACGGCGAGAGACCTTCGCTTGGCGTCGTTTGTAGGCGATGTGGCCCACCGCGGACTTGATATAGCTGGAGAGCCGCGGCCATCTCAAGGTGCAGGGCAGGCAGGAGGAGGAGGAGGAGTGCAGATGTCCTGACCGCCGCAGAGTAAGGGCGAAAGTCCAAAGCGGTAACCTCTCGGTACCTGCTGGGATGGAACTCGTCCCAGCGCTCGCGGAAAATTCAGCTGGTGCCGTCGTTGCGCCCGGCAGCCTGGAAGCCCGGACGGCGGGTCGGTGTGGTATGGTTCGACCCACCCGCTACCCCGACATGCCCTACGCCCCGTCCGTCGCTTCGCATGTCCTGCCGGCAACTGTGCTCGCTGTCAAGGTCGACATCGCCATCTCATTGATGCGCTCCGGCCGTTTGTTGGCCCACTTATCTCATTCTGGAGAGTCACCGTGGAATGTTCAGGGTCACTTTTGTTGCAACATACGTAGGAGCTCGGAATAGTTTGTGATGGAAGTATCATTTCCTCGGCTTCTAGCTCGACTCGTCCGCTCCGTAGAGTATACCACGCTGAGTGAGTTCGCACAACCTAGAATCTACAGATGGACTTCCGTTCTCATGAACCTTGCGCTCATTTGTCGTCAGGCCTCGACCTGACGCGTACACCCGCCCGCCTTGCCGACCTGAATGGCTTTTTCATCTTTGCTCAGAACCTCCGCGACATGATTGGCCGCAGTTCCGAACAATCCCCCCTACACAGCGCTTCGGTTTGCATCATCAATTGAATTGTTGCGGGCATTGAAGGCAGGCGGTGGCCGGTTGGCAGGCATGCCGCTCTGTCGACCGTACAACCCGCGGGTGTTGACAGTTTTCTGGAAGAAAGGCAATCTATGGCAATATCGCCTATGAACGGTCTAGGCCCATGACATCCTCACCGTTAATGAAATGCCCAACCGCCGACGCCTGGGCTCATGGCACTCATTTTTCCTTACGTGTTGCATAGTGATCGACGGACCTTACACCACCCTTCCTGCGAAGGGCCCATTTCTAATCGAAGGCCGAGAATCCGACATACGTTTGTGATACCCCTCACACGCTTCGTCGGCCTTTGGGACGCCAGGATTTCATGTGATCATCGCTGGGAAAGGGATCGAGAGGAGTGTAATAGGAAGGCGTTATTTGACACTTTGTTCTCACAGCTGCCGCTTCGTTAAACGGCTATCGCAACACTCTTCGGTGCGCACCTATTCAAGCCGGCGCTCACGGTATGTTACCGTTATTCTTACCGTATTTATCATGTGCACTTAGACGTGATCCTCCCTGCAGGTTTGTTGCGAACACGCCGCCCAGAGCACCGGATTGATCTTCTCTGTTTCCCTCGTATCAGGTTCCCTGTATAGGCGGCTGCGCCGTGGCCCTATGCGCGGTAGGCCCAGAATGCTTAACGTCGCCTGACATCGTGCTGACTATTTCCAGACCTCGTACTCATGACCATGACATACTGCAGGCCTGCCTGCATGTCTCGACTGAGCCGATCAGAACACAGGGCACGGACAAGGCAGGAAGACGGGTCATTAGCACCGAACGGGCGAAGCGGATAGGGATCGGAAGTTCGTAGGGGCATTGTAAGTCCTAGAATTTGCGTATCTGCCACATCGAGCCAAGGCCGTGTAGACGTGGACGCTAGACATGCCATCGGTCGTGGTTTGGCATTCCCGTTAAACGTGCCGTGATACCCTTTTCTGTGAACCTTGTTGCACCTGGCTCATCGCTCGTCTGACAGGACGGTCTGGGTTTCGGTCGGCTCTACGACGCTCAAAACACCCGCCGCCTGCGTCAGTTGGTGAGACTAGTGCTGACGGCGCTCGGTAGCTTATGAGGAGCTCCAACCCCTACTGCCTTGGGTCTGTGCCACGAGTTGCTTCACCCGATGCATGCTTGGAGTCTGGAGTAGGAGGCTTTAACTCAATCAGCTGGATAGACCGCTTGGACACATGGAAACGCCAATGTGGAGCGTATGACCAGGTACGACCCAACGGATGCGGGTGGAAGGTTCGATACGGGCAATTTGTCACTCGTCGCTGGTAGTCTTTCCCCGACGGGTCCATCGGAAAGGGACCACACTCGCTTCCGTCCACGGCCTCAGCATGCACAGGCCGTCGCGCAGAAACTCTCAGTCAAAACGAGCTTGCGACCTGCAGAGCAAAAGCCGCATTGCAGATTTACCGTGTAAGTTCGATGTCCATGCGTACAGCCCAGATCTTCATGGCTCAAGACATGGCTAACAGCGGGGACACGGGACATGCGACCCCGTAACCCAACCTTGGCCGACAGCGTCTGTCGTTTGCATCCCCGCGTTCAGAAGGCGTCTTAACCCATCGTGGACGATCGCATGAGAACATATAGCTCAAGCCTCCGGTGTGCTCTCCTTGTCTATCATACAGTTTCAACGTAACTCACGGCGCCGGATTCAGGTGGCTCGCCTCTCTGATAGGGTTCCGGGCTTGGCATGAACCTCTTGCTCACTTCTGAGAAGAACTTTACCTTGGCGTATTGACGGCGGGTTTGGAGCTTCTCGCTGAAGCATGCGGGTCTCACACTCACGTAAAAGGCTATTTGTCCTGGCGATGTTGTGCTCGGAGTCCCAGCCATGTTTCCATTTGACCGGAGACTGGCGTTCGTCAGGCTACGGTAGACTCCATTTCAACGGTAAATTTTCATTGAGGCTCGGTCAACCGGGGCTAGGCCAGAGGTGAGACCTCCCACTCGATCATCCTTTGCGCGCTCCCAGGCATGCTCACATTTGGCAGATGTGCGCAATTTTGAAGGCTCATGTGTTGTTATCCACGCCTGACCTCGTGCCCGTAGCCCCGAAGGAGTCAACGGGCAGTCATGGCACAAGCAGCGCGCACAGCTGCCCCATATGTATGCGAATAAGCTCTTGCGAAGCGCAGAGCCCAACAAGCCCCGAACCGCACGGCGTGCAGTGTCATTTGCGACGTAACGCTTGCACAATGCAGCGGAACCAGACGGCGGTGAGTATCCTGATCATCGGAGCCGCCGCGAGCGCCGCCACATGTTACGCCTACTGCGCTGCTTCATTGTAGATCGTCGGCCGTGCATGCTTCGCACACAGAAGGCTCTTCTCGTTCGAGCGCTGACGGGCACGGGGACTGGTTCTATGAGAATGGCAGGCGGGTAAGAACTTTATTTACTTCTATAATGGGACCCTCCCACTCACCACTGTCATGCGGTTAGGTTCTGGTCCATTCACTCGTTTCGATCTTTTGCTTCAATTCTACCACTACTCGCCCGCTGCACGGGTAGCCCTCGACACGTTGCACCGTGAATAAACTTGAACCCCTTTTCATCTGGGATCATCTTCGTAGAAGAGAACTTGGGGCTCAGTCCCAAGCCCTGAGGATCCCTCAACGAGAGTGTATATGCTTATCGTCGTGGTATGGGAATGGCACGGCTGTTCCGCACAGTAAAGTCCGCCTCGAAGACCCACAGTGAAGCTCTCATGCTCGTCCGTGACGGCATAGACAATGTCGCAGAGGCTGTCTGGTAGCGTGAGAATATGTTGCTTAGACTCAAAGCATGCTCCTTTAGCGTACTTCGTCCCGACTCTATGATGCTTTGTGTTTTTCGTAGAGGTTCCACTGACATGGCCCCTACGGAAGTAGCGGTACACCGTCGTCTGCAAATTGCGTCGTGACTTGTCGCCTGAGGGGCACACACAACGACCCTGAGGTAAAACATATCCGCGCCGTCATGCTGCACGAAACTTCCATCATTAGGAAAACACACCATTCGTCAGAGCCGACGGTGTATGCAGACCAGCGACCCCAATTTTCCTGTCATTCAGACGTTCGCTGCGTGTGTGGCACCGCTGTGCGGTGCCGAGGGCCGAGATGAGAATGCCTCGTTGGGTATCATTGCTGCAGATGCACCCCAGATCCAAGGACCTGGTGGCGATGCACATGCATGACGGAGTTACGCTGGGTATGCGCACCCCTTCTGAGTTGCGGCACTGCGGAAGGCTTCGGCAGGCGCCACCACGTAACTCTATCGTCCGCAAGTGCCGGCCGATCCGCGCGATTCTCTGCGCACTGTGGGACCGCGCAGACCAGAATGTGAACAAGGGTGCCAGGCAAATTTGATACCATAGACTAGCGAGCGATATGCGAGATGATGAGACAAAGAAGAGTGATTAGGTGTCCGAGACGTGAGTCAAACAAAGCAAGGGTCATCAGGAGGTGAAGGGCCGAAAGGTTACTAGCTAGTCATCATCGTGTCCGTATGAATATGGTAAGGATGGAGGGAGGGACGAGGCAGACGTGGTCGAGCAGACTCTACATCCAAGCGAGTCGAACAGTACCAGCTAGAGCGTGAGCGCGTTCCCTCGGAACGACCTGAGTATCCGCTCGTCGTCGGGATCGCGTGTGCTGGGATGGAGGTTTTGGAGGTATTCGAGGGGAGCGAGCTGGCGCTGCATCCGAGTGGTGAATCTCACACCATCGTTGTAACATCTGGGTGCAATACACACCGGTCGTTCTCCGGTCCTACGGGGCGGTGGAGGCGTGGGCGGCTCAGCGGTATATGGTGACGGCCTGGAGAGCGGGAGAGCTTCTTCGTCCGTAGGGGAACGACGATTCCTAGCTGGGCCGCCTTTGCGCGAGTTGGTAGTCGCCCGAGCGCAGCTATAGAGCCCGTCCTGCACCTCGACGGATCGCAGCTCCGGAAGATTGTCGACGGTTCGGAACTGGTCCACCGTTTCCTGAGTGAAATAAGCATCTGACATACGCTCGATAAGGGTTTAAAGTCAGACGTGGAGAAGAATCGAGACGCACTTAGATGCCATTTGCGGGTATTCGTCGGACCGTCGACGTATGCCGAATACGTCTGCTTGATGAGCTTCATTGGACTACCAAAGTAGAACGCACACACGTTAGTACAACGATGATCACTGCAGAGGAGTAGTCTTACTCTAGCCCACCATTCCTGGTCATCAGAGAAGTTCGAGGGTTGGTGTCCTTCTCATAGTACATAAGGAAATCACTGTGTGAGAGAGTCAGAGATGCCGGACTCAAAGGTAATCTCAACGTGCCGCGTTACGTACTCCCGTGCTTTGGACGGCCCCCAGGAGCGACCATCAGTGAAGCGTTGTATGGATTCAACCGAAGGCGGCTCCATGGGGTTGTTGCCGCGTTCCTCCCAGACGTAGATGTCGCCTGGTCTGAGTGCAGCTCGCTCCTCGTCATCGAGCCTCCGATGGATCATCTTCAGGCGTTTGGTCGCGACGGCGTGCAGTATGACCTGGGCGTCATGCACGTGTCGCACGCGCATCGAGGTGAGGGTGGGCTGTTGCATAGTGGGAGCGACGGCGGTGGGGTACGGCTTGGCTCGAGCGGAGAGGCCAACGTGAATTTAAGGCTGCCGAGAGGTCAGAGAGCATGAGTCGCATCCTAATCGCCGGGACATGACAGAGGATGATTAGGTTTTCTGAAGCGACGCCCAAGGGTCGCTAAACCCTAGGGAGACCTGCACGTCAGAACCAGAACGCAGCCGAACTTGGCGGAAGATGGGAGTGTGCATACCTGGCAAGCGCGGGACGAAAGAAAGTCTCCTGAGGTTGTTTTTCCAAACCCATCGGGGAAACTCAATCTATTTAGATGCAGGGTCCTGAGGCATAGCACACTTGCCGTAGCGCTCCGAACTGATGTCAAACCGGTCCTTTCTGTGCGAGGGAGCCAAGGGGGCAATATATCTGTTGAATCTCAGACAATTCAGACGGAGGTTCAATGAGTATTTACCACTGGCTATCTCCTTCTTGGCAACTCGGACCCAGTACCTAGATAGTGCGTTGTGGCCTAGCGATCATCCAACGAGAAGGTGACAGGCTGCTGCCGAAGTTGAAGATAATGGTTCGAGACGAACCTACCTACTCTCTCCGCTGACTTGCCCCTGCTGGCCGACAGGCGCTAGCCAAAACCGTTGAAGCGGACTTCATCCTGTCCCCCGTGCGAAGCCACGCTAAGCCTGTTCCTCACCACCATCTCGCCGTCTTCAGCCCTTTCGCTTCCAAGCCCGGACTCGCTTGCGTGATGCGGGAACTCGAGCGCGTCGTAGGTCTCACCGAAATGGAAAGGGGCTGCCTCGTGTCTTCCCGCGAAGGTGACACCCTCGCACTAACACGGACAGTGCGTTGACTATTCGCCCTTCATGACACCCTGCGTGAGCTCATCCGGCTACGAGTTCCATGCTCTCAGGCTGAGCCGCATATTAAGCTCAGCAATGGGCGGCCTGCAACGCCGACCCAGCCACACGGCTACCGTGCCATAATCCCACGCATACCTCAAAAGACAGGGCCGCAATACATTTGTGTGTGGGGCGAGATTATGAAGCCGCTGCCTGCGAGGTCTAACAGAAAACCGCAGGGAGCCCTCGTGTGCAGGGGAGATGTCTGCGGGATGCCTGCTGATCTCCGTCTCCTGCACCCATGCGTACGGCGCCGTGCCTCAAGTGAGTAATTTTGTACGCATGACAATTTCCTTAGCAAGCCTGTACTGTACGGTGTCATGCTTACGTTTTGCTACGCCTGTCCAGGAGTTGCCTGTGGCGTAGCAGAAGTTGCCACTTGACAGCAGCCGTGGAACAGTCAGTTCTATGCGCCGCAACGGACCAGGATGGTCCAAGAGGCCGTGGGCGTAGGATCGTCGCCCTCTGGTTGGCTCTAGCGTATCAACATGTGGCAGCGAATTTTGGCACGGCAGGTACGTCAGGACTGTCCGGCTTTGTCTCAGTGTTTGAGCTTAACTGATCGAGGGTCACAGGTCACTGTTATGCAACTAGGTTGCGAACTCTGATAAGAATGCTTCTGCGCCTGCTCGCACAGTCTTCTGTCGTTGCTCTGCAGTACGCTACTCTGGCCCCTGTTCAGCTGACGATTGCTTCATTCTATCCTATCAAGCTATGGAGCCCGTGAAGGCTGGGCAGTTCAGGTCTCCGCCGACCCGCAGCTTGGACAAACTCCAGACCGATCGGCCTTATTGCCAGTGCCGTGTGCTTCCGCTGAAAATAATACCAGCCTTCCTCGCATGAGGACTTTTCATCACCGCCCGCCATTCATTTGCTCTCTGGCGAGTTCTCGTGTGCTGTGATCCGTGCTGAAATCCGGAGGCCCAGCCACGACAGCGATGCTCGTGCGAGCGTGCCGGCCCTAAGAGGATCGATGAAAGCACGGAGACGGTGAGTTGTCACATTAGCGAACACGCCCGGTCAATTCGAGGGACCTCACGCTATGTAACCCCTTTTCTACAGCAAATTTTGCCTTTGACCACCAAGGCACATACAGAAAACTTTCTCCACAGGCGATCATGGGGCTGCCTAGGTTAACGGCCCCAGGTTCGCGCTGCCTCTACGGGCAGGAAGAATACCGGCTGCCATGGTGCGGTACCAAGGTTGTGACACGCCACAGAAGCACACCCTCATTTGTTGTTATGGCATGGTGGGACTGGGCATCCCAAAAGAACGGAAGGGGTCCGTACCCGTGCCGAAGGCCCTGTCCCGTCTGGACGGGCACCGCTACAGCCGTCCGCGTTTGCGCTGCCGAGCTCGCCGTTCTTCCCGCCCACGACTCGCCACCTCTGCAAACACAGCACGCCGATTGCCGGGAGGGATTAGCCCGCGCGGATAGACAGGGTCGGCCGCCGCCCAATGCAATGCACCCACATCCTTGCCGATCACGCCCTAAAGCCGCAGCAGCAGGGAGTGGTGTGCGTAGAGCTCTTGGTTTCCTGGAATAGGTATCTCGGACTTCCATAATTATCCCACACCGAGCGGTGGTCCGTATGTCATGGTCCCAAGACAGATTGGGCGTATTGAGTAGTACACATACATCATGTCCGCCAATATCATTCCTTGTTGTATATATCCTTCTTCCTGAGTCGGCCTTGGTGCGAGCAAGCGGTGGGATCTTCCAGCTGTCGGCTCGCAACAAACGGGTAGTCCCTCCGGGATGCTTCGCCGCTCCACGGCATTAGGTACATCTGTCCGACGAAGTAGGCACAACTTTCTGAACCACAAGGACACTCGGTAGGAGCTTTCCGTTACAGACAACTCCTTAAAGGATGCTGCTGACAGCGAGAGATATCTGGCATTCACAGATCACGTCGGTAGGCGTCGGAGGTGAAGCAACACTCTCGTCAAGCGGATTCTGCACTATAAGCCACTCAGCTACTCTCGCACCGCATTCGAGACCGGCGGACAGCCCACCACATATTTCATTATTGTGATTGTTCCGCCGTTACTTTGCATTGGTTGTCCCAGGTTGTCCCCACGCGTATTATGAGCACCGCATCTCATCAACGGCAATTACAGATACGAATCTTATTCTACTCTCAGGTTCTCGAATGCCGTTTATTCTAGAGCTCGATTCGGGAGAAGGGCCCATTTTGATACGCGACTGAAGCCGAATGAATGGCTGTGCATGCCAATTGCACGGCCTGAACTCAAGCCTCAAGGCAGTCTGTATACGCAATGTTCACCCCGGTATCGTCATAAATGCCAAGCTACGCGGTTTGCGCCCTGAATATGATTGCAACGTTTACTCGACCGATTTAGAAACCCTTGTTGTGTCCGCCCACTTCGTAGAACGTCTGCAGCCGCGTAACAATGGAGTCGAGCGCGGCCAGCCACTTGTTCAGTTCCGCGTCAAGCTTGTCCTGGGGAACCGCTGGTCCGCCTGCAGGGTCGGCGGCGAGTTTCTCGTACAGCGTGGCCCTGTACGGGCAGGCCTTCATCGCCACCTGCGAAAGTTTAAGCCACGAGGGATATCACGGGGATAGGCCGTTGCGTACCGTGAAGATGCCCTTCACCACGAAGTTGTGGTACTTCTTCAGCGTGGCCTCGTAGGCGGCGGTAAACGCCGCCGAGAGCTCGGTGCTCTTGTTCGCCTGGGCGGTCTGCAGCGCCTTGCACGTAAACGAGAGACCGCGGAGCAGCCACAGCAGGCCCTCCGTTGCGGTGCGCTTCTTCTCTGTCTTCTCGTTCACGACGAGCTGCTCGAGTGTCGCTGATTCTGCGGGGGCGGCGTCGTATCGGGCGCGCACTTTCTGTGGGACAGGTCTGTCAATGCATGTCTTGCAATCCACCTCATGTGAACGCACAACGATGTTCCCCTTCAAATCGGCCTGCACGGCGGTGAACGCAGCGGAGCCAAGGAGATCTAGCCCGATGATTAGCTTATTTCCGCAACATAGCTATGTATCACTCACCAAAAGGCCGACAACACCCTCCGACGCCTCCAGGAAAGCAACAGTGTCGACGCCAGCGTCGGTCACAGGAACATCCGCGAAGGACTGCACGTATGGGAATATGAGTACTACATAAAAGCGCACTGTGAGATCGACAAACCTTGACGGTCTCCAAGTAAGGTGCCATGTTGAATCAAGAGAGTAGCGAGGAAAGTAAAAGGTCGTAGACGTTGAAAGTGAGGGTATGTTATATCCTGCTCGCTGGCACTGGTCTCGGGTGATGGTTGTGGACGTTACAGCAATTATTGATTGAGCGTCCGGAGTAGCGTAATCTAATCTATTGATGGCGTGACTAGCCAGTCCGATTATCTCGAGGTTGCCCGATCAAGCAGTCGTGAATTGCTGGCCTTCACCTTCCTCTCGCGCTCTGTCACCATGCCACACGCAGACTCTGCCTTCGTTCCTCAAGGGTTGAACAAGACGCAGTTCTGGGAACATGTATTCGCGCAACTACAAGCATTGCTGGACGGACAACGGTCCTGGGTGCGTCTTGCCGCTGAATCTAGCTTTAACCAGTGCGACGTCTTACCCCGCTTCTCATCTCTGTAGATCACCAACCTTGCGAATGCCTCATCTCTGATGTACAACTCGCTATTGGCGTATTCCACGCACTTTGGTGTGGGAGATAAGGCTGTGAACTGGTGTGGTAAGTAGTTCTGCCGGCGGAAAGCGAGGACACGCAGCTTACCACTGGCGCACCGCCAGGCTTCTACATTCACTCCTCCATCTTCCCCAGGCCAAAGATAACTCCGTCGGACCCTGCTCGCAGCGAAGGGGAAGACAGCCTCCTTCTCGGGCCCTTCTGCGGAAAGCCTGCATGTCAATATATCAACGTAGCACCAGGCAAAGCCCGAGGCGTGTGCGCGGACGCCTTCGTACAACGCAAGACCGTGCTGGTGACAGACGTAGAAGCATACCCTGGCCATATTGCCTGTGACGGCGAGACAAAGAGTGAGGTTGTTTGTCCACTCATTCTCAGAGGGGAGACGCAAGACATCGCCCTGGGAGTCCTCGACCTGGATTGTCTCGCTCTAGGAGGCTTTTCGGAAGAGGACAAGGTCGGCTTAGAAAAGATAGCAAAGCTCATAGTCGAAGCATGTGATTGGTAGTACATCCAGTGAAGACAGTGAAACATTGGGATGACAATCGTTTACGCGGCCGGATTCTCGCTTTGCCATGCCAGGAACTCCTCATGAGCCTTCTCCTGCTTTTTCCACTCCTTCTGCACGTTCTTCAACTGATTCTTGCTCAACTCCTTCCCATCGGTGAAAGTAAGCGGTATGCCGTCCTCGTTCCAGCTGCCGTAAGTGCCCTGAGGAACATTAGGCGGCTTGAACATTTCCTGCGGCGGGACACGCCCCTTCTCCAGCTTCTGCAGCCTTTTTCTGCCGCTCAGCGTCCGCCGCCGCCGCCTTCCGCTCCGCCTTGAGCTGTTCCTGGGCCCGCTTCTCATCACGGGCTCTGATCAGCTCTGCGGGCGACACGAGTTTCACGAGGGCCTTGCCATCTACCGCGATAACGTCAGACACTGACATGCGGTGATCGAGGAGAACAAGGATTACCGTCTTGATCGTCGAGGGCTACGCCTAACGGCACGAGGTCGACGTCCCTGAGCTTGTCGCAAAGCGCCAGGATGTCCTTGAGCGCCTGCGGACTTTTGTCTATGGCCACCCTGCGCACGCCATCCCGGAAAGAGGACAAGGCACTGAGATATGGCATCAGGATCTCCTCTCGCTGGAAGAGACACGTTGTGTTAGGGTCTGTGTCTTCACGTCATACAGCACGATGCGCCTTACGTTCGCGGTCCCTTCGCCGGAGGCTTCCTGACCCCAGCCGATTTCAGAGGACTCGCCTTCGCCCAATCCAAACATTCGGAGCATCTTGCCTATCCAGCGCGCGATTCGCTCGACGATGGCCACTTCAAGGCCCGCGCCGCGTGCGTTGATGTAGACGTTGCTTCGCGATATGAGATCCCGGAGCACATCAAGGGCCTGTGGGGTGTTGAAGGAGTCGCAAAGTGCCGCGCGGAATGCGGCCTGACCCTCGTGGAATCTGAACAGACCTTGTTTCAAAAACATGTGAAGATTCAGATGCTGAGATTATTACCTTGCCGTCAGTTCATTTTCGGCTTCCCCGAAACGGTGGGTAGCATCCATGCGCGGTCCAGCCGCTTGTGCCTGGTGAACCAGTGCTTTGACGGTGGTGAAGAAGTTCTGGAAAAGCATGGGCCAATTCCAGCGATTGGCTGTATATTATTACGTTCCTTGCAGACAGACTCACGTTTATCGCTGTCTCGACATTCCGGACCTCACCAGTCATCAGCGATTCGGAGAAATCTACCTTCGCATTCCATAGCTGCGTCAAAAACGCGAGTCGGAGCTGACGAGCCGTGTACTTCTGCAGAATTTCCTGGTGAACAGCGTCGGCGATCAGTGGCGTGTCATGCAGCGACTGCGGGGGCGGAGGCGCACATCGATAGTAATAAAATTCTTTAGGGACTTGCTCATTTTGAGGCCTTCGATGTGTAAGTGACCAGTATGGATGAAGTAATTCACCCAGGATGAGCAATTATGATAAGCCTGGGAGAATATCATCAGGAAAGCTCGATTGTCTCATGTCACGGCAGTAGCCCGTTGTAGAAGAACACTTACCTCAGACTGAGCCATTTCATTATCGTGATGAGGGAACGCAAGGTCAATTCCACCGGAGTGAATGTCCATATTGTCCCCGAGGATCGCAGATGCCATGACGGAACATTCGATGTGCCAGCCGGGTCGCCCAGGACCCCACGGGGAAGGCCAGGACGGCTCACCGGGCTTGGAAGCCTTCCACAGAGCAAAGTCCGCAGCCGAACGGCGACCCGTGGCAACAGATAACGCCCCTGGCAGTGCTGTGTGAGCAAAGGAGATGGAGCTACACCAGTCCAGACCAACCTTCGCCCTCTTCCAGGAGCTCCTTATTGCCCTTGCTCCACGGTTCCAGCTTAGCGTAATCGTGGATGTCGGCCTTGTCGAAGGTTCGCGTGTCGAAGTACACGCTGCCGTCAACTGCATAGCCATAGCCATTTGTGATAATCCCTTCGACGAAAGATACAATCTCCGGGACGTATTCGGTAACTCGCGTCAGCGTGTCCGGGTCGCGTACTCGTAGGCGGCGCATGTCAATGAAGAATTGGTCCTCCCAATATGCAGCTAGCGAGCGGAAAATCGAATGGTCGGTGACGGTCGAGCCTTGCTGCGCGACACCGCCCATTAACTTTCGAGGTTCCAACGTGCCAGTGCCATGCTTACCTCCTTGTCCAGTGACAGGGCGAGTATGTCCCGGGATTCATCCACCAATCGCCAGGCCGCAGCCTGGTCTGTGTCGCCACCCTTGAGGGCCTGATGACTCGCTTGAAGGGCCGTATAGGCTTTGTTCTACATTAGGAAGCGGCCTGCTATCAGCCTCGCCAAGTGCCTAACCGGAGTGTTGATGACATACAGCGGCTGTGAAGTGCATATCGAACTTCTCATCCTTCTTCAAGCATTCAGACTTCCAGGCCTTGTCTTCGTGCTGGAAACGTGTAACAAGCTTGGTCCACGACGCTTCTTCCGATCCTATAGCTGGTCTGTCTGCCTCCGGGAGGCCCTTCGAGACTTTGGACTGGACGTAGCTGATCCACGAGTTGAGTACGAGGTCGAGTAGTTCGGGCGCCAGAGCTTGCTGCTGTCCCCTGAAGCGATCCACGAGATGGTTCTGACGAGCTCGAAGGATGATCTACGCCGCGATCGGTGAGGTTCGTAAGGTCGATTGTCCGGTCGAAGATGCATACCTTGTCGTCGATGTCCGTGATGTTCATCACGAAGTGGACGTCGTATCCAAAGTAGTCGGTCATGATTCTTCGAAGGATGTCCTGGGTTACATAGTTTCTAGACTGCAGTTCTGGCAGTGGCTCATCCTGCAGACGGGTGCTTCTCACCTAGCATGACCCATGTGTGAGGCATCGTACACGGTAGGCCCACAGTTGTACCACTTCACATGACGGCCGCTGCTGGGCACAAACTCGGTCTGCTGCGCGATCAGGACACAGACCAGGCTGAAGCGGGCTGAGCAGGACGGACTTTCGTGCGTGTCAGCGAGTTGTACACCTTTAGGACGGGCTCCTCTGCTTTGCGCTCGGGTAGTTTCCAGGTGGGCTGCTGCACGGCCATCCCGCTTGGCTGGCTGGGGCTGAAGGTCGCACAATATCGAGTAGATATTCGTGATATTCGAGGCAAGCGAGGTGCGAGGACGAAAGCGTGGAGGGTAGACAGCATGCAATGGATATTCGAGACTGACTCCGAGACCGCTCAGTGAGAACTTTCGATCGAGGATTGCGAACATGGAAGGAGATAAGATAAGATGAGGCTTATGTTAAACGCCCAACACTCAGGAGCTGTGGTAGCAGCGCAGACCGCCGGACAGCATTTGTGTAAAGTGAGCTTGTTTGAGGGGCAAGGACTTTGCTAAGATGATTGTGAATGTTTATTGTAGGGACAGTATATGCAAAACAATAAGTTATCCAATAAAGTCCGAAGAGATACAGTAATGAGATGCCCCGCCAAACCCCGTCAGTGTCCCCACTCAACCCGTTTACGCGGAATCCTTGTAAGGATCCGAGTATCTCGACGTCTCTTCATCGTGGCCGTACAGGGCCTTGTTATGATCCCCAGTCTCGGAGAAGTGAATGTTGCTGTACGCGGACTGCTTCACACCAGACTTCCGGCGGTTGCTCACGACGCAGTAGATGGCCAAGCCAATGAGGAAGAGCCCAACCACAACTGAGAGAACGATGATTGCAGGAAGGCAATGCTTGAGCTGGACAAGCAAGGCACGTTAGCATTCTGATAGAGCAGACCAAAGCAGCGAGTCCTACTTGGTCTGCGACGCTGCCCGACGGGCCGTTGGGCGTTCCCGAACTTGTCGGAATCTCGACGTCAAGCGCCCCGACGGCTTTATTGTTCGAGGAAGTGGCAGAGGCAGGCGTAGCCGTGACCGTGACAACAGAAGCACCAGCGGCGCCAGCCGAGCTAGGGTCGCCTACAGCGACAGTGGTTGTTGGCGTGTGAGTGACGGTGACGGTCGTGAAGCGAGTGGTGGAAGGAGTTTGCTGAGCGGCGGCGTCGTACTGGGTGCTCTGAGGGGGAAGTGGCGGATGAGGAGCTGACATCATTTCCGGTTTGAAGTGCGGTATCGAGAGCGTCGATATAGGGCTGGAGACCGGGGATGTCGTTGTACGGCAGCAACCTCATCAGGGGGTTTGACAGAGTATTGCCATCACGGGATGCGTAGCCAAGCAGGATATACACGTTCTCCACTGTGAAGTCCTCGTAAGTGAGAGTTCGGGTACGGACAACATTGCACTCACTAAAGGTTGTACCGAAGGAGAAGTTCCAGACGTCGTTTCGCTCGGCCGCACGGAACTAGAACACATACAGCGCTCGAATCAAACTTCAAGATACAATCGAGCCAGCAAACGCACCGATCCGACACATTGCGAAGTGCCGGGGTTCTTAATGATCACACTCTCCGGCTCGAGGACAATTGTGGAGCCGGAGATGGACACTGTAACGGTGAGATTGGTATCACACGGCAAGTGCCAAAGCCCGGTCTTAGAGTCGAAGGAACCGTCCACATCCGTGTAGATAGAGCTCGTAAAGTCGACCGGCGCAAGATTGAACGGCGTCGTCGAGTCTATGATAGCATTGGTCGTGCCGTTACCCGTCTGAGGCATACTGCCGTCCAAGGTAAGGTTTGAATTTTCGCTTTGGACGCTGATACCCTGGATTTGGAACGTGTTGCCAACAGCTGAGAGATCAATCTGGGGCTGCTGCATGATTCCAGACACGTCGGGGGCAGAGACGCCAAGAATGCTGGGGAAGAAGTCTGTGAGGTTAACAGCCTGGCCGACGGAGAAGAAGCCACCGAATTGTGGGCTGGTGTCATTCTCAGGTGCCTCTGTGCCAGTGAAGAAGATGGTGATGAAGGGGTCGGTGGTGTTTTGAAGAATGAGCGAATCGAAGGGGCTGTTGCCCGTCTGTTGGGAAGACGCAATAACTGAGTGGCTTGTGGGACCCAGACCAAGGACACCGACAGGTCCGCCTTCTGTGACGTCAAGAGACAGGGGCGCAACCTCTTGCAGAACGTTGGTCTCGTTGGAGGCTTGTCGAAGACCGAAGAGTCAGCATAACGAACTGGCAATAGCAACATTCACTCACCGAAAGATTGATTTATTGACTTCCCGCCTATCGAGATAACTGTCTCGAGGACCTGGCCGAAAGCTGCGTCCAATCAGCGAAGACTCTTATCTGCAGGGTGTACAGACTCACCATTTACTGGAGGACTGAAGTTTGGGTAGTTGAGCGAAGCCTGTGTGCTGGAGGCTGCGAAACTGTCGGAACCATTCAGTTGCCCTCCCACGAACAAGTCCCCGCTGGCAAAAGTAGGTGTGATATTAGCGAGACGTCCAGGCTGCGACGTTTCTACACGCACCTTTGCATATCGACCTGTACGACAGCCGCATTCCCACCCACATCAATCTCAACGAAGAACCCAGGGATGTTGTTTTGCACGACGATGATGCCCTCCGTATTAACGTCGCCAGAATCGTCGGAGGAGTCCCTTCGGATGGCGCTTGAAGCCCAGGCGCTCGAGCTCGCCGCAGCGAGTAAAACAGGAACAACAGAAAGAGAACGCATCCTCGACGAGAAGAAGAGAGAAAAGACGAGGATGCAGAAGGAGTGGAAAGGGTGCAGAGCCGGAAAGGGACAGATGGATCGTTATATAGCAATGCACCGTTTTGTGCGGGCGGGCAGTGGACCACATCACTCAAACATGAAACATCTTGCATTGGCAGTCGTGGACGGCCCGCGCCCTGATGGCGGGGGGTAAAAACCGATGGCATACCCACGCAATCCCGAGTATGTAGCCAACCCAGGCGTTCAGCAGAATGAATACGCATTTGATGGCAGTGCAGAGCAGTAGAAAGTCGGCTGTCGACTATCATCGCCTCCATGGATACCGGGTACGTAGAAGCCAGGAGCATAGGTGCGAAATACGGGGACGCCGGGCTGAGGGACTGCGAGTTGGCTGTGAGTGTTTGGACCTGACACTGCTTCGTTGACCCGGGCACTGCCACCCTCGCTATTCTTCAGATGTAAGGACGTTTCTCAGCCACGCTTAGCTCTGGAGTGACTGTAAATCAGTCTGTCTACACAAGAGTTAGTTTTAAGCTCACTTTATCCCAGAGACAATTGTTGTAATGGCGATTGCAGTTCGGTATCATAGTGGTTGCGACGGTTAACGGTGACAGAGGCGGCCAGTCCTTCGGGACTCACGAACGATGCACTGCCTCCCACGTGGCGACCACGCACCGGTCACCGACGGCGCCGACGCCACAAAAAGCCTAAGGCTGCCTCGGTCAGCGACAACTTCTCAATCCCGTAGAGTGGTGAGTACAGAGTCGGCCTGATTTATTGCGGACTGCCTTCATACTCACGCTGAACTCTCATATTAAACCATTGTAAAAGCAAAAGAGCTCAAGCTTGATGCTGATCAGAACGTGGGCGGATCAGACATCTGAAGCAGCCTCTAGGTGTCGATCCTCTCGCACGCTTTTGTTCATCAGCTTAACACGAGGAGGAGCACTCCAGCCTTTTGTGTGGCGCAGATAAAAGGGAGGGGGTGCCACTACGCCTGAAGGCAGTGCAGATGCGAATTTTGCCTTCTGCGATGTTCCTTTGAACGCGTTTGATATGCTCGCTGCACCGCCCGAGGCGTTTACCAAGCGTCTACAAGCTGTCTGAGGCAAGGCTCTGCAATCACGGCATGTATAAAGTTACGGCCTCGCAGGTTCTGAACAGAACGTCCTGGGAGCGACACGGAGCAGTTCACATCAGTGTTATGTGGTTGGCGCGTCGTTCATGAAGAGATGCATAGCCTGCCGTGGAGGACAACCTTCTGGCGTTGTATTCCGAGCGCTCGCTGTTTGCATCCCACCGTTGTCTGCAAGTGGCTCGAGTGGTACTACCGTGCAGTGTAGCACACCAAGGGTACTGTCACCACACAGACGACAAAGTGACCGTGTGCGAGTCGGAGGAATCAAAGGCCTACCAGCGTCTTGCCAAGGTTCTGTGTTCTCTGCAACATGCCGGTCAAGAAGCGACGACTCTTCTGGGTGCGGTTCCCTGTCTCAGGCCCGGCATCATATTTTGTGCTACGACCATCACACTAAGTCCTATCATCGACCCAGTCTCTCCTCCGTGGGTCCACCATCAGACAAGCGTTGCCTCTCGCCTTATAACCCAGGACAGCTTCAAGCGCTACCCCCACACACTCCGCAGCCTGTCGCCCACTTGTTGAATATCTGCAAACATGGTCCAGAGGCCGACGTGCACAGGGATCCGGGTGCGGTCCATCGCTGACTGCAACGTTATATTCTACGCTGTCACGCTGGGAGTACTCCCGTTGGTGTCCCGACGCCTCAGCATCGAAGAGAGGCGCTCGATCCATTCGGGCTGTGTCTTCGTGTGGGAAGAGCGAACACCTACGATTGAAGCAGCAGGGGTGAGTTCACCATTGATCTGTGTAAATGCAATGATAATTGACAAGGCGCAGGACGGCCTCGAACGATGGACGGATTCAAGGCGGTGGGGTGCCAGTCGTTTGACAAAGGTGTGTAATACTTTCGACGTGGCGCAGTCTGCTGAGCGTATTTACGACAGGACTTTCTCTTCTACCAAGAGAAATTGCCCGAAGTTGGCGATGCCGCTCTCTATGCTGCCATGTACGTCGCAACCCACCCTGCCCCGCGTGCAATCCAATCATGTCTATATCAATGTGCTGAAACCTCCATTCACCTTGCCCCTCCCAGGTACCACAACCGCCTTGTGAAGCAAACGTACTCCATCTTCCTCGAAACCCCCGAAGGCCGCCGGAAATGGCACCTTGGTCAGCATTATCTCGCTGATGGTCAAACGCGCGCGCTGATGTCGTGCAATCGGAGTAGTTGCGTACTGCTCGCCCGAGACAGGCCACCACCTCAGGACAATAGACGACCTGCCGGAGCTCGCGTCGCTGCGTCACAAAGTACCAGAAGGGAAATATCAGCCCGCACGATACTCCAAGACCCGCCCACGCGCTGAAGGCGAACAAGAAGACCCACAGACCGGTGGTGCGCTCATAGACTTCCCGCTCGCCCCGATACGCACGCAGCCTCCATCGCCGCCCGCCGCAGCACCGATATCCCAAGCCACCACACCGCCTCAGTCGCACTCGTCGCAGGCCCTACCCCCGTCACCGCCGAGAACACAGAGGGAGCGCCTGACGCTTCCGTCAGCGCCACCATTACCCCGGCGCGACCCCAGCTGGGTTCTGAGGAACTACGTCGCGGTGTCGCCCGATATTGTGCAATCGCAAAATCGCAGGCTGTTCGCGCCAGAGGCGTCTAAAGACATGGCGCCACTCGTCTACATGCGCGGAAGTCCGTATAACCCTCGGCACC
Organism: Terana coerulea; assembly: GCA_024811115.1. Lineage (NCBI taxonomy): Eukaryota > Fungi > Basidiomycota > Agaricomycetes > Polyporales > Phanerochaetaceae > Terana > Terana coerulea. Next base: position 281,893 of record JAKOGH010000035.1, read on the forward strand.
CCCTCGATAATGACGCTTTACGCGCTCTAGACTCCGTCTCATGATGTCCGACGACGTCTTCCTGCTTCTATGTCTTTCGCTTGATAGTTTTTTTGACGTTGAGCCTGCTTACTTGGTTCTTGCAGGTGCTTCCATGTGGCAGGGGTTCCTAGAAGAATGAAGTAAGGATGGTGAATTTCTGGCTGATCAGCCTTTGCAAACAACACCTTGGGAATCAGCATTACGATACCTACTGTAAGTTCCGCAGAGAGCGGAAACAATAAGGATATTTACAGGATAGCATTGAGGAGCATGTGCCGTACGCTCTGTAATAGTGGTACCACTCACTGTTTTAACACTATTATGGCCACACGCGGAGATCCCCACGAAGGCTTCAGAAGACTTGCGTAAAAATAGCACGCGAGTAAACGAAACTCCATGAGCACAGAAAGCTGGGGGATTACCAATATGCACTGCAAATGCTTCCACCAAGGTCCAGGACCCTCGTATGTCGAGAATGTAAGCAGTGCGAGGATCATCATGAAGACCACCGCGCAAGCCGCGCAAGAGACGCGCATCAGGGTCGGACTCGCGTATACTTGCTATACTTCACCGATACCGAGACCACGCTTCTGTGTTCAGCCTAACAGGAAGCAGAACAGTGACGGCCCTGCTTGTGCGGCCGCTGCCCGTTATAGCTTCATGTCTTGCAGGGTACAGTATAATTGGCTTGACGAGTCACGAGTGGGGTTCGCAGGCGGCACAGGAACCACATTCAAATGTCATAGCAGCCTTTCCCCCACGGCGCCCAAGAAGAACAGAAGCTGCGCGCGCGCGCTGCCGCCTGGACGATCCCTGTGTAAGGCTAGTGAGCGCGGCTAATGTTCACGATGTTCATCATGGCTTACCTCCAGTGCGCCGCTCCACGAGCGCAAGAGCTGCTCGTAAGCCCTACGACTTGTGCGGGCTCCCGAGCCGCAGGATCGCGCGCTATTCGACGTCGGGATGTATACGGCATTGCTTGCGCGCGAACAAGTTCCGGGAGGACCTGGGCGGCAAGTGTCAGAGCAAGTGCACTGCACGCGCACCTCGCCTTACCACGATGATCTTCCACCGAAGCTGCCGGAGCTCAAGCTCAAGCGCTGCCTTCCTCGAGAGGCTCCTCAGGCTGAGACAATCCACCTGTATATATTGTCACATATTTCGCAGCACCTGTGAGCGCTATTCGGGGGTATTGGGCATAGCTGCGATGTGGCTGCGAGACCGTATATTCTAACGCCAGTCGGATTTGCAAGAGGGTGTAAGCCTTGTTCATGCGTCAGTGAATAGAGCATATTTATGGGCGGGCGCCTAGATTTTTCACGCAAATATTCACCCAGATCTTGGCAAGATCATCGAGCGCCGTAGAATTTTGACCCTCTCTGCACCAAGCGCCTAGTCAGAGAGCAGCTCCGATATGCCCGCTGGCACCATGCAAAGCATGATTTCTGCCACACATTTGCGCTGTAGAATACCTCAGTACTGATAGAACATGAAAGACATGTTTAATGTAGAAGTATGATGCAAGAAGGTACACATTAACGCAGGCATGACTTTGGCTCGGTGTGCTCCAGCGCCAGAAAATTCATTAGGCGCTCTCACTTTTGAGCTTGAAAAGATATTTCGCGCGCGGAAAATCTCCCATAAATATGCTTTAATGGAGAGAAGACAAAAGATAACCACGTCCGTCTATCGATGCTTGCGGGAAACAGCCGGGTGACACGTGGTAGACCTTAGATGATCCCGCTTGTGCGCGTCTAACCCCATCAATCTCATGAGCGCTCTCCTTGAGCGCTGCAAAGCGCCTACTGAACAAACGCTCCTGTTTTGCGCCACGATCAGGAGTTGGAACTTGGGATGTCGACAAGACTGCTCGCCAGCGGAGTTCATGACGTTGTGCGAGCACTAGGCAAGCCTCCATTCAATTCTAAAGAACCGTTTTCCGTCCGACCTAAAGGTAAGCTTCCCTGATTTGAACATGCTGCCACTGCTCATAAGCTCTGTTCAAGTGTTCATGGAAATTTGGTGGAAATGGGTGCACGATGCGAGTGCGTTGGACCGCTGGGACCTTGCGTGCAGCCCGTGGCTCGTCGGCCCCATGTGTAGTCGGCAATCGCCAAACATCGGGTCGGCCAAGCCCTCTGCGGCTAATCATGGTCGATAGTACCGGCCTGGCGTGCGATATTGTCGCCATTAAGTCCTTGCAGCCGTGAGCAGCGCTTCTTTCGCCGCTGTGGCCTCACTACTGACTAAATTGTATCGATCAGATACAAGCATCTGCGATCATGCGCTTGTTATGCGCCGCAAGAAGGTTCGGCGTGCATAGAACATTGGGCCTGCAACCGCTCACATCGGCCGAGTCGGCGCTGTCCGACCATCTGAGAGGTGCGGCATTTTTTTTAAGGCCTGAGCCTATTCGTTTATTTCAATTAAAAGAATTCCAAGCCATTCATTGCATGGCGTCCGTATGGAACCCCTTGCGCCGGTTGCTGGAAGGGAACCCTGGGATTTACGTTGGTAAACGTGAGGCCTCGGACGGCTCACCCCAAGGTCTCACACATGACGCATCGTTTCATTTTGACATCTCTGCTGCATCTGAGGTCCTTTTCTTGGAATCTCCATTACTATTTTCTCCACCATCAGCCAATCATCACCCTGGCGGAGTGTAGGCATTGAAGCCTGAACATGGCATTATTTCGTGGGCGATATACGCGGCTTTCGTCCTCAGTGATGCAGCTGTACAGGTGAGCTTTCTTTTAATCCCATCGGCCATAAGATTGGGATAGCAAAGAGGTGCACACGATTCGAGTACCACTATGTCATGTGGTATTAGCCTTTGTCAAGATCAGCGCGCGTGGCCATAACCCTATTTCTACAGCTGGTACGCAACGGCGCCAACTGTCGCTTCTTTCTCCACATTCGGGCGCCATTTGAATCGCGCTAATGAGTAAAGACGATAGGACCCTGCACATGGCTCCATGCATGAGCAGCTAAGACCTAAACGCGCTCCGTTTACGAGTTAACTCCATAGGGAAGTCGCTGTATGGTGGTTCACGGCGATATCTCTGGCTTTTCCGCCGTTTGCTACTCAGACGGAAGATGAAGTGGTATGAATAAGCGAGGTTTCCAAATAATATGTAATCAGACTTACTTTCATTACTGCGGGCTGAGATGTGATTAATACGTCACAGCGGAATGGCCCAGGGGCTCAAGTCATCTCCTCGGATTTACTTCAGGACTTCACGGGCAGTTCATGTCCTGCCCGAGAACCAACCTCGACCAGAAGCTGAACGTCCGAAATACACAAACTGACCTTATTTCGCTAATCTAGCTTCTCCATGTACCGCGAGGCTTCCAATGGCCGATGCCGTACTAGGACGTTGTCTCGGTCCCAGAAATCATGACTGCACCCGAACAACGAATTCGCCCACCGAGCCTTCTGCCTCAAGCCGGATTACAAACAGATATCACGAGTAGGGACCCATGTGCTCCGTTGGCTAATTGCAGGCACACGATGTGGGTAGTGTTGGCCGTGTACCTGGCTCGAACCTCCAACTGCGAACCACGGAGACGGGCTATGAGCCTGAGTCAGGAACCCCCTACTGTTAGCAGGGTCGCAGAGAACCTAGAACAAGTCCCTTGCGCGGGTCTTGCGGACTGCCACGTGAGTTGCGACTTGTCAGAAAGGGTCTCTGTGAAACATTCGCAACACGGGCTTACCGATGAACGACATTGGCCTCGCAGGAACTTGGAAGGTGCCTCAAGCGAGGCACGTATCACGAAGACAGTCGCTCGAAAGGAACGGGGCCGGTCTCGAGACCTTGAAGCCATCGCCGGCACTTCTGCATGGAAGATGATGCTTGTTGAGCCTCGAGGAGTGCGCCGCCCGCCCGAGAGCGCAGTGATACCGCGTTTTGCCGAGAGCCACCGCGGCGGAGTCGGGGTGGCGGGGTGTGTCGGGGTGCGTCGGGACCGCGAGCGAGGAGACATTGTCTTGGAAACTTTGCGGCATTCCGGTAACGGGTTTTGCGGGACATTGCGCGGTGCCGCGTGCGCCGCGCTAGCCCATGCGGGGAAATGAAACTGGGTACACATCAGGTCACCGGGCGCCGATGGTCGACCGCAGAAAACACCAGGCATGCCTTCTCGGCTTGCACCGATATCCGGCCCTGTGTCTGGCTGGGCGATTGAGATGTTCGGGGATTTCAGGAGAAGTGGAGGCGCTGTCCCATGAGGGCTGGCCTTGGCAACACAAGGGACCATGCGATGCTAAATACCAATAGAGTAAAATACATTCAGGACACTCCGCACCGTCGAATACATCGATGCAGGATGTCGTCGCAAGGGAGGTAAGGGCCACCTGGATGGAATTGTTAGCCGTCGTGAGGAGCAGCGGCAGCTCGCGGCAACGTACGTAAGATATTACTTCACCTTCCATCCGGGGTGAGGTCTGACGGTGCCTTTGACGCAAGCATGGCGAGTGGAAACAATCGAGCGAGGGTTGATTAGCGTGTGGGACAGATCTGAGCTCTCTTCCACGATATGAATTAAGAGTAATCGCTGCGATCGACACTCCGCCAGGGTGAGCAAGAACCGCGTTGTTATGGCTTGTTGGACAGAATCGGCTGAAGACCGCAGGTGTAACGTAAGTGCTTGAGCAGAGTGCGGAGTCTCACTGCATACAGTAAGCCGAAAATTGCCAATGGGCGTGATTTCCGCAAGCATGGACATTTTCTGCGGAAATTACGAGGATCAAGACAGCGCCCCCTGGCCTGAAGGCTGAAAGTCAATTGGAAGGCATAGGCCTCGCCCAGCCCCGCCTAAGAGGAGTAACAGATCCGTTCAAGAAGCATTGTGCTCCGCATTCTGAACGTAATAAGGCCAGCCATGAATTACACAGGGCTCCTGCAAAAGCAATTGGAAAATCGCATCAATGTGGCAGGCAACTACCGAAACTGGCTGTTACGGCCCCCAGTGAAGGAAGGTACGAATCTGCCCTATTGTAAGCAACTTGAATAATCGCACGAGCCAGATTATTGAATATTGAACCGTGATCACATACCGCACCCCAAGAGTGGACGTCTGCAGAAAAACGCTGATGTGTAGCAACATGGTACCTCCCGAGCTTCCCGCGAAGCCAGAGATAAACCCCAGCCGTCAGGGCGCTGCTGAAGGCGTCATAGGCCGCCAACACGCCAAGTGAACAATGCACAGGGACGAGTGCACTCTGATGGTCCGCCCGCACGAGGCTAGCTACTCCCGCACGACTGCACCCGGTGCAGTGCGTGTAAATCGGTGTTCAACGTGCACTCGCAAAGGGTCGCAAGGGGCGACAAGGATCGAGGCGCAGACTCGCCGGCGATATTGTCGGCTGCGCCGTATGTAACTCCTGGCGACCCGATACGCAGGGCCTGGGACAAGACGTCCAAGTGGGGTACGTGCCAATTTTACTAACCGGACGTGAAGGTGGATATGGTTCGAGGAAGCAGCAACCGAGAATTCGTGCGGGAGCTTCATCCATACAGTAGCGCGATAGCTGAAATGAAGTGGAGCTTGATTGCTAGAAAACACTCATACATAGATGTACACTCACAGCTATTCGGCTGACCGAGCCGCCTCATGCATTTAATAGAGATCTTGTGCATTCAGTGGAGGCATTTCGATACACACGTGCGCAAGTATTTCCTACATACCCGCGCAGCGGCAGAGTTTACAGACTCCGAGTTGCATTCGACGCATTGTCCCATTACGAGCATGTTCCGGTCTCGTACTGGACAAGGAAGTCTCAGTGGCAATCGGATGCTGGTAAAGATAACATGAGTAACGTCCCAAACGGTTAAGGTTCGCGAGAGGCTGTTCTCACGGGAGATGTCTTCGCAGTATATTGGCGTTCATGCATGAACCAAACCAGCAGTATTGCCGTAGCATCTGACCGGCTATGGCGTATTCTCACAATGCGACTATCCCCGTTAAGCTGGGTCCTAGCGATCTTCGCTGAACAGCAGGTCCGACATACCGTACTCCGCCCAAACTCCTAAAAGGATTGAAGGCACGGTGATTCCAGGCTCTAGCGGTTCGATCGTATGCTACACACTTTGCGTTAGCCTCGGTCGGTATCGACGACCCAGTGGAGCTCACCTCATTGCCACAACGTATATGACAGCCTGCTGACTTGGCCCATGCTGACTCTCGGTACCACATGCCATGCAAGAAGAGGCAGTCATAAAGGCGCGCATACGCGGTTGCTTGAGACCGGATGCGCTCGGGCATAAGGGCCTTCGCAATGTAACCTATATGGGTAAACCACCCGGCTGAGTTTATACCTTACGACGCATAGAGGTGATACGTACGTACCGCCTGCACGCAAGTCTCGCTTCGCCTCCCGTGTCAGGCACTTCCGTCGTGTGCACCCATCGCGTAAGTTCGTAGAAGTGCGCCTCGCGGACCTGACCGCAGTGACATCTCGGTGTTTTTGGAATGCGGACGCTGCACATCCCACGTCGAGTCCTCTGGGTCAAGCGAGACGAGGTCCGGAACATCTGTGTCCAAATGTAAGCGGTCGCTGAAGGTAAAGCGCTCATGTACCCGTCCACTGGCAGGTCCTCCGCCATTCATCTCAGAAACAGAATTAAGCATAGGCGGACTCACGGTCATGAACGGGGTTACTTGGCAAATTCAAATGCTGGACAAGGACTCTTGGCTTCCGTATGTCCCACAGCCCGGCTGAAACAGGAACGTACCCCATGTACACATCGGCGGCGGATCTCGAACTTTACAAATTGGATTTTGGCCAAAGAAAGACAGGAAGTAGGTTCGCAAACTCCTGCGGCTAAGTTCCTGCACGCCGCCTCTGGTGTATCAGAAAGAACTAAAGAACAGCGTGAGGACACATGCGATGGATGACCAGGGAGATGGAAGGCCTACATGGGAAAAGGAACCCCAGTTGGAATTATAGCCATCCGGCGAGTCAGCGGGAGGCTGTTTACGAGAGTGAATGTCAAGAAAACTCGCAACATGGGCACAAAGGGAAATATGTATGATCGTCAACGGTGCTCATGGCGAGGGGGCGTCTACGCGGGCATCGACGCTTGGCCGACCGTGCATGACGAACGGAATAAGCCTTTCGGAATTAGTTCCTAACACTGCAAGCAGTGGTTGTAGGCCAGCAACAGCAACGACAACGTGAATGCTACGGTGTATTTGGCTGGACAATTGTCGAATATATATCAATGAGCTAGTAGAGCGACGCTGTCCGCGACTCGCGGACAGCGCCGCTCTACCAGACTGGAAGGACCGCGCAAGACAAGTAGGTCACTTCACCCTCGCAACGACGGTAATTATAGGCTGTAAAAAGTCTCACCGAGGTAGACGGCGGCACGATGGCCTCCCTGCTCTCGCATCCCTGCTTTCGATCGGTATTGGAAGGCCGCGCGGCCTACGGCGCAGTGAGTTCATTGCATCGAAAGGTATGAGGGAGTCGCTGATTCGACGGCGCGGCTGTGCGACCGGCGCCCGTCCTACGAGGTGGCGAGCGGTTGTAGATGCTTGGTGCTTCCATGCCGATGCGCGTCGCCGCAGTGCGAAGATCTTCAACACATGAAAGTGGGATTGAGGACCATTTGCTGGTCATTCTGCCGTATACGCTCAACAAGACCTCCTGCCACTGCAACAAGTTAAGATTGATTGAGTCGCCGACCACGACATGAAGACTTATGCACGCACCCGGTGCCCGCAAACACTGAAATGCTTTCCCCTTTTACCCCCTTTCTGACGGACCCCATTCTCCATACGAGTCTTGCTCCCTCATAGCATGCCAGGGCAAACTGAGAGTGGACGCCACGTCCAAGATGGGCATTCAGTCGGGTTCGCGAGGTTGTGCCGTGCAACTATGCGGGGACGAGCATGCTCTTGTTGTTGTCGATGTCATGATGGGCGCGGTTGGTACATGTGCTGATGGACGCGGCCAGTGCGCTGGTAAGAACCACAGAACAGAGTCGACCGCTCTGCTTTGTCTAAAGGTCGCGGTGGACGGTTAGAACATCCCAGTGGTAGCGGCTGTTACACGTACCAAACATCCTGAGCTATCTTGTTTCTCTTCTTTATAAGACCCTACGATCGCAGTCACATCCGTCGTTAGCGGTTAGAGGACTCGGACGGGACAGGCAGTGATGATAGGACAGAGGTCGACTGTTGCAAATCAATGCGTTCTCAAGAGAGAATATTGGCACATTTACGCGGGTTCACGATGTCGCGGAAGACTTCAGCCGGTTGATTCTTCTGCAGCTTGCCCTCGTGGTAACCAAAGGTGATTCTCGAAGATAATGTCGGTCCTTCGTCTGGTAGGTTCATGCCGGCCCGTGTGCAATTCTAGATATGTCGCAGCACAGCGGGAGCGATCAGTTGGGAGGGAAATGAGCCGAGCCGGGAGGACGCTGAGAATTCCTTTGGTTGGTTCAAGAGTACATTGCCCCTGGCTGGCTCAATACAGCCTCTCTCCATCCTGCAGAGTCTGTAGTAACGCTTTCAGAGCAAGCAATGTGCGCGATGTGCTGCAGGGGATCAGCGTCAGTAAAGCAGCCGCGAAGTAGAGCGAGAGCAACGCACTTCATCTCCGACGGGTTCCACTCATCTGACCTTCGTCCGCTCTCTCCGGTCCAGTTTATCTTTTGTTCCGGGGGATGTCGATGGGGGGATAGTTGCTAGCCTTGAAACGATGTTGTAGAATACTTTGAGTGGTCCCAGATCACGTTGCGCCGATCGGAGCACAAGCTAGTCCGTCGCAGTCCACTAAAATCCCAAGCAATGCATCCGAAGGCGAAGTTGTGTGACACGCTGCCTTGCACAATTGAAGATTAGCATATCGACCACGGAATAGGTTTAAAGTAACGTACCTCGTCCTCTACCAGCATCCCCTTGTGCCGCTTCGCCTTGGGCCACTTTAACGACGCCTGCTTGCAGCATAATTTGTCGAGATGGGGCTCGAAGGTCTATAATTGATCCGCTCGAGTGAGCGACGGAATAGGTTGCAGAACCAGCGCATATACCCACCTATGTGATGCGTCTTGAGCGATACAACGAGGCTGAGCCAACCGAAAGTCCTCATAATCCGCCATACCCCGCATGCGTACTGCGACGACGTTTGGAGCACCTTGGGCACTGTCAGTCACACAACCACACAAGGTTCGGGAAAGGACTCACCATGGCTACACATCCACCAATGCGCCCCGTCCTAGCACCAACGCGGAATTCTTTTAATATTCGCCACCTCTTCCGACCCTGTCCTATCTAACTTATGCGACGCGGTACATCTTCGCAAGTTTTTATTGCCCTTGATGGCTCACGACTGCAAGCACAGCGAGGCTATCTGTCTCGTCGCCCATAACGCTTTCGAGCTTCATGCGTCAAAGGAAGCCCCCGCGGAGAAGATGCTTTCCCAGAACAGGGACTGACGTGTATCTGAGCGACGTTAATCAGGTGGTCGTAGACGAGACGAGTAACATGACATACCTCCATCCGCATATGTTGAGCATCGTCCACACTTTCACAAGGTTACTGGAACTTGGCTCGGGAAGATCTCGTGGAATGCGTGCATGCATGTAAGGACGCAAGCCGAATGGGTGAAGACAAGGGTTTATGAGAATTTATCTCGGCAAACCGTCTGAGAAGTGGACGGTTGAGCAGCATGCAGAGCAAGGCGTGGGAGGGCAGCAATCGAGAAAAACGACAGAAGCGGATGCCCGCCAGAACATAGTTCATGGTGGGATAGAGTACATGGATAACTGTAAGTGCAACAGCAATGAGGCTTAGTACGCGGCCTGGCGCGTAGAGGTAAAGGCAAGCATGGGTGCTGGGTCGTCAAGTAAAGGGAGGTCAAACGCAAACAAAGGTTTGCTCTAGCGCGAACAGCCTCAAGAAGCTGCTTAGCACGTCGATGATGAAGGGGGAAAGCACCAAGCTGGCTCTGGTCAAGCAGGGTGTAAGTCTCGGGAGTGCCAGCGCAACAGCGTCAACGAGAAATCACTCACCTCTCCCGCCACCTGAACAGGCGGAAGGGTTGCTGCTCAGTGCTCTCCCCGCCCCAGAGCACCATCCGACGACGGCGTCGAGAGCACTGCAAGTACAGGATAATGATTCAGCATATCGTGCGTCCGCGACTCAGCCTCCGCCGCCGACATTCAGCGCGTCCCCACAGCCCCATCTCCGCTGCAGGGGCTGCTCGATGCCCGAGGGGGTTGCTCAGCGCGGGCATCGCAAGCGTCGGGGTTACGTCCAAAATCCATTCAAGCTCGAGGGCGATGGCACACGGGCCGCGCGGGTGTGGGCTCCTAGCGGCTGGGGTGGTCGCCTGTTTGAATGTCTGGGCGAGATGTAGGGTGTTGGGGCCACTAATTGCTTGGAGCTCGCTGTGCTCAACGCCGTGCGGGGCGGTGGGGCAATTCTCTCGCTTTCTCTTGAGGGTCGAGACCACCACCCCACCCGACGTCTCCATCAACATGGAGTGCGCAAGCTCCCTTGGCGTCTATCATCCCGCCCTCTTGTGGCGTTCGTCCCTATTTGGAAGGTGCATATGATTCTGAATGCCAAGGTCTCGGCAACAAAGGCAGAACAATCGCATTGTATTTCATGCAGTGTTATTTCCCGGTGGACTCTCACTTGACTCCCTATGTGAAATTCAGAAGAGACTTCATGCGTTGAAGTTTTCAGCGGACGCATTAGTACCACGCTGTGTGGCGTATCACATGGATTTTTATCATGGCGGTCAAAGCATCCGTCTCAGAGCGTTGACGGGCGGTGCACCAAATTTGTATGGAAGAGGACATATAGTCTCCAAAGGAGTTTTCATTCATATATCCGAGGCAGATCGTGCTCACGAGGCTGTCTTCGGACATACCTAGGCATTATGCTATCGGGACTCACGGTCACCGCAAGGCCACCGTACCGAAAGCGTAAATGCATGTGCACTGCACCTTCACCTCTTTTAATTGCTAAATCGTGCACATAGTTACTGTCTCTCGCCTGTAATACTCGTTTTGATTTAACAGCACGTATTTCATTATGCGTACTAGAGATGACGAAAGCGAAACACAGTCTCGACAGCCTCAGCCTTGATGAAGCCGCAGGTCACAACGTGCACAAAGGTACGAAAAATCAGTCAGTACAGTACGGTGATCCGTATGCGTTTCAAAACGCATACAGGTCCCCGTACTATGCTGCGAGAAACCCGGGCCTCAGTCTCAGAACGGCCACCCGACCGTTGATCTTCAGACCCTTTTATACCTGGCCGAGCGTATTGAATGCGGATAAATGCGCTGAGGCGTGCACGCGGCCTGCCTACATCTGGGCCAATCAAGTGAATGAATGCAAGTCATGTGTAATCTTTCGAATATGCAGCCCCTATAGAAGCAAAACCCCGACGGCGCACGCTGCTAACGCACCGCCTCGCACAGACGACGGTGCAAAACCGCAACAGGCCCCCAATTTCCGACATTCAAGCCCCGGCAGTTCCATGTCTCGTCTCGAGAAAAGACACTTGACGTAAGGACGAGGTAAATCAAGAGAGCACCATCGCCATGCTCGCTCTGAGGCTCGGCGCAACACACGTCGTGCCGCCGCGGCGAATAGCCTGGCGGGGTGCGTCGGTGCTTCAATCCCCGACTGAATAACCACACTGCGGGGGCGCATCCCACCTCATCGCCGCCGTGCTCGCTGCCCATAGGCCCAAAGGCTTGCATCATTGAAATGGGGAGGGCTGAGTCTGAAGCAGCGGAAAAGGCCCTGTTCGGCCTGTGCATCGCGAGTACCCGCTGTGTATACGAGTCGAGGAACAGCCCGATAACCTTGTGGTTCTTTCTGCGAAGCACTGGAAAATGAGCCAGGTTCGTACTCAGCTGCGGCGAGTTCTCTAGATGTGCTGCAAATGCCAATCAAAAACCCACAAAAACAGTAAGAATGTCGCGGACACGGACAGACCCAAATCCGTACGCGTCGGACTTGAATGTTTGAATTGAACGGGTGTATAGACCCCGCACGCTGACAATCATGTTAATGGCGCTCCCAAGGGTATGAACGTAAAAATAGCTGCGCCAAGTATTTTTGGCCTGTGCATCCCTGGATGCAGTGAAAATGACAATCCCATCGTCCAGGTGCAGCCAATGAAGCGTCGACGGAGAGAACGTAATAAGGTCCCCGGCCTAGAACTTAAGCCTCCGACATTGGCGATCCCGGCCATGCGTAGTGAACGAGGCGCTCCATCGGCTACTCCTCGTTGATAGTTGACAGAAAGACGGTCAGCCGCGGGCAGCGGCGGCTTGTGTGAATATTTCACTCGCCTCAGTACAAGAAATAAAACACACGCCTACGGTAGCAGCACGCCGGATGTTGTAAACTCTGTGATGAGCCGATGATGACTTGAGCTGAACCTGCGACGGCTCCAGACCCAACAACGCGTCTGCACCGGGGGAAGGCAGTCAGCATTCAGCCACCAGAATGGAGGCCTCGAAGACAATCACCTTCTCTTCCCTTCTCTTCCCTTCTCTTCTCTTCTCGCGAGCCTGTTTGACGCTTCCTGTTCTCGCACGCAGTGCACGAGCAGCGCCAGCCCAGAAGCTCGCACCGCAGGACGTCGACGCGCACGGGGCGACGCGCGCGCGAACACCCGGCCCAGACGGGACACGATGAAGATGGGCGTGCCTGGGCGGCGCCCGCCTCGCGATCGCGCGGGGGGGCAGCAAGGTTCAACTAGTGTTGCCGGAAGGTGAGGTGAAGGCACCGTGAGGCAGCGGAGCTTGAAACCTTAGGTGCCTTGAGGCCCATAAGGTGGGGCCGTAAGGCCTGCCTTAACCTTACCTTGAGAGGATGCCGGTGATCCGGCCTTCCTTTCCAGAGAGCTAGCCATTAGCGCCCGAACATGTACCACCAATGTGCATGACAGAACGCGAATAAGTACACCGGGTAGAATTCCGTTCGCATAGACCAAAGTATTGTAAGGAGAAAGACAAACCGCAGAAGACATCAGAGAATTTTTTAGCTGCATGAAAGTGCTGGCACCTGTGTATATATCTGCAGTGAGAAGATGAGCTCAAGGTTACGAGCAGCACTTTCGTGGCGAACAGGCAATGTAGTGACATTGTGTGTTCTTATAAATGACCCAATATATCTACCATGACAAACCGTCAGCCATAGAGGAAGTGGCGGCCTCTCACAAGAGGTTCGGGAGTCTTGCATTCAAGCTGAGCAACTATTGTGCTACTTACCAGCGGGTAAGGCCAACGTGGAAGACTGTTTTCTACATTAATATGCATTCCTTTCGAGTTAATGACATTCTTAGGAGTTCCAATAGACTGTGAGTGTACAAGAAACAAGAAACTACGGTACTTGCAGGCGGGAGAGCCTTTAGACCTTGAGGCCCCTTAAGGCATGGCCTTATGTGCCGTGAGGCGCCACCGCCTGCTGACAAATCAGCTTAAGGCAGCCTTACCTTGCCTTAAGGTTAAGGCGGCCTTACCTCGCGGCAACACTAGGTTCAACCCGGCGCGTCGCGACGCCGCCCCGTCTTGGACGCATACCATCGCGTTGGCCCTCTGTCCGCTGCGCCGGCACACGCGGCCGGGCGGCCAGCCCGCACCCCGAAGGGCTTTGTGGCGGCGCCCGACGCCGCGTAAGCCCCTACGCGAGATCCCGTGCGCGCGATGGGACAGTGCGGCTGCTGCCCTCGAGGCTCGGCGTCGATGGCGATCTGGGAGCGACGGCGGGCGCAGCGCCGTAGAAGACGCGATAAGAAGATAGGGCTGATGATGGAGTGAGACCTGGATCTATGGTCGTACCGAGGGCATCAGACTTGGGACGCCGTGCCCTTCGGGAGGCTTCGGGGCTTCTTGGATGACAAACGACCGTCACTGCGAGGGTAAGGCGCGATGGGGAGGGAAGATGGCAAGACAACGTCCTTCTGCGTGTCTGCCTGGCCCTGGAGCCGTGCAGTGAGAGTCAGATCACAGGCGGGACGAACGTGAAACAGAGTCCGAGGAAATGCACCGAGGAGGCGCGCTGTGTGTCGAGCGTCGCAGACTCGCCCGTTGCGACCAGCTGAGCGCACGCTATCTCGCGAGAACGTTGAAAACTGGTCGCGACTATTTCCATCTTGGCCGGGAACCTTGGCTGAACTGTTCACGAGAAGCGGTGGGTGTCTGAAAATAAGCCGGACGTTTTGTGACATCGAGGGGTGGGAAGTACATCAAGATTTCCTAGGTAGACCAATGGGCTCGTGAACATTCTCGACAAGAGTGCAACCAGCATTACTCACCCTGACCGACCGAGGGACTCGACCACCGCCCTGACACTCCCTAAAACCTTGACAGAACCGATTCTGACACAGGACCCTTTCCGACAAGCGGAAGCAGCCCCGATGGGGATATGTTTTTGCTGCAGAAGAGGGTACTACAAATTCGCAGGGGACTGAGATCGCATCGGGTGTCTTCTGCGCGAGTGTCAGAGTGTCGAAGCGCGTCCGGGCACAGATCACGCGAAGACGTACGCGTCATGGACGTCTCAGCCCGCGCAGCCGTCTTCTCTAAGTTCTCTTTCACGTTTCCATTCCTGAAACTTAGCGAAAGCATATTGTAACGTGGCCGCCGCGTGGCGTCCACATTGGCAGCATGGGCGAGACGGGCGCCGCAGCACCGCGAGGCAGGCCAGAAGGCACGCCGCTATCCCCGTCGACGGGTCCTGCAGACGTGCATGTCAGCCAGATACAAATAACGTTGCCGAACATCGAAAACTCACCAAAACGAAATGGACAGGGGCTGAGCCGGAGGTTTCTCGCTCCGTGGACAAGAAACCTCCGGCAATGCCCCTGCGCTCTGTAAAGATTGACGTGCAGATGGGCAAGCAGCGAGTGAACCGGCTCTGATTGTTCACTGCATAGTCAGCGTCGCCTTGCTCCGGCGAACCTTACATTTGGTGTGCTGTCAAAAGCGCTTATTACGTGAGCCGTACCGACCCCAGTCAAATCTCAATTCCGAGGTCACACCCCGAAAGGCAGGCAACGAACTTGAGCAAACTAGAATGCGCAGAGTTGCACGCTCGACCCCAGCCGCCATTTGGACAGCCAGACTGCGATCAAAAGAGTATATTCCATGGTGAAGACTGATACTCGAGCACCTTGGCACCGGGAAACAGAGAGCACTGTCCAGATGCCCAGTGAGCTTCAGCCGTCAAACACGCACGTAACCAGCTGCAAAACGCGCACCCTTGCACCGATCTTCCCTGGCAGAATGATGGAGTGTTCATGCAGCGGAGCGAGTTGTCATGACTGCTCGCGGTGCCCGGTCACAGCTCGGAGTGGGATATTCACGCGCCTGGTGCGCCACAACACGTAAAGCAGCAGCGCAAGCACGGTCCGTGCCAGCCTCCAGGTGATATCTCGGCGCAATGCTTCCATCCAACGTGCGTACGACCAGTGGATGGCGGTGCAGAACGGCGTGCGCACCGCCGGCGTCGTTGACATAAAGCAGGCTCGCGTCGCGCTGCGGCGCCGGATGACTGAAGCGCGCGGCGGGGCGCGACCTTTGCGTCACACCGCCCGTCGTCCGTGAATTCCGCCATGCGTTGCGTTGTTCTCTCTCGCTCGGCGTGCGTCGTCCGACCAGGACCCAGATTGGAGGGTAAGCTTCCGAGACTGACGGTGAGCGACGCTGAGGGGCAGCGGGCGGTCGTTCCACGTGCCGGGGTGATCCCGGGGGTGCAAAGTGAGGGATATGTGCTAAGTGGGCACGACCGGTGTCAATCGTCTACGCCTTCTAGTCGGTCGTCTTTCGGGCATTCTGGGAAAACTTCATTTTTTAGCGTGGTCACCTCAGACCCAGCAAAGCGACAGGCCGCGCACCTCGTGACATCGCCCTTGTACCTGCTCGTCGCCTTCCACGCTTTCGCCCAACTCCCTCGGCCCACGGCAAAACACGAGGGGCTCGCTGGTGCAGAAGCGAGCCTCGGTCCCGAGCGTGATGTCGGAGGGCAGCGTGAACTGTAAATCGTGATCCGCCCAGCGTCCGCAGCCCAAGAGTCGCGGCGCGACGCTCGGGAGGTCTCGGGAGGCGTCCGGAACAACGTGCACATACGAAGACGACGGGCGCAGAGTTCCGTGCAAGAGGGTCTGGGAGCGGCGTATGCGCCGCCGGCTAAGCGCAGCAACATACATTCATGCGTCAGCGTCGGTCCATGTCCGAACGAGCAGTCCCAACGCACATTTTTCTTGTTTCTTTCACCAGGTTAAAGCAAACGTTCTCCCAGCCTTGCGTCTCCACACAAAATTGGGGACACAGCACTGCCGCTACGACCTTCCGCCAGCACTTGCCGACGTGTCGAGGCTTCTGATGGAATGGTGTCAAAGGGCTTGGTGCCCGAGGATGATGTCGAGGCAGCTTAGCGTATCGTGTTAAGGTGCTCGGTGCTCGGATGCCCAAGAGTGATGTTGAGGGAAGCGTGAACTGTAACTCGTGATCCGCTGGCGTCCGTAGCCGGAAGAGTCGCGTCGCAAAGCCCACGATGCGTCCGGAACACCGTGTACAGGGTACGAAGTTCCGTGCCAGATGGCATGGGAGCGGTGTATATGCGGCCCGGGCGCTGCAGCACGCACGCAAGTGTCAACGTCGACCAATGTCCAGATGAGCAGCCCGGACGCACGCTTTCCCCTTTCACCAGGCTAAATCGAACGCTCACCCTCTCTTTCATTTCCCCCCAGAACAACTGGCGGCACAGCACGGACCCTACGAGCCGTCGGCGGGTTGCAGTCAGCTAAGCCCGCCCGCCCTTGCCGACGTCTTCGAGAGCTCTGATGCATTGCACTGTCGTGTATGGGTATTCTGACGACGACGATGATGGCTGCGAGACGTGCACTGTCCTCCGCTTCAGAATCTTCATAGTCTCTTGGTCTTGGCGAGCGAGCTCGTCCCACGGCAAACACGAGTGGTACGCTGGCGCAGAAGCGACCGCATGATGTCGGGACAGCGTGAACTGTAAGTCGTGATCTGCCAGCGTCCGCCGCCCAAGAGTCGCGGTGCGTCCCGGGCAACGCGCATGTGCGGCGTAGGGCTCGGAGTTTCTGGCATATATGCGCCGGCTGGGGGCTGTAATATGGCACATGCACGAGTGTCAGCGTCGGCCAACGTCCGGACGAGCAGCCAAAACGTACGCTTTCTTCCTTTCCCTTCCCTGGCCGCATCGAATATTCGCCTGCTCTCTCCCTTCCTCAGAGACTTGGCGGCGCAGGACGGACAGGACGAGCCGTCGGCGCGTTGCACTGGGAATGACCTGAATCCGTACTCCTGAGCCGACGTCTTCCTCGAAAGTTCGGATGTGTTGCGGTGTCGTGCGCGGGCGTTCTGACGACGATGACTCAAGGAGCTCGGTGCCGCGGCGGACGCGTGCAGTTTGGGACGACCGTAGGGTTCAAGGAGTTGATCTGCGCATCACATATGCGAGGTTACGCGGATACACACAACGCAGGGCACAACGAGCGCAAGACACGCGCTGTCCTGCTCCTCAGTGTCTTCACCAGAGAACCCTGCGACGTAGCATGGCCGTTCCGTGCTGCCCATCCGGTATGCCCACAACTGGGACTCACGTTTACGCAACACACCCAGCCCCGTATACTCTTCCAGTCTCCCTTCCCGCCCCTTATGGCGCCCCCAGGAACGCGCGACACAATCAATCAAGGCCACAAACAGCCGAAGTCCATGCGAGGCGGGCGCAGCGGTGACATACGTCTGCGCAGCTTCTGATATATTGCGGTATCTTCGACAGCAGCATCTGGACAGCGGCTCGAGAGGCTCGGTCCTGTAGCTGCATTCTGTCAGCGTGGGCCTCCAGGACGGTCTTGAGTCCGCGTCAAAGAAAGCTGGTGTAGGCAGCTGGACCAAAGCTCGACCACTGATGGGTGGCAGTCTGGCCCTGGGGGACTGGGAGGAGAGCAAGTACGACGTCGTTGTTTGTGAGACAGGTGCTGGCTCCTGCACAGGCTGCACCCTGGTGGCATGGCGCATGATGACCGCGAGATGACGGCAGACCCTCGGACGCCCCCGCCGGCGCCTGCTCATAGTCCTCGCGTGCGATCGCACTGATGCGCCCTGCCCGATGCAGATCTGCACCCGCAATAGGATGTATCCAGGATGTCGGGTCTGATTGATTGTTGATGGCTGATGGCGGTCGCGGGGCGTTCGTGCCGCTTTGAACGCCCGATGTCTCTGCCACGCCGCACGACGAGGGCCGCACGCTCGAGGCTACGCTTGACTTGGGCAGCTGCGTGTGTATTTGCTGGAAGGAATGGGAGTGAGCGGTGGTAGAGGGTGCTGGTGGGAGGTATAGGATATACGTGTCGGCCTGTGAGTGCACCCTCTGGTCGAAAGCGGCCTTCGCCGCCCATGATGCACCTTCTATCGCCCGTCCCCAGCCTCTAGACCACGAAGTAGAATAGGCTCAGCCGACCGCCAGCAGGCCTTCTGCGGATCCTGTGCGCGCGTCATCGCCCTGCATCGCCTTCGCCCAACGCACAATCGCATCGGCCATCTCATCTCAATGCACGTCCCGTGCCCAGCCGTGGTTATTCTGTCACCGTCAGTGGGTGTGCCCTGCTGGCCTGCCGCGAAGATGGGAGGGGCCCGCATGTGCCCTTGATCGCCCCGCCGTGTGCCATCACCCGCCTCATATGCACGTTCCCCCGCCTGCGTGGCCCGGCCCATTCAGTCGCGACACTAGTCTGCCAGCGCGCCTAGGCGCGCTGTCACCCCCGCGCACGCGGATTGGCAGCCTGTCGCCCCCTTTTTCTCTGCGCCAGCTGCGTGCGTGGCTGCGTTGGGTCGCCGGCGCGGACGCTCCCGCGCGCGGATTGGCTGCGCGGGTTCTGGTGCGGCGTGCGCTGGCTTGAACCTTGGGCGCGTTCTGGAAGGAGGGCCGCACTCTCCGCGCTCGCCCGTCGTCGCCAGACCCTGCTCGCAGCCTCAGTTCAGGCCACCCGCCTGTGCTTTGGGCCCCCATTCCCTGCTTGTGCTGGCAGCCCTCGCTCACGCTCAGCTCGTCTCATTGAGTCCCCACCATCGCGGCTGCAGCGCTGAGCCTGTGCTGAGCCTGACTGTGCGGGCTGCTAGGCCTGTTATATACACGCCTCCCTCTGCCCCACGCGTGCCTGCCCGTGCCACCTGCCGTTCCCGTGCGCCTGCTGGCCGTTCCAGATCGCACGCCTTCTCCCGGCGTCGGTCCAGCGCGTCCGTTTGCCTTTTTAGCTTTCGCTGCAGCAGGACCCTGTACCTCGTTCCCTCCGCCCCCTGCCCCCGCCGCACGCCCCTCCCACCTATCATCGCGAGCCCCCGCCCGCCCGCCTTCGCGCGATAACGACGCCGCATCACCGACGCGCGCACGCACGCACGCCGCGCCGCGATTGGCTCCCTGGCGCTCCAGAGCCCGCTGCTTCGCGCCCCGGGGATACTGCGAGCGAACGTGTAGGGTGCGCACGCACGGCTGGCGAGAGCCCACGGCAGGGCATTCCCACGGCTGCACCGTTCCTCGACGCAGGCCTGCACGACGCTGTGACGCGGCCCCACGACGACCTGCCTGCACGACGACGACACGACCGCGCACGCACCACTGACGCACGATGGCGACTCCCCCTCCCGCCGCTCTCCGCCGCCCCCCGCCGCCTCTTCCCCCTCCCACGACGCCAAAGCCCCCGCGCAGGCGCACCCGCAGATCCCGCTGCTCGACGGCACGCAGTCGACCACGCCGGGCGCGCAGGTGCCCACCCTCACGAACACGCACATCCGCTCCGTGAGCGACGCGCAGAAGCTGTTCTTCGCCGTGCAGACGGGCCGCCTGCCGCGCATCGAGCGCCGCCTCGACGCCGCGGAGCGCAAGCGGCTGCGCCCCGGCGACGTGTACGTCTGGGAGGAGCGCGGCGGGCCCGCCGTCGGCTTCCTCGTGCACGGCGCCGCGGGTGCGAGTATGGGTAAAGTGGAGGGCGGCGCGGCGCCGGGCGAGGGCGCGGGGTACGAGGTCGGGATCGAGCGGTGGACGGAGGGGCTGAGCTGGAGCGCGAGCCGGATACGAGAGTGCGTGTTGTCCGTATGCCCACTTGAAATGCACGCTCATCATCGTCTTCTCCCTTTCATCTGCACCTTTGACTTTCGGTTGTGTGTGGTGCCCACGGCGACTTGCAAATTCGCTGCGCCGTCCGGTCTTCAAACCCTGCATTTCATTTCGGCCCCCGCGTCCGCTTTGCTTCCGTCGATCGCGCCCCGATCGCGTCGCCGCATCGTGCCGCGTCGTCGTCGAACAGCGACTTTCTCATCTACTTTGAGAATGTGAAGAAGAAGGAGAAGGGGTGGACAAGGAAGGCCAACGGGCTCGGTACGTCGCGCCTCTCGTTCTCTCTCTCCGCCATCACCATCTCCCCGCCCCATCCATGCCTCCGCCCTCGCTGTCCCTTCCATTCCACTCACCTCGCCCGGCAGGTCCCTCGAGAACCAGGTGCTCCGCGACGGCGAGCGCGACATGTACATCAAGCAGACCTACTCCGTCCTGCGCAACGATGTAAACGCAGACGAGCCCGCCGCGGGGCCCTCGAGCGCCGCAGGGTCGGGCAGCGCAGCGGAGAAGAAGGACAGCAAGAAGAAGCCGCGCAAGTGGCATCTAAGTGAGTCCCCACCCTTCCGCGCGCCCCTTCATCCTATCTGCTATATACGCTATATATGCTATATTGCTCGCTGCGTGCGTGCGCTTCTCCCCGAGGGAGAAGACGATGGGCCGCGGGCGGCTGGGCGTCGCTAAGCGCGCCGCCGCGCTCGCCTCGCCGGGCGCGCAGTTGCCGTATATGGTGCGCTCCCGACGCGTCTACAAATTCGTCTACAAATTGGAGACCGTCGCCCCCTGTGCGCCGCCGCGGCACCTGTGTGCCTGTGTTGCGTCGCCCGGCGTGGGGTGATGCGGCATATGTACGCCCGTGGGGCTCGGTGCTACCGGCGGATCGCTGTGGGCCCCGATGCGCTTACCCGTTTGTTCGCCGCTATGAGTTTGTGTGTGCCGGTGTGTGGGGTCGGCGCGCTGACGGCGGGTGTGGACAGATGCGTACTTCACGAAGAGCACGGAGGGCAACTTGAACACGATCGACAGCATCCCGTGGCTGCGCGACCTCGCCGTCCCCGACGGGCTATTCACCTCCGCGCGCCAGTCCAAGAAGTCCGCCGCCGCGGCGTCGGCCGCGGCGGCGTCCGCATCCTACGCACCATCCGCCGCGACGCCGTCGTCCTCTGGGGAACACGAAGAGTGAGGCGCAGGGCGACGAGGGCGACGGCCGCGCCGTGGCGAAGCGCGGACGGGGCCGGGAGGGCGCGACGGTGCAGCGGACGTATGCGCCGTTTCCGAGTGGAGAGCGGCGGCATCGGATGGTCGTGCCTGCCCGCCGCCGCCGCACCCGCCGGGCGGCGCGGGCTATAATGCGTCTGCGATGCCGCCGCCGCCGCCACCACCGCAGACTCTTCCTGCGCCAACAGTGTCCGTCTCGTCCCATGCACGAAATCAGAACCACCCGGAGGACATGGACAACATGTACGTTGACACGGACGTCCCGGCCCACTCGGCCTCTGCGCATATGTCCCAGCACCAGCATCCGCGTCAACACCAACCACACCAGCACCACCCCCATCCACACGCCCCGCACCCGATCAACACGGCGCACCTTAGCATGCACCCCCAGGCGCCGTCGCCCGCGTCCGCGCACGCGCCGAGCCCGGGCGGAGTTCAGATGAGCACGATGGGCATGTACAACATGCACCTCGGCGGCGACGGCGGCGGCGGCGCGTACGACTTTGGCGCGTACGACATGCTCGCGCAGCAGAACGAGCACCAGCGGCAGCAGGCGCACGAACGCATGCGCCAGCAGCAGCAGTACGAGCACGCGCGCGAGCGGTTCGAGGCGCAGGGGCCGTGGCCCGGCGCGCCGCCCCAGCCCCAGCAGGCATTCGACTTCGGCCCCGCTGCCTTCGACTTCGCCGCCGTGCCGCCGCCCTTCGCGTTCGACGCCGGCTTCGCGGGCCTGCACCACCCCGCCTCGCCCGCGCACTCCTCCGCGCACTCCTCGCTCTCGCCCGCGCTCTCCGACTTCCGCGCGCCGTCCGAGTACTCCTCCTCCGGCTCCTCGCGCGGCGGCAGCGTCTCGTCCGGCTCCGGGCGCGGCAGCGGCATCGGCGGCGGCGGCGCGCGCATGCCCGGCGGCTGGGCGCCCGCGCTCAGCCTCAGCCCCGCCGCGCGTCCCACGTCCGCGTTTGCATTTGGGGGCGTGAAGGCGGAGTATGCGGAGCTCGGCGGCGGCCTGCCGAGCCTCGGCGACGTCCTCGGCGGCGCGTTCGACCCCGCGCGCCCCAGCGGGGAGGACGACGAAGACCTCAGTGGGTACCTCCCCATGCCTCCTCTCGCACGCCCCGAGACCGACGTCCTGCCCCCAAGCATAGCTCCGCCGCACGACGCCGACGCGCCCCTCGCGTTCGGCGCCGCCGCGCGCACGATGCCCCAAGACAGCGACGGCGGCGGCGGCGGCGGCGGCAATGGCTTCGGCGCGTACTACGCGCCGCCCGCGCGCTTCGGAGGTGCGTCCTGACCGTTTTCTCCTGCCCGCCCGCGACACCGCCGTGACACGCTTTCGCCCCGTCCAGGCCGCGCGCCGAGCACGCACTCGCTCGCGCACGCCCTCGGCGGCCCCGCGCCCCCGCCCGTGCCGCCGCCGCCCGCGCCCGCGCCCGTCGCGGTGCCGAGCGTGCCCGTGGTGCCTGCGCCCCCGATCGCCGTCCCCGTGCTGCCGCTGCCGCTGCCTGCCCTGCTGGACGTGCCGCTGTCGCCGACGACGGTGCCGAGCCTCGCGGCGGGTCTTGGGAGCCCCGTGTCGCTCGGCGGCGGCGGTGGCGGCGGAGGTTCGCGCGCGCGCTCGTCGCTGCTTGCGCCGCTGCACAGCCTGCAGCGCACGCACCCGTACCGCCGCTCGCCGATGGACGACAAGGCGCTCCGCGCGCTCGGGCCCGTACCCGCACCCGGTACATGAGTGTTTCTCTCTGTGTAAAAGTAGGAGGGGAGGCTGGGCGAGCAGGTTCTTTATTGCTATGTTCGTGGCCGGATACCCCCGTGTCGGAATACCCCACCTGTGTCACCTCAGCCCCGCTGTGTTTCCGCTGCTTCGCTTGCCTCTTTTCTTCGTGGCTTTGTTTTGTTTTTGTTTTGTTCGTTGTTTTCGCTTCCTCTCGGCTCTTTTCGATGTAGCACTAGTAGCGATGGGCATGGCCCGGATGGACAGTTACTGACGCACTCGCGTGGCGCGCGGACGTTTGCGCACGCCGATTCCCGCGTACTTTGTAGGATGCGAGGATGTCGTTTCTCGCTGTACTTTTACTTTGCTCAATCGTTTTTCCCTCTGTCATCACCAACAGTGCAACACCATTTTCTATGCCAAGTGGGGTGCTTGAGCTTGAACCAGCGCACCGGCGAAGGCTTGAAGACTCGAAATTACTCTGACTGTGCCGGACGATCTTGTACGACTACCCGAATAGGACTGACGCCACAAAGAACGGGATCTGCCGTCACATCAATAACGCGGCAGCCAGGCGGCGAGGGTGGTCAACTTCAAGTTGAACTTCGAAACTTTCGTTGCGTGCGACGCCTTGCTCTGCTTGAAACACTCTCGTCATTGAGAAAATCCTCAATTAAACGCGTTAAAGCTTGGTTGAAATAGAGTTATACGTTCAAGTTCTGCCGAGACTTGAACAGGCGAATCGCTGAATCCCTCTGTTCGCACACTGCCCTACTGTTTCTTTACGCATGGACCGGTTCTCGATGCTTCCAAAGGAGTTGGTTGTCGTCATCTTGAACTCTGTGGAGTGGAAGGGCTTGGTACAATGCGCAAAGGTACGCCGCGAATGCACTCCCGATACTCATGCTTCACCTTGGTCAATGATCCTTCAAGGTGTCAAGATTCTTCAGCAAGACCATAGGCGGCAGTATGAAGCTGCAGTACAAGGTCCAGCTCGCAGTCGCCGGGATGGCTGACGAGCCAGCTAGCGCCGTCACGAGCGTGGTGCGGCTACAGCGTCTCAGCGAACACTCCGCAGCTTGGGGTAACCTCGAATGGAGGTCCGACGAAGCGGTAGCGATGCTGTGTGGGGGTGCATGGGAGATGTGTGGCGGTATTCTAGGACACACCGCAGGCACAAAGACGCTGCGTTTCATGCGGCTACCTTCCCAGATCCGAAACATTCCTTCAAGACAGTGGGACTTGGATCTAGACATAGATGTCAGCGACTTTGCCATGGAGCCATCTTTGGATTTGCTCTTTGTGTTTGTGTCAAGGCCTGGAGCGTACGTCTTCCAACAATGTTGCATCTCCGGTATGCCTCTAATGCACTAGAATAGGTCCCGCCATCGTCTGCACTTTCGCCAGCTATCTACTGGAAACCCGCATCCAGATACTGTGTGCCCAACAGGGATACTATACACGCTGCCACGAGCAGGTTTTTCGCACCAGCTGCAAGTGTCTGGGCGCCACGTCTCAGTGTTTTCCAGTAGTACCATAGAAGACAGCCAGTTGCACATATGGGACTGGTGTACAGGTCAATTGGAAATGGTTCGTAAGCTTTTTGTCGTGAACCCAAGTCTGCCTGCATGTTGACGTAGTCCTCCAGGCAATCACAGGAATGGAGATCGGGTCGTTCTCATTCTTGTCCGAGCGTTATATCTTGCTAGCCATTGTTGACAATTCTCCGGTAGAGGATGATGCCGAGCGGGCGACGGCAGCACTAGTCGTCGTCGACTTCAAAGCCGCGTCGAGCCAGCTCCAAAGTGTCGCTGACATGGACTTTGTTTGCGCTTTCCACTACCCCGCCATGCGTTCACAAGGAACTACCCTCGCTGCACGCCTACGCTCAGACCCTTCGCCCTCATGTCTGTCCTCTTCAGGGAAAAGCACATCCTTCCCGACAACTGACCCTCAATTCCGTGTGTTTGTGGTCACGTTCTGGGTGACCAACGGGGATGGCTTGTGGTCCATCATTTCCATGGTGCCCTCGTCCACCCTGACGTCCCGCCTCGCCCGCCTCGCGCCCAACGAACGCACACGGCGGTTTGCATGGGAGGAGTGGGGGCCCACGGGCAGCCACATGCGGTTTGCGCCGCCCGCGCATTCGACCTCCTGGGAGTGCTACGTGCATGGGACGCGTCTGATCCTGCCATATCACCCCGGCGTGCCGTGCGCCCCGACGGGCCCGCCGCCAGGCCCGCGCATGGTGCAGCTGCTCGACTTCAACCAGCTTTCAGTCAGGAAACGGCTCGCAGAAGGGGACACAGACCCGCGGATCGTCACAAGACCCTCGACTGTGGTCGTCAGTCAAGTGTTCACTCGACCTGTTACTACGTCCTTGGCGTACACGTGGGTGGTGAAGAGACTCCCGTGCCGCAAAGGCCATTCTATGGACTCAGTCATGCTCAGCGAAGACACAATTGTCACGGTGCCTAATGTAAGCCTACATTTCATCAGCTATTGTGCAGCGACAAACAGTTTGCCGTCCAGATCACCTCCTTTACTGAAGCTGAGTATTGCGTCCTACTCACATTTTGAGTCCTGCGCTCGTACCCGCCGCACGCTTCGTCCGAGACTGATTCAGTTTGTGAATGTACAACCCTTTCTATGCCACAGCTTAAAGGACCAAATGGCCCGGATATTGCGCGATAGGGCCCTAAAATTAGTATGGATTCAAATATGAGAAACATCTAGATATACACGCGCATCTGTCATCTTCGACGAACTAGCTGGCAGCCCCATGACATGACTGCACCGGCCCTCGTGGTCATCCAAGCCCATGCCCCTTCGACTATGCCCTCAAACTGCGTCTCATCCCAGTGCGAGCGCACCTCCCTGCCTCTGTCAGGGTGTATTTAAGCACGTCTTTCACAGTAACGAGACCGCGGAGGACGCCTTGCTCTTCCGCGAGTATGACGCGCGGTCTGAAAACGCGTGAGTACAGCGGCAGGTAACATGACCGGCGGTACATACCCCATGCGCTTGAAGAGCTGCATGACGACCTCCAGGGGGAGTTGCGGCGAGACAGTGAGGGGTGTCTATGTGGTCTACGAGTTAGCGTACGTTCGCGAGCCGGATATCTTTCAGCTGACCTGATTCACCCAAGGCCAGAGCTTCACCACATCGTGATGAGCAGTCGTCTCAATGATCTCCATGGAGATGTCGTCGTCCATCCCTACGCCAGGCCCTGTCGCAATCCCAGAGAACTCAACTTCATCGTGATCCTCTGCCTCGGACACGAATGAGCATTGGGTATCTTGCGTCGCATGCTGTACCTTTCTGGCTTTATCTGTATTCACGAGATCAGTCCACATGAAGCGAAAAGGAGGGTACAACAGACCAAGCACGTATACCAGCTCCGTCCTTCCAATGTATCCCATGAGAATGTGACGACCATCATTTGACACGATAGGGTATCCCTTCACGTCAGTGGAATCTAGTATCTCCTCTAAGTGGTAATCAGCAACATGTCCTCATCAAAGCGCAAATTTAAACAAACCGATTTCGTGGACAGTAATTCCGGACACAGGCAATGTGTGCAGGTCCGTACGCATGACACGGGATACTATCACACATATGAGCGAAGGGGACTCCAAGTAATATCAACCGCCGCTCACCAGGAATATTATAGGCGTGGTCGTCTTTGTCAAGGAAAGGATACCCATTGAAACGTATAGCTTCGTCCGCGATTCCTGTCGTGCCCAAGAAGTCGCCAACGGCTTTGGTCACGAGGAGAACTATCTAAAGTAAAGAACAAGATCAGAGGCGTGACGGTTGATGCACTTGTGGTTGAACTGACCATGGTAGGTAGGATGTATGTTAGTGCCCCAGTAAGCTCGAACATGATGACGACCACGGTCACCGTGATTCTCATAACGCCACTACAAGACGGAAGTCAGCCGGAGAAGCCCTCCAAACATGCAGCGGCATACCTCAGAGCAGCAGCGGCTCCCAAGAAGGCGTATGTACCAGGAGTGATGCATGGGACATCGGGCTTGCAGACCGCAAAGATCCCTGATGTAGGGTACGCTCTGTATAAAGCCGTCTTCAGATTTATGGATTCACATCACATATAACCACTTACGCGTTCATCGATTTCACCATAATCCCCACCATACGACCGAACGTGGCACCGATCGCCATGGACGGAACAAAAATGCCGGCTGGTACCTTGCATCCGTATGAAACGACAACCATCCCAATTCGGATGATGGTAGCCAAGAAGAGTGAATTCACCATTGGCCACTGCATGTAGGTCCTAGAAACATGTTAGGGCTACAAACGGCGAAGGACTGCGTAGTGATGCGTACTGGCATAGGTGGTCGTAGTCTCCGCCTCCATCACACTCCCGGAATAGGATGGACATCATCTCGGTCATATCAATTCGGAGGAAGCGGTTGAAGTACCCAACCATGGCAGTCGCTGTCGCAAGACCGACGGCCTCGACTACCGGATAGTTTACTAGGTGCTTCCGCCGGAATGCGGCGAATTGCATGTTGAATTTGACCATGAACGCGCCATAGAGACCCTGCACACATGTCAGGACAGGCGAGTAGGGACCAGAAGTTGCGAACATACCCCGAAAATACCTAGCACAACAAAGAAAATAATCTCGAAGAAGTGCCAGTCACGGTCGTACGTGACTTGGAACAACACAAGCTTTCCGCTACGGTATGGGTTCATAGCCTGGTAGGAATTGAGTAAGAGGACACTTGCGGAGAAAGCGAAATTACTTACAGACAAGGCAACAGTAGCCACTAAAGCGCAGAAGAAACTCCTCCACATGGTCTTGATGCTAAAGTTACTCGTCATTTCCTAGTGCGTTCATCAATTTACCGTCGCCACTTTCTGGCGCAGCCGTACCTCAACCGAGAACAGCACACCGCCAATGGGTGAACCGAAAGCTACCGCCACGCCAGCGGCACTTGCCGCCGTGAGGATCTCTCTCATTTTTCCTGTTGAACGCTAATTCAGGAGCCGTTGGCCTGTGAGATTTTGTTCAGCGACCCACCATGGCTTTGTGAGAAGCGAGCAAACAGACCAGCTACGACGCTGCCTATGCAGCATGCAACATGAACCGAGGGACCTTCTTTGCCGACCGACAGCCCTGAGGCTATGACCAGTGGCTAATACGCATGAGCAGGAATGAGCGTAAGGGGGGCACGAGAGCTTAACGGACCAATGTTAGACTCTTGATAATGAGGGTCCAGAATCCAAGGAAGCCCTTCATGACGAAACCCGCCAGGATACACTTGATTTCAGATATTCCTGAGCCTGCGGCATATTTGGCAATGTTCTTCACGAGATGGCCCGCCACGAAGGAGAAGGTAGCCTATAGCACGGTCTAGGGCGGGGGTGAAGTGTACGAGGAGAATAAGGCGTACCGCGAACAGCACGTAGATGACCCATTGCGCAGCTATAGCATCACTCCAGTTGTGCCATGAGTCGCAAGCGGTATCGTTTTCGCCTTCAATTTCCCAGCAGCAGAACTGCTGGTTGAGCCACCAGCCGTCATAGCAGTATCCCATCTTGATATCCGAGAGCCATTCCGTTATGATGGATATGAGGGCCGCGTTTACGCCTATGCAGGCTCCTGTATCACAGTTCAAGGTTACAGTCAGCTTGGCTCGCCAAATATATGACAGTGTAACGCACCAACTAGAGTGACAATAAGCCAACTCTGCCCTGCGTCCAGCATCTTCTTCAGCTGTACCCATACCCAGCGGAATGTCACTTCCCCTCTCGGTCCTCTGTGAATGCTGTGCAACTGCCTCGCCTTTCGGATACGTCTATTTCGCTCGACTATGGAGTCTTGTATCCAGTCTAACACATATTATTGAGTAAAGAGATACTAATTGTCATAGCGGTCGCTTGACAGACCGATTGTGGTAAAATCCTCATAACGCCTGCGTTCTCTGCGTGAGGCTCAATGTAACAGCAATTCAACAATCTTTGCTGACCGTATGAGTTCGAGCTCTTCATCCCCATCGTCGTGCATATTTTGAGGTAATCTACTCGTGGTCATGGAGGCATTTGACAGAGAGGGTAATGGTCGGGAGGAACAAGCTGCTTCAGGTCGCGGCAAGCGCGACCTCTAACAGGCGTGTTGCCGCGACCGTGACTGACGCGCCTGGTACGCATCATTTTCCGCATGCTTACTCTCAAAATATTCACAAGGCATATTCAGGATAGCGTCGCCAAATGCATGGGATCTCGACGTGCATACAATATATTGGATGTCCACTGAGCATGTTAGTCCCAGCAGCTCACACCTCAGCCACGAAGAGTGTCTTGTAATGTACTTATATTGATCTCGTCCGGTCACTCAGCTATAAGAAACCTAGGAGGCAGTCCTTGGGGTATTGGATAGGGATAGTCCCTGAAAGCGTAATTATTTTGCCATGACAACTAGTACGCGGTAACGAATGGCGAGGGAGCTGAAGCAAGTCTTGTAGCGGGCTTGAACTCATCGGCGTTGCTGATCATAAGCAGACCCACTAGTTTACGCACGTCAACACTTCACCCCAGACCAAGAGTTGGCATGACGTACCAATAAGTCCAAACAGGCCCATAATGCTGCCGAACACTTCGACAATGAGAATCTTGACAAACAGGTTAGGATCTGCTGCGTCTGCTAATGCGGCGGTTGCCCCAGTGATGCCGACGCAGACACCGCAAAGGAGGTTGCACACGCCAACGGTAAGGCCTCCCCAGAACAATGCGAACCCTTGGAAAGCCAAGTGAATACTGCGAATTTGGGTAGGAGCTCGCCAGGCGCACCTGTGAAGTAGTTCTCCCGTGTATATAGGTCTGCCTCAGGAATGACCGTGAGCTTCGCAGAGTAGACAATTCCAATGATCTGCCACATCATGTCAGTGCAAGCTCGCATTGCTCGTTGAGATACTTACAACTCCGTAGATGGCTACGACCTCACAGAAGATAATACTGTGCTGCCCTGTTAGGTGCTGCCACACCTGTAAATCAAAACATACGTACCTGATGAGGTTCTTCGTCCTGATACGCGGTGCTCTTACACCTCCGCCAAGGATGGACGAGCCGGTGACAAAGATTCCCCTATTTTGCCGTGAGCAGTGATCCACCAAATGGCATCTTGACGTGACATACCACCCAGCACCCAACACACTCAATCCTATGCACAAACCAATACCCAGCGACCCCCACACATACGGGCTCGTCTCCTCGAGAAACTGCCCAACGTTGAACGCTTCACCTGAGCCTGTACGTCACGCTTCGCATTAGCCCAACCTCCTCTTGCGCGGTACAGCCAGTGCTTACCAGTGAAGAGCAAGTAAAGTGCAATCACCACAACAAAGAAAGACGGTAGGCCAAACGTGTAATAAGACGAATAGAAACCCATGGTGAGGCTGAGAGCAGCACAGAGGTCGTTGTTTCCGGAGAGTTGCAGCGCACTGCGTACGAGAAATAGCCGCCCATAAGTGGTTGGAACCCTAACCTCACGTCGATGACAGCTGGTCAGGCAGTCACAACTTGTTCATCCCATGTATCATCTCTTGAAGGGGCTACACGAGTATCTGACTAGGTATGTGTACGGGCCAATGAAACCTTGAGTGTAGCTCACCAGCCTCAGGAAAGACGAATTCTCAGTGATTATCCTCGGCCTGGATGGAGCGGGGAAGACCGTACGTTCAGCCTTAGCCCCACCATTCAATTCAACTCACCTGTTTACTACATAGACGTTGCTCGAGAATATCAAGACACTCTACAATGATACGCCTGGTCTTACTCCGGATAAGATAGGTCCAACCGTTGGTCAGAATAGTACGTATGTCTTACCGGTCTCTACTCACAACGACATAACCTAGTTGCTTAGTGGGCAAGATCACTCTCCCTCAACAATTCTCAAGTTCTGGGATCTTGGTGGGCAGCGCGGTATTCGTTCTATCTGGCATCGTTACTACGACGACTGCCATGCCGTTGTGTATGTCATTGACGCGGAAGACCGTGAAAGATTGAGTGAAGGCTGGGAGGTGTTCGGTGAGTTCGATCCTTCTGGACGGCGTCTTCGCTCCTGTGGCTAAGCATATGCAAGGGACCTAAGAAAGCGTACTTTCTGCCCCACAAATTCTTGGCGTCCCCTTACTCCTGCTCGCGAACAAGCAGGACAGTCCACAAAGTCTCTCAGTTGAAGAAATCCGCAACGACTACGAAGACTGGTACCGGCATAAGCTAGACAGTGCCAGAAGGACCTACGGTGCTGATAACGAAGTCGAGCACCACAGGGAACGGATAGCTAGCATGGACGTCATGGGCATATCTGCCCTTGAAGGGCGAGTACTACTGCGTCGAAAGTGCTTCGACGTCCAGAACACTAACATTCCTGCATTTATAGTACGGGAGTACGGGCTGCGGTAGATTGGTTGTTCATACGCGTACAGAACAGTAGGCGACGGTCAGTCTTCTCCCTCTATGCTCAAACGCCCCACTCACTTGCGTTCACAGCGAAGAGCAAGTAGGAGAGTAGTAATTGGAACAGAGACACCAACATACTCACTCCGACTGCACTCTATGTCCTTTATGATAAAATATGGATGGTGGTATACACTCATCACAGTTTTGACTTTGCGGCTACACACTTGCAGTCTACGCTGGCTCGAAGCTTTTCGGCGTAATATTTGGAATCGTTTTTATCCTTTATTTAGCAAAGGGCGGCGGCTATGCACCAATCGTGCTCACCATCCGTCCTCCACTCGGCAAAGAACCTCGAGTTCTCTGAGTATCATCGAAGCGGCTTCGTATGTTCACAAGCTGGACGGCTCAATAGCAGATGAATGTGGCGTTGCAGGTATGTTCTTGGCATTGTGGCTTTCATTGTGACACACATTGAGGCCCTTGTTCAGGTGGCGGGAGTGGTCCCCGTCCAGACGTTACCTAATCACAAAGTGGAGTACACGGGCGAAGGTTCTCCGCATGTGAGTGAAGCTGCTGCTCCATTTATTCAAATCGACTTGTATTCAGTTGAAGGTTCAGTCTTGTGGCTGGTGGACTGTTTCCATCTAGTCGGAAATCAATGCTGTGCAATCACACTTGCAGAGCCACCAGACTACTCCCATGCACAAGCCAACGGGCCGAACACGAATTGCGATGTAGTGCTCATGTACTCTACGTCTGCTGTTATGTCGCTGGTGAGCTGTCCTTCCTACTCAGCCACGGGTAGTAGATCAAAGGTCTGATTCTATTGAATCCTGCAGCGCGCTTTGAGATCTATCCCTAGTTGGCTTTTAAGCATCGTCCACATTGCGTAGTCAAGTCCATGTCGCAGCGCTGACGTTGTCGTGGGATTGAACTTAGCCACGATGGGTAGATGAATATGGCGAGTCGAAGTGCAAAACCGACAATGGTCGTAGCGCTTGGACCGGGCAAACAGGATCGCTCCGCATGAAATCTTCTCGCCCGACAGTTGGGTGCGACGCAAAGAATCAGCGCCGTGTACCTTTTACTTCGACGTCCAAGTTTATCTCGCATGCATAAAAGGGTGGCGCATTCGGCTGTATTGCTCAACGAGTGTACACTGGGTACCATGCCCCACCGGCCTGAAGTCTCCTCCCTTGAGTTCCTGAAACAAGTGTATGCCCTCCGTGACCTAACGTGCCTGCCAAATCCTGATTCTTGATCCACTAGCATCATCGAAGACTATGTGGACTATGCGTTGGCCAGTAAGTCATGACCATGATCTTCGCTAGCTCGGACAGTGTACGGGGTACTGAGATTGGATGTTGTGTAGCACTGGTCTTTTACGAATACATCATAACTCTACCAATGGAGGTCAAGCTCATCTGGCGGCGGAAGACGACTTTCCCGGCCATACTTTTTCTATGCAATCGCTACGTCCTGCTCCTCAATGCCACAATATCTCTTCCATTGGACAACGGCTGGGGACAACTGGTACGCTCCTCGTCAGCATAATGGAATGCATTCAACGATCAGTCATTGATTCGACGCACCCACAGAGGTGTGCTCTTACATTTCCTACACGCATGCAATCCTGACAGTTATCATAGTTGCGCTGTAATGCAAAGGATAAATGACGTCGCGATAGTGCTGACCTACGCCTTCATGGCAAGTGAGTAATCAATTTCGTGAAGGTGTCTATGATATGGTAATTTAATGTTCATGGCGGTAGTTTTCATGGCCTTGCGTGTGTACGCGCTATGGAACAAGAACAAAATACTCTTCGTGACGGTTTTGCTACCTGGCTCGATACCTGTAATCACCAGCACAGTGAGTTCAGTCATTTTGTCTGAGCAGTCGTTTTCGTGTGTAGTGGAAATAGGAACCTAATGAGATATAGATTTACCCGATTCACTACCACCCCATACATTACGTGGCGCAACCGGTCACTGCCCAATGCAATCTCAAGTTGGTTTTATCTCCCGGTTTTCAGACTCAGTAAGCGATTGTCTTCCTACTTTCTCGAAAACTCTCACCACGCATTCTAGACGTACGCTTCCAGGGTGACAATCTCTGCTCCACGCTAACAAGCCGATCTCCTAGTTGTGCGTGCAGCGCACATCCCCCTCATTGTATCGGACGCACTCGTACTGCTTTTGACATGGATGAAGACCTTCCGACAATATCGAGAATCTCGCAAACTTGGGATGAAAACCCCTCTAACGATGATCTTCCTGAGGGATGGTACCATCTATTTTGTGTGGGTATTTGAATTATTTTCCAGACATTCTCTATGTAACTTCTTGACCGTTAACCAGCACGCTTTTGGTCCTCAACATATGCCACACAATCCTCGAATCAGTGGTTCGTCGCTCCTAGACCTGTGTCTGTTCGTACCCTGATAATCTTAATAGACAGTATCTGCAGTTAATCCGTTTATCTATACGTCTGTAGTAACCAAGACCTTTTCTAAGCGTCCATACTCAAAGCGTATCACAGGTTGACTCCAGTCCTCATAAGTCGGTTCATCCTCAACTTGCGAGGGGCGGCTAGTACATCATCGAAGAGCCAAACCTCAATCCGAATCTCCTCGCTCCAATTCAGAATACCTACCGATTTAGCAGGGAACATGGGCGAAGCTCTTAGCATTGGAGAGGACGACAATGACCCAGACGAGCAAGACGATCAGATTACGTCGCCCAACGATGCAGACGGTGTTGAGCATACTATTTCGCTCGACACCACGCAACCACGACACAGTCCTAGTTCACAGGAGGATTCATTGGAAATACAAGAGGTATGTAGGATATAGTATCTTGAGATTAAAGGTTGTCACTCAATGCATCCTTGGGTCAATATCCTAGGTCCCGAGATCTACGGTATGATTGTCCAGGCATGCCTGCACGGAATATCAGTCGATTCTCTCGCCTAGTACGAGTAATTAGCGACCCGCTCAGAGGCTTTGTTCCATGTAATCGTATGCCTTACATCAGTGATTAATACACACTTATCCTAACTTTTATACCTGTAAAGCGACAACCGTTAGGTAACCTGTGCTTGTGCGCATCATGCGATATCAGTTATTGGCATTTAGTTATGGCTACACTCGTAGACACGATGAAAAGCATGCGACTCGGCGAAGGGGGCGCACGTCATGAGAACATAGAGTAATGTTAATATTTGACATCGCATAGCTGCTAGTGCGCAGTACAAAAGGATAAGCACGTCTACTTTTACGTCGCATCCATCTCATCTGCCTCGTCTCCAAAGCCTTCCTCCTCCTCTTCCAACGCAGCCTCGGCTTCAGCCTGCGCCTGAGCCGCCGCGGCTGCTTGAGCAATTGCCTCCTCTAGAAGCTTTGTCTGCTCTTCTGACAGCCACGATAGCGATATCGATGCGGCAGACGATGACACATCCGCGACCGCTGGCGAGGGCAGACCTACGTCTGCAGCGGAAGCGTTCGAAATGGGCTCGCCGAGCGGCATAGGCGGAGGGGGCGGCGCGGGCTGATACTGTGTTTGTGAACGCGCCATGACGCTGGCGAGCGTTGGGTGAGC
Source organism: Terana coerulea (assembly GCA_024811115.1). Classification (NCBI taxonomy): domain Eukaryota; kingdom Fungi; phylum Basidiomycota; class Agaricomycetes; order Polyporales; family Phanerochaetaceae; genus Terana; species Terana coerulea. The sequence goes on from JAKOGH010000035.1 coordinate 316,996, forward strand.
TCCTGTAGCAGACAACGGTGCGAAGGGCGGCGCGTCGGCGGGCGCAACTCGGCTTTTGATGATAGGGTACAGCTGCATGGCCGTCATCTGCGCGTGTTCGACCACATGCAGCGGCACCTCGCCCTCCTCGAACGGCCGGTCGTCTTCCACGCCTGAATCCGCCTGGCCCTGGTCAATGTGCGCGCCGGGCGGCACTCCGCCCGCGTTCGCGAGCTGGTTCGCAACGATACCACTCCATATCTTTGCGCGCCTTGTCGCATCCTCCTCGCCCCCTCCTTCTCCACCTCCACCTCCTCGATCGCCGCCGTCGCGCACACCATGTCGACGTTGCCCTTGCCGCCCCGGCCCCGGCTGTCCTTGTGCCGCTTGATCGCGTCCCGCCGCGAGAAAATCTTGTCGCACCCGCCGCACTTCCACGCCGTCTTGTCGTGCAGCTTCGCGTGCCGCTTGAGGTCGTGGTTCCGTTGGAAGGACGCGGGGCAGTGTGGGCAGCGGTAGGGGCGGTCGACGAGCGCGTGGACGCGGTGGTGCGTCCGCAGAGAGTACAGACGGAAGAACGTCTTTGGGCATCCGGGGAAGTTGCACGGATAGACAGCAGTGCCGATGTCAGGTGGTGCTGGTGCAGGAGCTCCCCACGGCGTGGGCATCGGACCTATGTGCACCTTACTGAGTACACCGAGCATTTGGATGAGCGCGCCTAGCTCCTGCAGATTATTCACTTGGTCTGGTCGGGCCCTTGGAGCAGACGTGACAGCAAAGAGGTAAACCTGGTGCAGAGGGTATTGTATGGACGCAATGAGCTGAGGATCTGGTGGACCGTTCGTCGGTGGATGTGAGTTGAACGCTGCAGTAACGGCATGGACGGCTTCTGTGACCTGCACGAGTATGTCCGGATACTCGATAGCTGCTTTCTTCGCGTAACGGTCGTCGCCGTTATCTTCTTCCTCTCGTTTCCGCTTTCCTTTGTCTAGCTGGATAGCTGGTGCATCTGAGTTGCGCATGGAAGAGAAGAGGACGTCAGACTTAGCCAGCGCGACGAGAGCGTCGCTGAAAGGTTTCGCCAGCCCCTTTGTAATACTGTTCGAGGTAGCGCAGCGAGTGAGCAAGTCCAGTACTGTTGTGTTATTGCTCCCAGGAAGTACGAATGTCGCCAGTGCCTGGCGGACCACTGGGTCCTTGTATGCATACGGGAGGATCCCTCGCATAGTGATCAGAGCTGCTTCTTGCCTCCTAGCTTGAGATGTAGCGGCGGCATCCTGGGCCTCTGCAGAAGAATTCGTGGATTCAACATGTTTCTCCGACTGAGCGAGAGACACCGCTGGCTGCGGCTGAGTAGGTGGAGGCCCGGTCTGAGTGGGAGCAGCACCGACAGCGTTGGCCTCGGCTTGAGCCTTCGCAATGTCCGCCCAAAGCTGGTCGCCGAGGCGCTTTGCGATTTCTTCGGCTTCAGCATCGTACTCCTCCTCGTCATACTCCTCCTCACCATCCTCCCACTCCTGCTCGTGGTCTTCAAGCGCAGAATCAGCAGCTGCCTGGGCGTCTTCCATTGCGGCGTGGCTCATCGTAACGGTTCGTCTCTGTGCGATACAATCCCTCATAGGTGAAGTTACGCATCATGAAAACGGTATATATTGCGCACTCAGGCGTGGGTGTAGATTAGGGTTGTGAAGGTCGAAGCGAGATGTGAAGGCGCAGTGAAGGAACGGGAAAGAGAGTAAGTTTGCGAAGGCGCCCAAGGTTCCATGCCGGAGCGCCCAAAAGCACGGAGAAGGCGGGTACGAAGTCGCACGCTATGACTCATGGTACTTTATGTTCAACCTCAACCCAACCTCAACCTCGAGCGTACTTACAGTATACTTGTATCTCATCGCCTCACGAGACGCAATAAATGTGCACGGGAAGTCTGGTGTTTTCACCAGAAGAACGAGATGCCGGAAAAATGCGTTAGAACAACTCCTTGCAGACCGGCAAGTAGAAACACAACGTCGGTAAGCAGAAACGTCGGAGAAAAGGACAGACGTGCGTTGCAAGACTGCACGACTCAACTGTTCAAGCTCAATCCGCATCGGGACGCAAAACTTTGTGGCGTTACGCCACGTGGGGCGACGAACTCCTTCTCAGTCCCCACCACCTCTTTACGCTGCATGCGCCCTCTCACCATTACAACCACGACCTCTGCCCTTTGCTTCTGCCGTTAAAAGGAACGTTGACTGCAAGATCCTCGACGAACTGGCGTGCACGCTCTACTTTTCCCGCGCGAGATTGGTGAAGCGTCGTGACTGCCGGTGGAATCGTCTACGCAAGGGCGAACCCTTCCTTTAATATACTCTGGAGAGGGAAGCTCTTGAGTATCACCCAAAGCTGCCTGATTGGCTGTTGCTTTCCAATGTTAACAGATTTAGTGGCGTTATTTCAGTCATGATCCTCTCGAACGTATCATGCACTGAACGCCTGTACTTCGGTTGCGGTTCATTATGCCATAGGGCTCAAAGGTGCGCTGGTGTTTTTCGAACCTTTCAGAACATGCCAACTGATACATATGGTTTGCTACAGTTTACAGCGATAATACACTAGTCTATACCCATTCCATAGCGGGCACATGAAGCATAAGCGATAGATTACAACGTCTTGAGGACAGTGTCGCCCTCAGCCAGGACGCATGGGCCACCATAGATAACCTTGTCGGCAAGGCCGTTCTCGTTGATGTACTCGACGATGCCCTCGTCGTCCGCACCGGGCTGGAGCCAGAGCGACGGGATGCCGAGCTCCTTGGCTTGCTCGAGCAGGCCGCGGGTGATCTGTCGACAGAATTGTCAGCGGTGCCGGAGACGAGTACGCTGTGGCGACTTGCCTTGGGGCCGGTGATGACGCTGACGGCGGTGTGCGTCGGGTCGGGGAGCTCGGACAGGGCCTTGATGGCGGCGATGCCCTGGATGTCACTCTCCTTCTGCTCTCGCTGGTCAACAGACGGACGGTGGCGCTGAAGACGTGGTACGCACGGGATGCACGGGAGTAGCCTCCTTGTTGTGCTCAACGTACCATTTCAGCACCTGTGGGTGGATCGAGTGAGCACGACCTGGATCTTGCGGAGATAGGACTCGGAGGTCTGGGCTTACCTTGGTGCCAACCTTGGTCTCGTCCTTGGACGCGCCAACAACGGCGTAGTGAGGGGCGGAGAGGTGAGCCTTCTTCTGTTCCTCGGTGCCGGGCATGGTGAAGAAGCGTTACTGGGGTGGTTGAGTAGAAGAGATGAGTGAGGCTATCTGAGCTCTGGTTTCCTTGAGGGTAGTCCACCCTCATCTTATATGTTGTGAGCCCTCGCGAGCCACGTCGGTAGATAAGAACACTTTGTCATGCTGCTCTGTGCACCATGGCGTGATGCACACCTTCGGCGTTGCTCTCAGCGAGTATCAGCCTGAGAACGGCGAGGGTGAGCCGTACCCGTGTTTCCGCGGAAAACATTGACAGATGGAGCGGAAACAATCATGACGATTGGCATAACGCTTCACTTGCGACGCCAAATGACAGAAAAGCTGTCTCCTGAGCTGTCGTATCACCGTACTCTTGTCTAACCCGCGCCAAGCACGCGAGCCCAGTCCGTGCCGACGGCAGCCTTGATATTGCCTGCCCTTATCTTATGGTCCGTGCGCAGGGCGTCTGCAGTATATAAACCTCACTTCGCCCGTCTGAACTCTTCATACTTACCTTGATGGCACAAGCCCCTTCACATACCTGGGTTTGTGGGCCGTGGGGGCCATCCATAGCACGGCGACCCTGTCCCCAGAGGGACCCTGCGGTTTGTACGGGCTTCGGCTCGTGCACCGTCTTAATATTTCCCAGTTCTCCTTCGGCCCTCGGGCTGGGGAGGCCCGCTTTTTGGTCCCTATGCGAGGCTAACCCTAACCCCACTTGCATGCCTATTCGAGTAGTTCATGGACAAATACATTTGTTTTCCCCAAATCAAGCGAATTTCTGTGCGAGCGTTGCTGTCAGAATCTGCCACAACATCCTTTCATCCAGCCACCCTACGCGCGCTCTGTCAGTGAGTCGGTCTGGAGTCGATCATAGTGAACAGTACAGACTGTAAATGAGCTTATGCAACAGAGAGCATGTCTTCTTTCTCAGATCTCAATAGGAAGAATTTCGGCCAGAACGAGCAGCTCAAGAATTTTGCGCAGAGAATATGGGACATCTCGGGATGGCCGACCTACCCGCTCGAGGCAGCCACAATCTCGTGTAAAGCGACACCACGAGAGTTGATACCACGCTTTGCGGACAAACCGGGTGCGGCTTAAGGCTGCCATGAGTTGGTCCGAGATGTTGAGCCGCCTGCTGTGCTGGCTCTACTGACTGGCACTCACGACGCCCAGTAAGTAACGGCACAATACAAGGCTTAGGATTTATGCTCCGCTCGAGGCACTGACGGAGTACAACTTGTAGGGGAGCTTTAAATTTCGCTTAGAAGTTGTATCACCGGCCGAACACACGTTCAGGCTTTTCGCGCACCATCATGTGTCTTACCGCCGACTTGGTGAGTCTACCCAGTCCACGCTTTCAAATCGGTATCTGCATAGCTGATGTGTTTTCATAGGCTTGTAATGCTGTAGCCAACGTCATTTTGTCCACTCGCGCTCCCGATGGCTCGCCTCATCCTGTAACTTTCAAGAGAGCTGTCGGACTACCGAACGTCCCGCTCGTTCCAGAACCATATCCACCGACACTTGCTACCTCCGGTACTATTCCGCCGCCTCGCCCTGTGACGGAGTTGCCTCCCGCCGGCAACCTCACTATGCGCCTGCAACTTGGATCCTGGCTGGGAAACGGTGGTGGTGGTCACGTATACGAAGCTTTCCCTGAATTCAACGATCCCAACGACAACATCATCTCGTTCAACCCCCTTTGCCTCCTCTTGTCGTCAAGATTTCATACCGGCGGCGAGCCCGGCTATTGGCGCACGATGCATGGTATTATGAAGCTATGCATTCGATGCAGGGCGTCGCAATTGCACGTTGCCTCGGGTACTTTTCAGCCGAAGTTCGTGAAGGAACGGTGTTACTTCGCGATGCCAAGTTCTCGTTCCGCGACGACGATGCTGCGATAGATCTCACATTTCCGGACAGGGATAGTGCCGTCCATGATGGCCACCGGGTGCCTTCAGACGTACTGTCCGAGCTTCTGGACGCTTTCGAGGATCACTGCAAGGCCGCAACCCCTATCGCAGATGACACCATCTCTATCCTGCTCTTGGAAAGACTCGGACACCATCTTCCTCTTCGCCAAGCTCTGCCCCAAAGCCTCATGTAAGTACATGTATTCCAGCACCAATGCCCTTTGCCGAATTCTCATCTTGATGTGTAGTGACGATGTCAAAGATATATTTGCGGACGTCGCCCACCAGCGAGTGTATCCTCAGGACATACGCTACGGCAACATTATCAGCGCACCGACATCTCCCCGGGGCTACCCGGGCGCATGTGCACGAAGCACCAGAGGGTCCATACATGGCGTCTCATAGACTTTGACCGCGCACGAGAAACGCTGATGTCTGAGGAGTGGCAGGCTGTATTAGCCTGGAGTTGGCTGAAGATTTTGTGGAGAACGCTACCTGAAGGAGAAATTTTCAACCCCGAAGACATTGTATGATCTGTCCTCGGCCCTTATATTATTATTTTGAAGAGCGTTTGTATTGGAGCACCTATATTGACCTCTGGGTCACGGGCTAAGCCGAGAGACTAGCTCACGGCGACGAAGGCATCACGCAGCCTGATCTCCCTGACGAAGTCCAGGATTAGAACCTGTCTTTACCAACCCTTAGGTCTGCCGGATGGCAGCACGCTACCCTCTTGCTGTTCAACCAGCAAAGTTGTTCGTAGTCCTATTTGGAAAATTTTAGACCATGCTGCAGAAAACTAACTAGTGCCTACACTTACATTTGATTCGGAGGCTCCCGAGCGCCACAAAGGCTGACCCTCCAGATCAAGATCACCGCTATCTACCTTTGTCCACTTCTCGGCAAATGACTACTCGCCCACAGGCTACATATATTCACCTCAGCAAGTTGCGCTATCGAAACTGCTGCACTTGCAGGCTTAAAGGGTGGCCATTCACGGCGAGATAATAGCTGCTTTGGTTCTGTCGCGGTGTGCATCATTATATAATACTCGTTGCAAGTGGACGTGTCGACCATTATTTTCACTACGCTAGCGAGCTCTAGGCATCATACGGGGAGGCCCCACTCTTCCGGTTTGAAGTCTTCGAGCGATCTCAACGTCTGGTCCGGTTGCTCTGTCGTCGATAACGGTGTTGGGGTGTTTGCTCGAGAGGTGAGTGTAACGAGGTTGGCGTCAGGTACCCATACCACTGGGTGTATCATATGCTTTTAGATCGGGAAATGTTCAGAAAATTAAGCACGCACCATTCATACCAGCCCTCTTTCCAGCTTGCACACCGGGAACTGCATCTTCGAATACCAATCCCTTCTTCCGTTCTTCCCTCTCCACCTCGCTAACCTCACTGTTATCCTCTTCCTTCTCGCCCACATCCCTTCCCAGGCATTTTCGTGCGGTAACAAGGAAGACGTCAGGAGATGGCTTGCCGCGTCCCTTCGCGATCAGCCCATCGTCGGCACAGACAACCTTGCCCTCGAACAGTCCGAACAGCTCGTCCATCAGGTGCGCGGATTTCTGCACATAGTTCCGGCGCAGGGAGCCTGTAGCGACGGCGATGAGGATGTTGTGCTTCTTTAGATGTTGCACGAGCTTGAGGACTCCTGGCAGCGGCTGCACCGTCGGCCAGAGAGCGTCTTGCGCGGGGGTCCGCTGAGCAAGGTATGCGTCGATGGTGAAGGATGGAGGGAGGTCAGGAAAGAAGGAAAGGAGGTGAGCAGCAGCGTCACGTTCAGCTATGCCGAAACACTCAGTGAGTATGTACGGGGGATGAGCACTAACCGAAGGGACGCACGTTTGCCCATGAGTCCCGCTTTGATATCCCATGTCATCTCTTTACCGTACTCCGCGAGGATATTATCTGACCGCGCACAGGCGTGAGCACATTGTGCTTAGCATAGGAAGCAACGCATGACTCACTTACTGGTTACATCGGTGTATACTCTTTCGGAGTCGATGAGTAGGCCTGCCGAACGCGATCTCAGTGTGACAAGTCCACGATTGGTCCGGGTTGAATCGCACCATCCATGTCAAACAGTACATACTCTATCTTAGCCCTACCAGCCATGTCAGCCAAAGCTGTTGGTCAGAGTTCAGTTAATCCGCGCGAGAGGTGATGAAGGCAATGAAAGAGTCGTGCGCGCTACTGGTACATGTACGGCCAGGGACTGAGAAATAGACGCGGGTCTTTCGTACTCTCTGCGGTGAACAGCAGCATTTCGAACACTCAAAGGTACCTCATTATGATTCTCATTCCAAAGAAGATCACAATATATAGCATCAGTATCACTCCTACAAAAGAGCTGGCCACCTCGCTCCACTCCGGCCAGAGAGGTCGAGAAATATTTAATACACACTGTAGATGACGAGAAGAGGAGCCGTCGAGGTATTGACTATAATTAAGAATGCGACGTGTTGTGTGGTGGCATCCAGGTTCTGAAAATAGAGGACCAAAAGCTATGTCCGCAGTCAGTGCAGATCCATTCATAATTGTAATGATGCTCGTACTCGTTGGGGTCTTCCGTTCCGCATTCCGAGCAGTCTCTGTCGCAGTGGGGTTTAAGATCGTAGTCAACTTCCATGACTAGTCCATCCAACTTCAACTGTTCGATATCAGAGGGTTCTCATGCATGTTGATGTTCCAGTTGGCAGTGAACCTTTGGAGCGGACGTCCTACAATTTCCTTTCTCGCGCGTAACACCGCGTGCAGCCATGGCCCAAACTTCACGTCAGATTGAGGCTGTGTGAAAAAATGGATCGGCGGTGGCATGTTCCATCGGGTCTCGCAAATCCGCAAAAAATCCAGGTGTGGAAAAAGACACGAAGGCCCCTCACCGGAGTCGCAAAAGCATCTTGTAGTTCGAGCACGCTGATCAGCGGAAGACCTTTGAGAAGTTCTGCTAGTGCAGAGATGGGTTGTACTGGATAGAGTCGGCATAGCTGTAGGATAGTGATAGTGGGTCGGAGGATGGAGTTCACAAAGGTTAACGGAAGCCCTGTGAGGTCGACATGTGTCAGGTGAGGGAGAGATGCATCTGAGCGAATGGGAAAGCCACCAAGCCAATCGGGCGAATAAACATGCAGCGATTGCATGAGAGGGGCATCTCCAGCTTCAATGGTGGATATAATCTCCGCGTGAGATGCACGAGCTTCTAGGGCCAGATTCCGGATACGAGGGAGTTGTTGGAATACAAGAGTGTATGTCTCACGAACCTGCCCGTCGTCCTCCGCCAAGTCCAGGATCATCGACTCGACAGATATCGGAACTCGGGCAGAGCGCGAGAACATCATCGAGGCGCATTCGTGCGTGTGAAAACATATATTATCCCATAACGTCGGGGACCTATGGACGACATCGCGCCAATGACGGCAAACCTCTGTGAGGTTGATCCACTCATGCTTGTACGCACCGCGAGAACGGCGGGGAAGCTTGTCTATAGGCCGACCACGGTGAAGCCTTACGTAGTGTTCGAAGATCTCGACAAGGATTTCATTCGGAATGCAACCAATGGGCTGCGAGGTGTTTCGGTAGCCCTTTAGGGTGTTTATATCGCCTTCCAATCTTGATATCTCGCTGCGCCGAGCTGTTATAGCAGCGTCAACCTCTGCTTGGGTCATGGGTGATAACTGGTCATGTAGTAAGGGTTGCATAGTGTGCCTGCAGCATGCTACTGAGCATACAGTATTGCTCGCGGATGTGCTGCGCGCCACGCTTACTTCGCTCCAGTAGATAATATTAAGGTGCCAATACTATCGTGTCGAAAAACCGGCGTACTTGTAATAGCGAAAGCTCCACGTGGAAAGCTCCTGCAGGCGGAGGCGAACTTGAGGCTCCAGTCAGCCATGAATGCATCCAAAGCAGTAAGAAATTACCTGGACACAGCTTGAGAGGAAGCTACGGCGAAGAAGTGTATGCACTCTCCACTACGGTCCGCGGTCGGCTTGTGGCGTTTACGACGAGTCTGTTGTGAGCAAGCAAGTGTGTATGGGCGCTTCCTTCCGAGCGTAACAGCGAACACACAGGACATTCCCACGGTCAGTAATGTGGTTGTCGATCTGGATTTGCAGATCGGCGTCCGGTCGGCCCGGGGGCAGTCCGAACTTGATGTCGACGCGCTGTGCCTGCCCGCTGTGCGCAACTCCTCCTTCAACCTGCTTCACGACAAATCCTCTCATCACTCCAGTGTTGTCACTGACCAGGTCAGTGACCGGTCAATCACAAAGTCAGACAGTCAAAAGGTCAGCCAACCACTTGACCGACCAGTCAATCAAAATCGTGGGACGATGACAAATCTCGCCATAAAGAGTATTTCCTTGATGGCGTGGGGTGGGCAGGGGCCGTACGCCCGTCGCCGGCTCTGTGGGAAAGAGGGCGCACATTCACTGATCCGACTACCAAGTTTAGAAGGTGGGGCGGTCTCTGACCACCTTGACCGGTCGGTCGACCGGGTCAGTCAAGGTGGTCAATCAAAGGGTCACTGATTTCTGACTGACCGGTCATTTGACCTTGACAACACTGCATCACTCTGATCGCTATGTCGCTGCACCATAATTCCACGCATTTACTCTCTAATCTCGCTCTATTTTATCTTCATGTTGCGGTGTGTGCTGCCCAGCGAGATTGTTCTGCGAAGCCATTGGTCGAGTCGTCGTCACCATCACCTTGACAGTCTCAGGCTTTGACAGGAAACATCAATGCGCTATATTGCGAGCCCTTCGATTGGGATGAGCTACTTACGTTGTATTCCGAGGTCGCAGGATCAACAGCTTTTGTATGGCACACTTTGATGTGACTGACTTTGACCGCAACCACCACCTGCTTATAAGGACCTATTCGTCGCTCGTTATCCACCTCACTTACCCCTCGTCGCTCATTTTCTTCCAACTAGCTCACTATCCTTTTGCTTGCCCAGTACACTCATCGGCCGTAGGATGGACACACACAATATCACCGTAGAAGACTCGTCCCCGTTGATTGTGAGGACGTGCGACATTATCTTTCCGCTCTGCCCAGTATTGACAGTGGTCTTACAGATCTACAACGGTAACTGGACAGACTCTCCATTTGGCTCGGCGGACTTCGACAACTACTCGGGTTATGCCTGGCCGGACTTCGCTTCGTCTCATCAGGCTTTCCAGCCGGCATCGTTTGACTTTGCCTTCAACGGTACGCCCAACATATCTGCGTTCGGTCATCCCTGACTAAACACTCTGTCCGACTATTTCAGGCTCTGGGATTTACCTCTACGCCACTCAAGGCCCCAGTGGTGGCCCGTTCAACGTCACACTAACCGACACGAACCCGGACGGCTCTGCCATCAGCACAATCGAATCGTTCTCCGGCACATCTCACGGCGGCGTTCAGACGTACGATGCCGTCTTATACAACCGCACGGGCCTCAACGCCTCGCAGCAGCACAACATCCACGTGGAGACTCTCGGTTCTGGCGAGTTCGATTTTGACGCTTTCGAGGTCTTCAACGAGCTTGGAACAGCCGGCACCGCGGTACGACAAATCACAATTGATCAGAAGAGCCCGGCGTTCGAATTCGGCGGCGGAACATGGAACGAGACGGGACAGATGGAGAAGAACAACATCGTTAGCAAGTACTTCCAAAATGGGACCGAGATGGGCACGGAGGACATTGGTGCTAAAGTGAAGCTGTCGTTCAGAGGTGCTGGTATTGTACGTACAATCCTTCCCTTCGGTTATGGGCTGGTTGCTGAAACAGGCTGCGATACAGGAAATTCACGGGACATGGTTTGCCGGTGCCTTCGATGTCAGCCTCGACTCGCAGCCTCCTACCACCGTTCAAAGCCATGTCAAACTCCTTGTAAACATGTATAACCGGCCTCGCGAATTGCTCTGGATGGCTGACGGCCTTGAGGAAGGCAGCCATGTCGTCGAGCTGACCAACCTGGGCTACAACGCCTCAGTGACCTGGAATCTGTTGAATATCGATTACGCTATTGTGTGGTACGTCTCTTTTGTAAGAACCTCTGGTCAGATGTACCTTGACGATGAATCTGTAGGACGGCCGATCCGAGTAATCTGGACGGCTTGGTGACCTCGAACTCCTCGACGGGCTCGACGGCCACCAACGGCACTACCACCGGCACTTCTCAGCCGAGTCAGACCAACGTCGGGTTCGTATTCATCTAACCCTGCCGAGTCTCTTGAACTAACGTTTCCATTGTGACATTCAGGTACACATCGACACCTTTCGCCATACACTCTATCCTCGTGGTGATTTTCTTTGGTTGGCTTTTTCCCCGCTTCCGGCTCATATAGTCTTCGTGGTCGTGTATTTGGGGCACGATCTATCGTGCACGTGTATGTATTATTCTCTGCTGTGTGATATCTGATATCTGCGCATCGGGCTGTCTGATATGATCAACTTGGAGCGAGCGTTCACCCAAGGAAAGTCTCAGTATCATCTCAAACACTCGATGATTTGCGCGCATCACAGAAGCTCGCGAGCGCATAAGTACATGTATGTCGGCCTTCAGCGTATTATCTCACTTTCCTCCGCTCTTGGTCACAGGTATACGAATGTCCATCCGCCCTTCAGCCCGCGTTCGCCTCATAAAGGACCCAACTGGCAAGTCCACCCTGACCCTCGAATCGCGTGTCTCTACTCACACTGACAGATAGATGAGCTCACTGAGGAGGCGGTCGCACTCTGCGTCCGCGCGTTTAATGACGGTGGGGTCTATGCCGATGTAGCGTCGCCTCTCCGAGAGCATTCTCATGACGACTTACGTGCCAGATGTCGCTATCCGAGCAATGACAGGCGGCGACGACAGCCTCCGCCACGCAGTCTTTCGGATGATGTTTGGGGCAGCAAGAGTAGCTGGGTCGACGTACATTGTGAAGCCACATGACTCAGACATGATCCTGGCGGTGGCCCTATGGTTTCCGCCGGGGACGAACATGATGGGGACGTCAGTGCTTTCCACATGTTGTCAGCAAACATCCGCTGACAGTTAACGTTATCCACTTCTAGCGAAGAGCAAAGAAAGCAAGGCTTTGATCAGTTCATGGAGTCCGTGAGGCCGGAGGTGAAGAACTGGTGGCTAAGCGAGGTGCGTCTTAGGACTGTTCAACGCGGCGTTGTCTCCCTTAGAATTTATCTACAGTACCCCAAAGACCTCAAAAAGGCAGAAGATATGTACGGTCAAGATGTACGGTCCCCTTTCATGACTGTGTTACGCGTCCGGCTGAATGTGCCTTCATAGGGCATTCTCAATAGCTGGTGGGCGAATATCGTCGCTACTGATCCCACTCACCAAGGCAAGGGATACGGCAGCATGGTTGTACGTGCTGGGATGCAGCGGGTATGTTCAAAGCACAGTTTTGCGGCCCACTTACAACGAGCTGTGTCAAACAGGGCGTAGAAGATCAGGCTGTTGTGGCACTAGCGACCCCCAACCCCTCCATCGTAAGTAGGATATGTATCTGTCTGGTTAGACACTCATGGTCTTGCAGATCGACTGGTACATCCACTTGGGTCTGAAACGCATCGGTTCGATCGACTTTGTGGGCCCGAAGGTTGAACGGCAAGTGCGGTTCGAGGGGACCTACTTCCGCTGCGATGACCCAGAGCGCCACGTTTAGCAAACTTCGTCAATGTCGTTTGCTCGGTGTCCGCCTAAATGTTACAGATCGTTCTAACGAGGAAAACCGTCATTGCGAACCTGTGCAGGCTGCGCTGAGTTAAGGCGAGAAAGAACTAGCCTCGCACCAAGGAACGGAAGTCAACACATGTACCATTGACACTCAATTCTACGAAAACTACACTTAGACACTATACCCTCGTCGCATCGATACCGTGCAACTATTCTGGGCCCATAAATCGGTGCCGATGCTGATATTTGACTCCCATTAACTCCGCTCCAGGTGCTGGGCGCGCATCATGTAAGGGTTCGGCTGCATATATAAAGTCGGATTCTCTCTAAACACCTGCGGGTTACGGCATAGTATCCGCGTTACTTCCGGAATCTCTCTCACCGCATCACTCATGGCTACCCAGCCTGCAGTCCGTCTGCGTATACTTGACAATCCCACAGGTACGCTTCTTCGCGATGATCGTCCCGAGCATGCTCATCAGCTTAACCTTGTCCAGACGAGCTGATTGAAAAGGCGTGACAACTTGCGTTCGGGCTTTCGCAAATGGTGGGGCTGCCATTTTAACTTAGCTCGCTCATACCCGACACTCATTGTTTCCTGTTCACACTAGGCACCGCACTACGAGCAATGACGGGCGGCGACACGAGCCTCCTACCTTCAGCCTTTCGCATGATTTTCGGCGCTGCGAAAGTGGCAGGGATGATTTATGTCGTGACCCCGCACGACTCGGACGATATTCTCGCAACGGCTCTATGGTTTCCGCCAGGGACTGATATGAACGGGACGTGAGTACATTCTTGTATAATAGCCACTCTTCCAACATTTTGACTTCCGTATGTCACAAGAGAACAGCAGAGAGAGCAAGGATACAACCAGTACATGGCGAACCTTGACCCTGTGGTTAAGGACTGGTGGCTGACCGAGGTATGCGCCGGAGCTCATCTATGCACCACCGTAACTCCAACTTGGAGACCCTTGTGTAGTTCGCGGAAGGACACAAAATAGTCGATGAGATGTACGGCAAAGACGTAAGTTGCTTTTCTTGATATACAACTCAATATCTCAAGTGACTGCCCTGTCCGTTTAGGTTGCAACAAACAGTTGGTCGGCCGCCATCATAGCTACCGACCCCGCTCACCAAGGAAAAGGCTATGGGGCGATGCTGGTCCGCGCAGCGATGCAGCGAGTACGTGGATAGCTAAAATACGATTTCAAAAATGCACCTCAACTATGATTACAGGCTGCGGAGGATAAGGCAATCGTCACTCTTGGGACGTCTAACCAGGCAATTGTGAGCACTTGTCATGTTACTAGCGGGTTGAAGACAACCTCATTCTTACATAGGTTGAATGGTACATCCGCGCCGGATTCAAGACCATCGGCACGTTCAAGTATGCAGGACCAAATGTGGGGCAGGAGATTGGATTCGAGGGACATATTTTATTTGTGAGGACCCCGAGAATCACTCGTGAAAGGACAATAAAAATACCTGTCATTATCCCGCCACGACATGATTCTGAGCACTCGTAGCGAGCGGGAGCCGACCATATACACGTGTATTATGCGCTATAGTGGATGCGACCATAGTACAACGCCACAATGTCTCTGATTACCACAATAGAAATGTCAAACGGTATGAGGGACTATCACCACTGTAGCCTTCTTGATTTGTTCTCTTGAGTCTTGACGGGCACATACAGACAACTGGGCAAGCTATCCATAGGTGTTGTGGAAGATGCCAAGGATGGTTAGGATGGTAGATGTCAGCGTCGTCCCGATTTGTGCTCGGGCGAACATGATGACAGCGAATAAGTAATAGAGTTAACGTCCATCGCAAACTCTTTCTCGAGGTTGGGCGAGTTCTGTGCTGTGCTACCCGTTCGGAAGGGTCAAAATGTCCTTTCATGTACCCGGAGTATCCATAGTTAACCTGATGAGGTCCAGATCTCCAAACGGTACAGTAGATGGGTTGCTCCAGGCAAGACGAGTCGTTCGTAAGGCTATCGGGTATACCTGAGCATATACGCTGGTAAGAACGAGTAGCTTTCATGACAATCAGTAAGCACCAATAATGACAGACCTGCTTTCATTCTCGATGGCCGGCTTGTCCAATACCCAGCTCCTCAGTGAGTGGGCGTTTATTCGTGGAGCTCTGCAATGCGAGCTTCTTTCCAGCTTCGCATTCGGTCTTCCAGGTGATCACGCATGTTATCCCAAGCTGGAGGTCTAATAAGCAATCACCTCATTATTAGGAGAACATGCGCCTGCACGTACCACGCTCAGTCAACTCCGTATTTCGCTTGACTTCATCCTCGCGACGGAGCTTGCGGTATTTGGGTGCCATGAGATCGAGCTCTCCTCCCCAGCCGATCTCTCTCAGCTTCTGCACAATGCTGGATCATGACCAAATGAGTAACATACGCCATCGTCGCAGTGAAAAGTTTGCTCACGCATGCAGCCGCTGTTCTCTGACTTCTTGCAGTTTCTGTAACCGATCATCTGTCCATGTGGCGTGCCAACTTGCGCCTGCCTTAGCAAACTGGTAGATTACCAGCTTAAGCTTAAAATATGCAGAGATTATCAGTGAGCGTAGCGGCCTACCTCCATAATGGCCTTGTTCTTCTCCTTCTTCTGTTCGAGCTCTTGCAACGTCATATGGTCAAATACCTCCGTCATCCGTTCTATGTCGCTATTGAGATGCCAATGAGTCCCTTTAGTAGCCCTCTCTGCAACACCTTGTGAGATTTGCGAAGAACATTGTATATATGCTGAGCTCACCGCGAGTGCACGGAATCAGCATGTCATCGCAGAGCCAGCTGAACACCCCACTCCATTTTCGGCACCTGGTAAGGCTGAACCAACTGCTATTCAGCAGTCAAAAACTCAAGAATTTGCACATAGTGTACGCACTACTTGTGCCTGCATGACGGGCAGTACTTCACACCCAGCTCCCACCAGATGATCTGCGTGTTAGGCTTGAGGCATTCCTGTTCCTCGGAGACGAATCGGTCAATCACCGAATTCCACGTACTGAAACGAGTTCAACGCACATTACAGGTGGTATCAAAGGCCAGCCTGGCGTATTCAGGCTCGCTCAGATGCTCAGGAAGCTCAGGGGAGGCCATCGACGTTCCTTCGAGCTGCTCTCCACATTGGCGCGGCCGACCGAACCATTAGGTACTGTCTGAATCGTTTGCTCGTACGAGCAAGGTTTAGTAGGTCAAGAGGAGCGAGATGACTCATTATCTAGCGCATAGTTTAGTATTACTGGGCCATCTGGACATCGAGCAGGCCTCACCTCAATAATGATGTCGAGCGGCATGTCGAGCATGTGCTGTAGGCTGCCTCGCAATCTGCGGCGAACAGGGAGGGGTTCATGTCTAGCTTTCTTTCCATTCGCGGCTTTCCGAAAGGTTTTGCGTATCGTCATACTTTAGAGTGGAGGCAATCCCACTGACCACAGTGAGGGAGGTTGCAGACAAGTTACGCGCCGGTGGCGGCGGATATCCAGATTCTCATGAAGGAAAGCGGATCAATTGATGCGCCCATTGGCGCTTGCACTTTCACTCCCTTGATCGGTACCGTTACTCAATTGGCGACCGAATTCATCCGAATGGATGTTAGACTCCGGCCAAGAAAAATACTGTGCTTTGTGCCTTACTGTACATCAAGTTACACTAAAGGGTCATCTTCAGAAGTCACAGAAATCACCCCATGTACGTTCCAGATGCAGTTTTGCCTGGTCAGTCAGATTGTCTATAGTTTTAGGCTTGATCAACGTCACAGCGGTCATATGGGCCTGCTCGGCGTCCGGTGTCAGGAAGAAGTCATGGTCTTGAGGATCTATGATTTTGTGACTGCTTACAAACTCTTGGTGAGACCATGTCCAAATTGTGGTTGAAATGACTTACGACTGAAGGAGATGATCAATCATGTCCTCATGGTCGAGCTGACCGTTCTCGCAGTGACAGCAGAAATATTGACTCCAGCCGAGCTGGAACTGTCCCTCTCGCTCCCAAGCACCGTCAACCTTGGCTTCAATTTCTTTGATCCGTGTCAGGATGGCGCCCGTGATACTGAGCCACTTCACGGGACTTTTGTAGTTTGGAGGGTAGTCCATCGCCTTCTTGGCATCTGTAGAGTTGTCATGCGCGGAATAGTGTAGAAGCTGTTAGTTGGATGCTAGTCAGTCCCAGAGTTCGGCGGCTCGGAGGCCTAACGCATGAAAACGCACCGCATCGCGCCACCTGTGCACCTGTCGCGCCGACTGGTTCCCTGCAGAACAGGTCTCGCAGTAGATTCGGACGTCGAGTTTATCCATCTCTTCCCGAGTGACGGTCATCGGGTCCTGTCCACACGCGCGTATAATTTCCTCCGCTCGTCGGTGCCAGATCCCGATTTCCAACAGCTGGCACGACCACTTCGCGTAAAACGATTCCCACCTGTGGTCTATGCATGAGTAAAGGAGTGTCTTCATCACTGCGTCTGATTGCATGAACGGTCTAGTCTTCGGGTAAAGACAGTCGTGGGCTAGAATTCCAGGGTATTGCGGCGGCAGCTTTAGCCCGTCTATATCGACGCATTCCTGGGCACAGTCCGTGCATGTGAAGACGACAGAGGCGAGTGAAAGAGGATCGACGTCCTGCGGGATCTTGTCCTTGAAGTAGGGCGAGCCCCGTACCATGTTCCTCAGCTGGCTGTCGCATTCTTCTTTCCAACTTGCCGCCCACTCCGGGAATCTGTCGCGGAAAGCTTCCCATGTAGTTGTCCCCATTTTTTCAGATCGTGGCCGACGCAGCAAAGTCCAGATTTCAGGACGACACAGCAGATCTCCAGCCCGTGGAAGAACGCGCTTGTCAGGCTGTCTGCCATACCGGTTCTTGTACACCCGTATAAAGGAACTACACCTTGCGTGCACGAAGTCGATGCGATTTGACAACACGTCGCGGTGTGACAGAGGCATTGGTTTGGGCGACTGGCTGACGACCCAGCGGGACAGCTCAGCCTCGTGGAGCAGTTGAATACGCGCCTGCATCCGTTTCCGCATGAAATCTTCTAGCGTATCCCGCATATTGTTCCAGGCTAACGTTCCAATGAGCGATAAAAACCAATGGGATGACGATATAACAGAGAACGTGCCACGCTCGGTTAGCTCTGTATTGCGTCTGACGTCATCCTCTTGACTGAGCCTTTTCATATTTAGGGGTCATGAGTTCCAGTTCCGCTCCCCATCCGATGTCTTTTAGTTTTTGCACAATGCTGCAGACAGTGAAGTTAGCGGACTCGATTCCGGCCTCAAGATTGATTCGTCTTACGACTGCAATCGCCGGTCCCGCACTCCTTGAAGCTCCTGGAGCCTGTAGTCTAGCATCGACGCGTGCCATTTTGCAGCTGCATCGGCGAACTGTGCTGAACCGATTAGCTCATATACGGTGTATTACACGATCAGAGATAACAAACCTCTTGCAGAGTCTTGAATTCCTGCTTCTTGCGTTCGATGTCTTGATCGGTCAAGTGTTTATACTCCCCTTTCATGCGATCAATATCGCTATTTAGATGCCAGTGAACAGCTTGTGTAGATTTGACTGGTAGATTACTTCTCAGTCGCCGTCATGGAGTGAAATAAGTCATACTCACCGTGAACGTAAGGAATCAACATATCGTCGCAGCGCCAGTCGAACACCTTGCTCCATTTCCTGCACTTTGTGAGGCTACGTGGTGTAGCCGCTGCCGATGAGTATCCTGTTCTTGAAAGACTCAAACGCACCTACTTCTCATCCCTGCACTGCGGGCAGTATTTCACACCAAATTCCCACCAGATAATCTTCGTGTTTGGTCTGAGGCATCCCTGTCGTCCGGCACCAATCGTACACACCGGTCAGCCTAAAAGGTTGGACGTGCATATGCGTGCGGTGTCAACGTACATAACAGGCGCCGTCTAGCGCCAGCCTTGCATAGGCTGGTTCGCTCAGATGTTCAGGAAGCTCAGGAAGGCCTTTCACGTTCCGCCGAGCTGCTCTCCACATAAGTGCGGCAGAGCGAACCATAAAGAACTGTCGGAACCGTTTGTCCGTGCGCGCTAGATTGAGCAGGTCCAGTGGATTCAAGTGACTCATAATCTATTTACGACATCAGCGGAACCCCAGAGACTGGGTTGTCGGGACAAACGCACCTCAAAGATGATGTCGAGAGGCATATCAAGCATGTGCTGGAGTTGGCCCCGCATTCCGCGATGAGAAGGGCGAGCTTGAGCTTCGTTCTCATTTTCTGGCTGGCTGTCTGTTTTCTGTGGGACTTTGCGTCTTGCCATTTTGCGCGGCGGAGGAGATTGTGAGGACTGATTGTAAAGGTTCGACGAACGTCCAACGTCGGGTTGTAGCCGAAGTTCAGGTTGAGACGCGTCCGAGGTGGCCAGTTGTGATGGCGTCATGGCGGATCAACTGATGCGCAATCAACGGTTAACGCCTGGCTCAGCGCGACTTCGGGCCATTTGCCCCTCTGGTAGTCGGTTTTTGTTACTACTGCTGAAAGGCGGGAAGAGCGTGTTGTAGTAGCAATCTGCGACTTTGCGCAGCAGTTTGAGGTGGGAAAAGAAGACACGCCGCATGAGCCTGCCCATGCTTCGTCGGTTTTCAACTTACTATTAGTACAGTTGGATTCATAGTACTGACATACCGTAGTAATATTGCAAAATATAATGGGAGGAGAGTCTGTAAAATTGAATTGGAGTACAACCTAGAAATCGCAGATGTCCCCCCATCCATGTTTCAGGTGCAATCTCGCCTGTTTGTTCAATTCCTCCACGGGCTTGGGCTTGATTAATGTGACCGCACTGATACGTGCTTGTTCAGCATCTGCAGTCATGAAGAAATCATACTCTCCAGGCTCCTGAATCGCATGCCTACCACACAAATGCTACTCCTGCACGGGCCTGAACCATGTAAGAGAATTAACGTACGAGTCGAGTAGATGGTCCACAACATCCTCGTGGTCGAATGGTCCCTCAGCACAATGACCGCAGCTATAGTGACGCTCATCTGGCTGGAAGCGGCCCGTGCGTTCCCAATCGCCATCCACCTTGGCCTCAATCTCCTTAATCCTCGTGATCACGGCTCCCGACATGCTGAGCCACTTCACGGGAAACCTGAAATCTGGGGGTGGGTCCAGAGCTCTTCCGACATTGAGAAGGCAGTCGTGGGCGCAATAGTGCAGAAACTGGATATCCACACCGGTCAGTTGCTGCATCGGATTAGAGCCTTAGAAAGAATGCACACCGCATCTCGCCACCGATGCACTTGCCGCGCGGAAGCTTCGTTCTCTGTGCTACAGCCCTCACAGTATATCCTGACGTCGACTTTGTCCATCTCGTCCCTAGTGACCGTCATCGGGTCCCGGCCGCATGCGCGGATGATGTCGACAGCCCGCCGGTGCCATATCCCGACGTTTAGTGGCTGACACGACCACCGCGCATAGTGCCGCAACAAGCTATCTTTACAAGCCCACACAACACCGCTCATCACGATGTCCTTCTGAGTGAACGGTCGAACCCGTGGATAGAGACAGTCGTGTGCAAGGATCCCGGGGTAATGTGGGGGAAGCTGCGGGGCCCCTAAGTCGACGCAGTCGCCCTCGCAACTTGTGCACGTGAACACGACGGCAGCGAGCGACAGAGGATCCACGCCCTCCGGGATCTTGTTCTTGAAGTAGGGCGAGTTCTGCACCATGGTGCGCAGTTGTTCGTCGCATTCACCCTTCCACTGGGCCGTCCATTGAGGAAAGCGCTCGCGGAGGAGCTGGAACGTCTTGTCGTCCACCCGGACGGTGTACGGCCGGCGAAGCAGACTCCAGACCTCGGGACGATAGAAGAGGTCAGCGGCGCGTGGCAGGACGCGTTTGTCAGGCTGTTGACTGTACCAGCGCATATACACTTGTGTGAATGATTCGGCCCTCTTTATTGAAAGCTTCATGCAATCGTAATAACTGATGGTTTCCGGTATTTCGAGCGGAGGATCTTTGACCCAACGTGAGAGTTCATTTTCGACAATCCCCGCAAAGCGGTCGCTCCTCCACTGCCGCATTCTATCTTCCAGATCATCGCGCATGTTGTCCCATGCTAAGAGCTATATGAGCAACAACATGCCGGCGTAGTGGGATAGCACAGTACATACCGCGCTTAGTCAACTGGGTATTTCGCCCTACTTCATCCTCACGGCGGAGCCTGTCGTACCTCGGTGCCATCAAATCCAGTTCAGGCCCCCACCCGTGTTCTCTGAGCTTCCGCACAATACTAACGGGTATGGAATGAGCTGCGTTCCGTACGGTTACGGAAGAGATGTTGCTTACGCATGCAGTCGCTTGTCCCTGACGTCTTGCAGTTTTTGCATACGGCCATCCGTCCAACTGGCGTGCCATTCAGCACTCGCCTCGGCAAACTAGAAAATCGCATACGCGGATCAACACAAGTGAGCGTAACATGCATGCTGTACTGCTAGCGCACCTCCATAATATGTTTGACTTGTTCCTTCCTCTGCTCAATTTCTGGCGCGGTCAAACGGTCATATTCTTCCGTCATTCGTTCGACGTCGCTGTTCAGATGCCAATGAACCGCTTGCGTAGCCTTTTCTGAAGACTCTCGTAAAGCTCTCCGCATTACTCTAACATATACAAAGAGCTTACCATGGGTAAAGGGGACGAGCATGTCGTCACAGGACCAGCTGAACACGCCCTTCCATTTTTTGCACTTTCTGAGGCTGCAACAATAGTCAACACGACGCTGAATTCAAGGAGCCTATCAACCATACCATTCACATCTACATGCAGGGCAGCACTTCACGCCCAACTCCCACCAGATGATTCGTGTGTTCGGTCTAGAGCACCCCTGTAGTAAGAAAACGCGTCGGGAGTGTCTGTTAGCAAGGAGTATAGGCTGCAATAGCGTGGTTGACGCACGTAACACGCGGTGTCAAAGGCCAGTCGTGCGTACGCCGGTTCGCTCAGGTGCTCGGGGAGATCAGGCAAGACCTTCTACGTTCCTCCGCGCTGCTCTCCACATAGGTCCAGCCGAGCGAACCATCAAGAATTGCCAGAAGCGTTTGCTCGTGCGCGCGAGATTGAGTAGGTCTATTGGCATCATATGGCTCATAATCTATCTTGTATGTTCAACACAGTATCTCGATATCAGCGGTCGGGCCCTCCGGCGCACCTCGATGATCACGTCGAGAGGCATGTCGAGCATGTGCCGCAGGCTGCCGCGCACTTTACGGCGAACAGGTAGAAAATCTTTGGCCTCATTTTCAGGATTACTAGCAGTCTTCTGAGAGGCTTTGCGCCTCGCCATAGTTTGTAACGGAGCAAATTGGTGGAGATGGACGAAAGGTGCCGGTAAGTTGTAGATGCAGGTTCAGTTGCTTAGCGTTCGGGTTGGAGCGTCCGTCACGGTGGCGCTGGAGGGCTGGCGGATCAATTTGATGCGCAATCAACATACGGCGCCTGGTTCTGGCCATGGACGCCGCCGCGCTCAGGCTCAGCTCAGGCTTGTGAAGATTTCAGTATATTAGTAGCGAAAATGAGTAGTACAACGATGTATATGTAGATTATCCACCATAGGGATATCAATGACGAACGTAAATGATGGAGACCGGAAAAAGAAAGAGATTATAGTGTCTGAATCGCGGGCGAGGTCGGCCGATGTAAGCAATATCGCAAAGTCGGTAAGTTATGAGGACCTAATTATAATATAATTGGTGTAAGGAAGTGTCAAAGCATGACAGGAGATATGGGGACATCTCGGGGAGGGCGTGTACGCTGTGGAAAAACCGAGCAACAAGTCACTCATGCTAAAAGTCACAGAAGTCCGCCGTGGCTTGTCGAAACCTTGCACGCCAGGAGTCGGATAGGTTCCGTACACGGACGACATGCTTCACCAACGTAATCGGGCGCACCATACACAGATCTTCGTCCGGCGTTCTATACCAATTGAGTACCTTGATATCCGTCAGGGCAATCTGGTGCCTACTCGACCAATGTGAGAATCGTAGGTTACAATGAATGTTGAGACTCACGAGAAACGGAGGTGCTGTTGTATTCCCGGGAAACTTTTCCCGTATTGCTTTTTGCTCATAGAGCAGTGGGCACAAAAGTACCAGGGTTTCTGGTCGTTTAGATTTGAGTACAACTGGTCGTAATGTGCGTCCGCGGCAGCCTCGATTCTCTTTATCTTCTCCACGACAGGACCGTCCATACATCTCCATTCGAGCACATGCTCAATCCGGAGAGGTGCTGGGAAATGTGTCCACCAGTGTTCGAACTACCAGGCCTCCCATCAGTTAGAACTTAGGCGCATGCCAGTCACGAACAGAGTACGCACCGCATCTCGCCAGCACATCACCGTCCTTTGCCCGCTGCTGTCCCCGTCACATGTTTTGCACCACATCCTAGCCGGAATATGGTCCATGGTATATCTCGTCGTGGTCATCGGGTCTTGTCCGCATGCTCTGACAACTACCGCTGCTCGTCAGCTCCACGCTCCAATCTCGAGATTCATGGATGACCAGCTCCAGGACAGCATCCTCGCATGGTAAGCATCGTAATCCTCGGAAGAGTAAGCAGCATTAACCGGCACAAGGGCTTCATCGGAGGGATAATGGTAGGTGCACAAGCACTCGTGTGCCAGCAGTGACGGGTAGGCCGGACACGGTTTCTTGCATTTCGTGCAGGTGAAGACCACGGAGGCAAGCTCGAGCGGGTCGAGCGTGTTCGACTGGATCATTCCTCTGAATTGCTCAGAGGTGTGCAGAATATGAAGAAGCCGCGCCCTGCACCCTTCCCGCCATTCTAAGGCCCACAGCGGAAAGTAATGCTCTCCAAACGTGTCGTCGAGTCGCCATTGCTGATCCGCGGGCTGATGAAGTAGGTTCCATATATCGACACGCTTCATTATGTCCCACACTCGCGGAAGGACGGTCTTGTCCGGCTGCTGAATGTACCAGTTTCGGTACAGCTGGATGACAATCGCAGATCTCTCGACGGCTGCTGAATGTTGCTCAATGGCGAGGCGTTGGTCCAGCATTTCTTCCATGAACTCTACCATACGGTTCTCGATATTGCGCCATACTATGCACGAACATTAGCATTTTTATAGATAGCGCAGGGGAGTTCATACCCCGTGGTGTGAGGTCTTTGGGCTGCTTAACGTCCGGATGGTCCCTGAGCGCCTCAAAGTCAGGAGACATTGTTTGCAGCTCGTCTTGCCAACCCAGTTCGCAGAGCTTCTGTATGATACTGCACAGATATAAATATATCAGCTTCCCCAGTAGACAGGAAGTGCAGCGCAGATAGAAACATACGCATTCAAACGGCGTAGCCTGACTTGATCTAGCTCGTACTGGCGGGAATCTTCCTTCTGTGCTTGCCAGTCCTGCATGATGAACGAGAACTATAAACCGTCAAAAATCCACGTACATCTTCACGGTAGCATATCTCCACTTACATCCGCTATGGCCACAAGCGAAGCGCGATGAGCTATAATCGCCTGTTCGTCGGGGAACGTCCCCAGGAACTGGTGAACGCGCTCAACGTTGGCAAGCTGATGAAGAGTACGCTGTTTGGTATCGTCTAAATGCCTTATCAATCAGACTCCATGAACAATGGCACAAGAAAATACCCACCCCATACAGCGGCGACCGTGTCCAGACATGATGTAGTATAGGATGGGCCGAGCGTGCACCCACAGCACTCAAATACCCTGGGCGAGAAATCAGGCAATGACGCTTGAAATTTCAAGAACGCCCATCCTTACACATTTGGTTCGCAACGACGACAATATCGCGCTCCAAACGACCAGTAGACACTCTTAATGTTCGATGTGAGACAATGCTATGGCCATCTCAATTATTAGCTAACACTAAACGTTCAGATCAAAATGGCTTGCTTACGTGGCAGTGATTAGAGAAGACAAGATTGGTGTGCTGGGGCTCGCTCAGGTGGGCGGGGCATTCCGGCAGGTCTTCCTCGTTCTCGCGGGCGGTTTTCCACATCGGCGCAGCGGAACGAGCCATGAGGAAGGCACGAAAATCTTTCGTCGTCCGCGAGAGGTTCGAGAGGTCGAGCGGGAGAGGTACTTCAATACCTGCGGCGTAACGTCTTGGCGTCGCGTCTTTACGCGTCGAATGTAGTCTGCTCACCTCGATGATAACGCCGACCGGCATGCCCGGTAAATTCTCTAAGCCCCCTCGCTTGCCTCGTGCTTTCCGCCACCTCCACACCCGGTATTCCATCTCAGCCTCCTCCTCGGCCGTGCGTGACCTTTTCCGCGGGTTAGGCATTTTATAGGGGTTGGGGAAGAGGGTAAGAGTAGACGTTGGGCGCCTCCGAGTCTGCACGCTAATGGATCACGGTCACGCTTTGCGCTGCACGCGAATATTTGTGTTTAGGGCAGGCCTTGCTCGACTCGCAAGCCAGCATGCAGCGCTGTCTTGACCTTCGTCTACATGTTTTGTGATTTCTATTTGAGGAGGTGTTCCATGCTCGATAAATGTGATGGTGAATTCCCTTGACAATACGTTCTCGCATTGGTACAAGGCTCTACACCGGCTCACGCCACGCCCCAAACCTGAGCGGCTCGCAAGACCACGGCAAACGCAACGTCCCGCCTCCGGCAGCCTCAGTCATGATGGCCAGGTCCGTACTGCTACTGCGCGTCAGATGCGTCGTCTCCGCTGGCCGGTAGAGGCAGTCGTGCGCGATCACCGCCGGGTACGGCCGCGAGAGCGCGCATTTCGTGCACAAGAAAATGGCAGAGGTTAATACGAGGCCCCGCACATTGTCCCTGTAATCTGGTGACTTTTTCACGAGATTTTCCAGCTGCTTTTCGCACCGCACCGTCCAGCTGCCTGACCACAAGCGATATAGGGGACTGTTGACCGAAGGGAGAGCCTCGCTGTGTGCTCCTTGTACAGGGGCTTGGACACGATTAGTCGCAGGCTGTTTGAGCTCCCCGCGTATGGCTGCCCAGCTCATTACATCCACCGGCCGGGGAAGAAAGGAACTGTAGGATTGTCGGGATTGCCAACTTTGATAGGCTCTGATGAGGTGGCGGCACCTCAACCGCAGTTGAGCAATACGCTGCTGCCTGACATGTTCCATGATATGGTGAACGGAGTCCTTAATGTTCATCCACACTACGAGAATGAACGTCCAAACAATGCAGTGGATAGAGATACGTGAACGCACTTCGATCCGTGAGGTCTTTCGCTTGACCGACAGCAGGACAGCGGGCGATCATAGCTAGGAATTAATACTCCAAGCTCTTCCTCGTAACCGAGCATTTTTAACTTATCGACGACACTTTTATCAAAAATATTAGTGTCGGTTTTCTTGAAAATGCCTCGACCGCTTACGCATTTATACGGCACCACCTCACGTCTTCGAGTGCCTGTCGACGCGCGGCTTCCCGTTCACGGTGCCAAGTTTTGCAAACTTCAGCGAACTAGAGGGACACAAATGTGAGCATTTACCATTGCTAGTATATGCTAAACCTATACACACTTTCATGATCCCATCGATGTATCGCATATGTCTCGCCTTAAGCTCTGGGTCCCATCCTGCCCGCGGATGTAGCGCATGCTGTATTTCTTCGGCTTGAGCAATCTCAGGAGCGTGATGATAGTAACACTCGTTCTCCTCGTCTAAGCTGGAGAATGAGCTTAATGAATGATGTAAGAATAACGTGGCCCACAGAATATATATGTAAGGATGCCGTCCCTACAATCGCCCGAGAAGATGCACTGAAAGAAATCGCATTTGACGAACCTAGAAAATGTACCATAAGCAAAAGTGGCATGAAAACTACGCATTTGGGGCACTAACATCTCAGTTTTACAGTCGCGGCAGTACCGGGCTCCGAATTCCCAGTACACGGTCTTCGTGTTAGGTTTAGAGCAGCCCTGGTAGAGTTCAGCCATCTTTTGATACGATCCCGCCAAGGCAGCTTGACGTACGTGGCAATGCGTGCCAAACAGCAAGTTGACAAAAGCCGACTCACTGAGGTGAGGCGGACGGTCTGGGATCCCCTGGGCGTTCATGCGAGCCGTTCTCCAAAGAGACTCGGCGGAACGTGCCAGGAGGAAGTGCCAGAAGTACCTGGTCGTCCTCGCAAGATGCAGGAGGTCAACCGGCTCGAGGTGTTTCATTATCTGCTTTCACAGGTCAGCAAACCAAATTTCAGACGCGGTCTGCATCCATTCACTCTGACCTCTACGACGATGTCCACGGACAGGTTCGGCAGCCTCTCCAAGCCTCCTCGTGCGCCTCGCACTCGCCGCTGCTTCTGTGGCTGGCATTGGGGCTGTGGGCCATCTGCCTTCATTGCGGATTTCTTGTGCCGCACGGGCATGGCGGAGGGGAAGAGGTCTACTCGAAAAGGAGCCAAGGTCGAGGTGTCGCTTCGTTAATTGCTCGCGGTCACCAAGCGATGTGAACGCGTAAATCGGAGTTTAGGGCAAGTCGCATCGTATTACTGGATTATCCATGACTTTTCCGCGGCGGCGCTTATTATTACCGACTTGAACGTGCTTGCGGATAGCCGCACTCTGCTTTACCGCGCCAAGTATACTTCCTCCAGTCTTCGTTCTCTGATATTGCCTGGCAGAAGTGGTGCGTCATTGTGACCTGAGACTATGTTCGAACCAGTTCGAGGCGGAACGAGAGGAGGGCAAGCCGAGTTCAAGTGGGCAGACGTCTCAGCAGACAAAGATCGAGAGGTACGCTCGAGTTCTCCACGCTCCTCCACACGGACGCTTACATGAACGCATATCTCCTGTAGAACTATCTTGGGCATAGTATCAATGCTCCGACCGGTCGCTGGCAGAAGAACAAGGACGTTCATTGGTACTCGCGAGACAAGAATGATTCCGAGGAAGCCAGGTTGGAAGAGATTAGGAAGATCAAGGAGCAGGAGGCTGAAGCTTTGTCGGCCGCACTGTGAGTATAGAATGACACCGAGAGTGATGATTTTTGCTGACTTGTGAACCAGAGGATTCGCCACCGGAGCCAAGCCCGGGACTTCCAGCGCAACGGGTGCGCCCACCACTGGCGCAAACTCTGTCGCTGTCGCTGGTAGCGCACCACCGAACTTGGAGCACGACGCGGAGAAGGAAGAGAGGCGACGGCGGAAAGCCGAGCGCAAGGAGGAAAAGAGGCTGAAGAAGGAGGCGAAGGAGAAGCGCAGGGCCGAGCGTGGCGACAGGAGGCACGGCGACCAGTCCCGCTCGAGGTCGCGATCGCCTGTGCGCCGGCATCGAGAGCGCGACGACGAGCCCGTGAGCCGCCACCGCTCCCGGACACCTCCACGCAGGAAGCCAAGTCCGAGCCCTTACGACCACGAAGCGCGCGAGCGGGAGCGAGAGCGAGACAGACGGCGGTGGGAGGAGAACGCACGTCGTGAGCAACCGGGAGCATCACGATGGGGGCGCAACTGAGGTCTTGGGATTTACTTGTGGTGTCGCAAACATGTGTGTGCATTCTTCACCTCCGATTCAACACCCTACACAGCATACAAAATTGCCATGATTTATTAGATTTGCTTCCTACGAGGGTCCTCGATAAATGCGTTCCCGTACTGTCTCGATTTGCAGCCCAGGCGTGATATATGGCTACGGAGTGGTGCCCACGACGGCGATGGGGACGAAACACGGACACGACACTGTCCGGGTTCATTGGTGCAGCTGCAGGCAGCGAACGCTCCTCCCTTCCGGCGCCACAGCTCGCCTTCATATGGTCAAATCTCCATACTCTGTTCGCCGCCCAGGCGTGGAAAGATGAGAAGCACTTCATCCGTCAACGCTCTGCAGCGACCTGATTTTCCCATTGCGCCCTTCTCCGATCCTCTGCGGGCTCTGTACGTGTTAATGCACAGCGTGGGCAGATCGCGGACGCCATTGGGACCCACAAGACGCTACTGGCATCATATCGAAGTCATCGAGGCTCGAAGGTGTCATCGCAGCAGCTCTGGCGCTGTACGGCTACTCAAGTCTCAAGGCACGGCGTGTCAAAACTTCAAGTAAAGATTGCGTGAAGACTCGCCCGGGAAGATTTTACTTGTCAGCTCACGCAAACTAGCTGGAGTCGTACCTGTTCCATTTGTCTTCGGCCTCGAGGACGGTGTCCGTCGTGCCAATGAAGCTTCTTCCGTCGTGCGGAGGACGTCTCCTTCCGTCTGCGCCCCCGTGTACACGTTTACGCCATTTCCACGCCGCACACCCGACCGCGAGCGCGCTGGCGCAGCCGCGTTGCTAGACACATCCCAGCCGCCTCCGCCAATATCGCACATCGCCCTGCGGGGCATGTCTCTCGACTGCGGGGTGATATCCGGCGTCCCATTCGCGCTAGTCGCGCGCTGTTGCAAGTTTCAGCATGCATTATTCAAGGGCCGCACGGGCTAGGGGGCCTCGAGTCTCGGACGTCCTGCGGGCGTGCCCGCGCCGCGTTCCCGTGTCCCGACGTCGGCATGCAGGGCTACACCGCAAACGCACGACACTAGTGCGCACCCACTCTGCGCTCCGGGTCTACGTGCGCGGGACGAGGCGGCGACGGGTGCGCGCTCGCCCGCCGGCATGCTCAGCGACATTGCACCCAGGGTCGTCCGCGCCCGTCGAGCGAACGCTACTTCATCGCGAGGCGGCCCGCCGCGGATGGATGGCTTACCCAAATTATAATCTCACTTACTGTTTCAGCGTCGCGCGGAGCGCCCGCCGCAGCGGAACGCGCCCGCCAGCGATGGCCGGAAGTGCAGCCGGTGGCGACGAGGTGTCAGGGTGTCTGGCAACTGTTGGTAACGCGGCTGTCTTCTTGGCGCAACTTCCGCCCCCGCTGAGGCGAGCCCGTGCGGCGGGGCGCCGCCGGGCCCTCGGGCAGGGTGCGCACGCGACCGAGACGGCCGGGCGGGGGCTGGGCGCTGGGCGCGTCGTCGTGGTCGTCGTCGTGCGGGTCGCGTGCGTCGGGCAGGGCTGCACCGCATGGCCAAATGCGCCGGCGGCCGTGCCCGTGCGCGCGATGTCCAGCAAGGTTCGCGTCGCTCGCGCGAAGCTCGATGCAGCCGCGATCGGGGGCCCGCGCGTGCACGCCGCCGCCGTGGCGCCGGATCGCTGGGCCGCGGGGGCGCCAAGGTGTCGGGGCGTGACGCAGGCCGAGAGCAGCGCGGCCGTGTCGACTCGCGCATTTCGCATTTCGCCAAAGCGGGCCTAGCGTCGTCTGCCCGCCCGCGGCGGGGGTAGAAATACGGACGGGCTTCTGCGCAGGCGGCGACACCTCTTCGCCTGCTTCTCTGCACCTTCGCGCGATCGGCGTTCGTCGTACCTGTCTTAATCAATATACGAGGCGCATATACTGGGCTGTCCTGCACCTCGGTTGCGTGACCAGACGAGACCCTTTGTGGCCGCAGAGATATATAGGCCCTCCCGAGACAGGCTCTCCTCCCAACTCCAACACTACCGCCTCTCCGTATATTCTGCCATGGCCTCCTTCGTCGGCATGCCCATCTTCCTCGACGACTCCACCGGCGACATCACGAGCTCGGACTACGTCGAGTACTACAGCCGGATGTCGTACAGCATCCGCTGCACAAAGCGCACCAGTGAGACGGCCGCTTATGTCCTTTCCGACACGAACGCCTCCGCCGGGCGGGGCGGCGTCGTCATCCCGGTCGCCTTCTTCGCGTTCGGACCGAGCAACAGCCTGGGCTCCGTCAAGTACGGCCAGGGCGCGCACATCCCGATGGACCAGTATCTGGCCAAGGCGGGACGCAGGTGCGCACATCCATCTGTGCCCATTGTACGGTTTTGCATCAGACTGACATGGCGTGCGTTCAGCTCCGCGCGCAAGTTCGCTGGCTCGGACGGGCAGGATTACCGGTGGTCGTACCTCGGCAGCCGCGACTGCGAGTGGAAGGTGCGTGTCTCAGATAAATTATGATAGCCCTGGGCCACGGCTGAGCGACGCCGCGCGCAGTGCACGAACAGCAGCGGCTACGAGGTCGCTGCGTACTACACCGAGGCGCAGACGCCGCAGAGCGGGCAGGCGGCGACAGGCAGGCAACTGTACATCGCCGAGGGCTCGCAGCACCTCGCGGGCGGTACGTCTCGCGTTTCGCTGCGCCGGAGACATCTGCTAACGCCTCAGTCTGTGTACAGAGCTGCTCACGTCACTCATTATCATGCGCCACATCCGCAAGTATGGATTGTAACACACTCTCACTCTTGCTAGGTCTCCCTGTCGCTCCCACGGACACTCTTGGACGTTTCTTGCCGCTCTAACCCTACGGCTCCGCATCGCGTAATACTGTCACGTCTGCCTGTGCTCTTCCCTGTATACTGTTCCAGGTAATCTGTACGCCATGTTCAACCAAGTAAATAGTTTTGTGTACCGTATTGTACTTTACGTCGCCTCCGTCCCTCTCGCTCTCGATCGTCGTCTACGTAGCTGCACGCAGTAATATCCTAGCCTCCTCGCTAATCAGTCGGTTTTCACCCTATCCAACGATATATTCTGATATTCCCTGCCAGTTGCTGTCAGACACCTAGCATGCCCTCGAGACCGCTAAACGACTTTAATTACATGGGCTTACAGGATGAATCGAAGGCGCGGGTGCACTGGTTGAGCACAGGCAAGGCAAGCTTAAACGCATCACCGCCGACCCGCAGCACCACGGCCCTGGCCACGGCTATCTACCGATGCCTGCGTCTTAGCGAGGCGAAGCGGGGGCAGATGCGGCGGGCAGGAGTCGAACCCTGTCGGGACCGAGGCGCAGACAGGCGCCGTGCCTGGATCGCTCCGTTGAGTCCGATCTCCGCGTCTTGCCCGCGCCAGCCAATCAGCGGCCGCGGCGGGCAGGCGCGTGTGAGCCGAGAATCTCGGAGGCACTGTCACTGTCAGCGCCAGCAGGCAGCGGGCCCGCGCCGCGCGGGCGAGTCACAGACGGGGCGCGCCTGAAAGCCAGTGAAAGGGAGGCGGGTGAGGCTTTGCTACCTTCCACCACCACCACCACCACCACCGCTACTATCCATCTGTTAGGCTGAGAGAGATGAGCACGCACCTTGCCAGCCCCACCGCCCACATCCCGCCTCTGCTCGGAGACGGACAAGGTCATTACAGGATTCACATTGTGGGGAACAGCGGTACGTCCTCCGTTTTGTAACCACCACTTCCTCCTAACACGAACACCTTTCATTCGCTCAGGAGCTGGCAAGGTTTGTACAGAGTCCTCTACAATGTCAGTATAAGTTTATGTGGCGTTGTCGTGCCACGCAGTCCACGCTCGGCGCGGAGCTCGCGCGCATCCTCGACGTGCCCTTCATCCCGCTCGACACGCTCTTCTGGGAGCCCGGCTGGGCGAAAGCGCCGCGGGACGTGTTCCGCGCGCGCGTCGAGGCCGCGCTCGCGCAGAGCCCGCGCGGGTGGGTCGTCGACGGGAACTACATGCGCCGCCTGGACAGCCTCGTGCCCGACGCCGCGACGGACATCCTTTGTGCGTCCCTCTCCTCCTCCCTCATGCGCTGACCGGACTGTACGCCCCGTGCGCCCGCACACGCAGGGCTCGACCCGCCGCTGCTGCTGTACCTCCCGCGCCTCCTGTGGCGCACGCTCCGGCGACTCCTAGGCGCCGCGCCGCAGTGTGCGCCCGGCTGCCCCGAGCGCGCCGGCAAGGTGTTCCTCTCGCGGGAGAGCATCGTGTGGTGGTGTGTGACGCAGCACTGGCCGGTGCGCAAGCGCGAGGGCGCGCAGCACGCGCTTGATGGCGTGCATGTCGGCGGGAAGCACCGGCGCATTGGGGGCTGGGGCGGCGAGCTGGCGCGCTGGAAGCGCGATGTGCAGGCGATGCTCGAGGCTCAGTGATTCGGTGCGTTGGCGTACTGGTGAATAGAAGGGTATTTGTCGATGTATTCGTCGAGCCTCAAAAGGAGGCACAAAAAGACAAATGAAGACAGATTTAAGAGCCCGCAGTGCTAGAATATGTGGTACAAATATGTTATAGGAGGCGAAGCCGGTGACATATCTTGTTATATTCTGGGTATTGAGAGATGGAAGTTGATAGGATTCGCCTGACGGTTGGAATCACCGCCAAGGGCGAATGTCCTTGCTGTTGGCCATGTACCGGATGCTCCCCAGTAGGATCTCTTGGACGACGTCAAACTCTTGCGCTTCTCGTGGTGCGTAGATCCAAATGCACTCCTTTGGTATCTTCGCCATCTGCGGTACGGGGAGAGCGCGCAGCCACGGAGACCCGCCGAGCTTGTGGCGTTCGCCCCACTCTCGGTCTATCACTACATCGTAGCGCAGTGAGAATATTCATGCCGATATAAGCACTTGATGAGGTTGTGCAACATACCGAGCTTGCAGTCTTGTGGCGCCAGGAGGACGTGGAGAGAGCTGTCAGTGGGATGTCTGTGCGCAACTTCCCGGACAGCGTCGCCAGCGACTGCGGGCGGTGTCGGCACGGAGGCCTTCAGGAGAATGCTCTCATGCCACCTCCCATGCGGCGACTCCGAGAACTCCAGCAGTTCTGCATTATTCTTCACAAGCTGCTTGAACAGCATATCCATCAACTACCGTACCCACACAGAATGAGCATCCCGAAGCGCAAGGAACGCAGACTGTCAAGTACTCACGACGCGCATCTCTTTGTTCGGCAGCTGGTCGCGCTGCCGCGCGGGCGCGACGTGGAACCCGCTCGTCGGCCGGCCGCCCTGTCTCACAGGCAAGCCCTTCCCATTCGCGATCCACGTACTCTTGTCGGGGTCCGCGTCGTACTCGCCCGTCCCTGTCGTCTCGCGGGCGAACGTCTTGAGCGCGAGCGCGAGCAGCCACCCGTGCACGTTGTACGGCAGCCCGCCGGGCCCGAGGGCCTTGTACGCGAGGTAGTTGCGCAGGAGCCATAGGGCGGAGAGGCCACCGGCGGTGAGCAGAACTGCCGAGAGCCACGCCGCCGTGCGGTCGACGACAGACGACATTCTAAGCTTGTTTGGGCTCTTGGGCGAGAGAAGAAGATTAGACCCTGCAGTGGGGTTGACTATGTACCAGCGTGAGACTATGAGGCAAGCGTGGTGGGCGTCGCTGGTGAGTAGGAGATTATTCGTCAATGTATGCGTCAAGTTTTAGAAGCAACCTGAAACACGTATGAATGATGAATGAAAGTAGATCCCGGACTCCGCAGTGCTAGCATATAGTACACATACATCTCGTGTGGCGAACGCAACGGACCTGGTATATTCTGTCAATGAGTACCGCAAAATAGAAGTCAGGACGATTTGCAGGACAGCCAGAATCTCAGTCAATGGTGAATATCCTTGGTGTTGGTCATGTACCGAATGCTCCCTAGCACAATCTCTTTGACCACCTCAAACTCCTGTTGTTCTCGTGGTGCGTAGATCCAAATGTACTCCTCCGGTATCTTCGCCATCTGCGGCACAGGGAGCGCACGCAGCCCCGGGAGACCCGCTGAGCTTGTGGCGTTCGCCCCACCCTCGTTCTATCACTGCAAAGACGTGAGAGCACGCATATCAGCACTTGAAGATGTATGACATACCAAGCTTGCAGTCTTGTGGCGACAGGAGGACGTGGAGAGAGCCATCCGAGGGGTGGATATGCGCAACCTCCCGCATAGCGTCGTTGGCGACCGCGTGCGGCGTCGGCACGGAGGCCTTCAACAGGATACCCTCGTGCAGCCTCTCGTGCGGCGACGTCGCAAACTCCAGCAAGTCCGAGTTATCCAGCACGACTTGCCTGAACAGCATATCCACCAACTATCGCGCCCGAACTGCTGAATTGAGTATTTCCCAGCAAACAAGAGCAGAACTTACGGCGCGCATCTCCTTGGTCGGCAGTTGGTCGAGCTGTCGCGCAGGCGCGACGTGGAACCCGCTCGCCGGCCGGCCGCCCTGCCTCACAGGCAGGCTCTCCGCATCTGCGACCCACGTACTCTTGTCGGGGTCCGCGTCGTACTCGGTCGTGCCCGTCGTCTCGCGCGCGAACGCCTTCAGTACGAGCGCAAGCAGCCATCCGCGCGCATTGTACGGCAGCCCACCGGGCCCGAGGGCCATGTATGCGCGGTAGTTGCGCACGAGCCAAGCGGCGGCGAGCGTGGCGAGCGCGCCCGCGATGGGGTGGCGTCGCATGGCGGCGAGCAGCTCTGTCGGGAGGTACGCCGCCGTGCGGTCGATGACAGAAGACATGCTCTTATAATTAGCGAAGTGCAGGTTTGTGCTAAGCTTGGGCGAGAGGAAAAGATCGGGCGGTGCAGTGGGGTCGACGGTGTAGCAGCGTGAGACAATGAGGCAAGCGTGGTGGGCGTCGGGCTCGGCGCGCCTCTCGTTTTGTTCCGTCAAGCATGGCGCGTGTCGCCACATTGACATTTTGATGGCACGGCCGGCCGGGGCACACCTCCCTCGACATAATGGTTAAGTTTTGATCGCACAGGACACTCGGTCTCCTGAGGAGCGACGGCAGCAATGTTGTTGTGCGCAGAACGGTTGAATATTTCTGCAGCGGCGTCGGGCTCAGAGATCCCGAGGGCTCTCGGGGAGGTATATACAGAGCAGCAGGCAGTGGTATACAGGGACAAGGAAGTGGGGTGGTAGGCGCACTGGAAGGGTCTAGAGGGGCGTACGAGATAGCTATGTGAACGAGCAGGTGATGAAAAGAAGCATAGGGTGTAAAGTGCGAGTGAGTACAAAGAACGGGCTCGAATGAAATGTTAAAACAACAGGACAGAAATGATACACAGTACGATACAGACTAATGCGGATATACATGCGAAGAAGAAGACAGTATGGTCGAAAGGATGCTAGACGTACATCAGAATAGATTTATAAGGATGAAGATGTAAGAGCGCTATGGTCGCCGTAACACAGGGGGGAGCGTGAGGTTGGCGGGGAGCGGGGCTGCACGCCAGCTCTGGCGCAAGCGGCATTGAGGCGGTCGCGGAGCTCGCGGGACCGTGCAACAGAAGCTAAAACGCATGGTCAGCGTGAGGGCGCCTGGATGGGCACGGCGAGTACTTACCATTACAAGGCCAGAGAGCGTCAAGGGTATCAACCGGAATGAGGAAACTCTTCGCCAGCTCCAACGCCTGGGTCAGGCCCCTATCGAACTCCCAGAGCGCGAGGCATATAGCGATCTGGCTGGCGAACCACACGGACTGGAACGGTCGCCTTGTCAACAGATGCCCCTGTTTCTCGCCGACCTCGAGCACGGCGTCTTTCACCCGCTTGGCGACTTGCTCCTGATAGTAAACTGTCGGCTGTCGTCAGACATGCGATTTCAGAGAAAGATATATCGTGACATACGCCATTCCTGCGCCTGTCGCCGGTTGAACATGGGCATTCCCATACTGTCTGCGTCCTGCAACCTGCTGAAAAGATTCAGAGGTGGTCGTATGCCGGCGAGCAGCCAGGTTCACTCTACCTGCGCAGTTCGTACGTGATCTCCATCCGGGTGCTATATCACGGTCAGCGGGGCGACGTGAGGAGGCTCGAGCAACAGGCACATACTTGTACAGGTACTCGCGGCAGATGTACATCACCGCGGTGTCGATGTTGCAGTGGTGCATATTGAGCGCGTCCTGGACGGCGGCGATCTCGTGCCACGCGTTGATCGCAAAGTCGGCACGCTCCTCCGTCGACCAGGAGGAGTCGCGCTGCCTGACACACGCGATCCACAGGAGCATGCTCCGGCAGTACAACGCCCAGACGGAGTCCTTGGGCGACTGCCCGGGGATGCGGCGGCCTGGCATACGCTCGCACGCCTCGCCAGGGAACAATAGACAGTACTAAATATCCTTATCAGCCACGCCACCCAACGGGCTGAGGAAAGGAGAACGCACGGTCGACGGATCCATGAGACTCAGCTCGACGGGCTCCTGATGGAACGCGACGCACTGCGCGGTGTAGTTCGCGACCATGTTCAGCGCGCTCCACACGATGCGCCGGCACTCCTCCTTGCGGCACTCCTCCTCGCTCCAGCGCGGGTCCCACGGCGGGCTGAAGCTGAACGAGAACGTGTAGTGCGCGGGGGTGCCGCGCCGTGCGCCGCGGGCGGCGGCGGCGCGCCGATGCACGCGCAGCCCGTCGGCGTTGCGTAGCCCGCGCCGTGGTACACGATCGGGATCTGGCGCGGGCTGTACACGCACGCGTCGGGGTCGCCCATGTCGATCATGTGCAGTGCGAGCACGCGCACGATGCGGTCTACGAACTGCAGCGCCTCCACCGCGCGCGCGTGCGTGTGCTCGGGGTGGCTCGACGCCTCGAACAGCGCGAGGATCTGCGGGGCGCGTCAGCGTCTCGTACACGGGCGGGGGCGGGGCACGCACGATGGCTGCTTCCGCGAGAGTGTGGTCGAGGTCGATCGCCGCGCCGTTGGGGGCATGCACGCCTTCTCGAGGTGTACTTGGGCTGCGTTGCGCAGCGTGACGGCGCGCGTGCGGCCGGCCGCGCCGTGCTCGAGCTCGCTGGATTGCATGAGCGTGGCCATGGCCAGCGCTGCGAGGATGAGCGACGGCTGCATCGCTTCTCGTTGCCGAGGATTACGAATATCATCGAGAAACATAGTCCGATTAAAGAAAAATAGCCAGTAGCTGCTGGAGTCGAGTCTGCCCCACACGCGTGAGAATGATCGCAGACAGCCAATCAGAGAGGGACGCACAGAAAATTAAGGTCGGCCATAATAGCTCGAAAACTAATATCGGTCGGTAAGTGACGAGCGGGCAGAGTGTCGAAGGAGCACAACTGACGAGGCTTCACGGGATTCGGTGGCATAGGTTAAGAGAAGGTCGTCCCACCACGTGGTGCCGGTATATGGGACCGAAGGAGCACGATGGATCTGTTCCTGCGCCTCCGGGCTGCGCTGGGCAGGGGAATGGACAGAGCGGTGGTGGGGTCTGTTGGAGGTCATTGGAAAACTGATAGCGTCGTATGTGTACAAAGGAGAGTGTTGCGATATTGGTGAGAGCTCGTCCTGCTAGCACTGAATTAAATACTCGTTGACCAACCACCACGCGAGCTGAAGGAGACAGGACACTTTACTTTAGGATATATTGCCTCGGAAGGCCCGATCCCGCGAGCTTGGGCTGACGTCTCGAGGAGGAGTGGCGGCGCCTGCGGCAGACGGTGGCCTGAAGCCTCATCTGGTATAGGCGTGGCTGGGACCAGGGAGGGCCGCTTCTCGTCATTCGAGAGCCCGGCTCGCTCATCAAAAGCAATCAAGCCCCCATCATGGTCGCCGTCGAGCCTCCGCCGCTTCCGCGCGAGGGCACTCGGCGGCTCCGCCTCGGGGGCG
The DNA here is from genome assembly GCA_024811115.1 of Terana coerulea. NCBI lineage: Eukaryota > Fungi > Basidiomycota > Agaricomycetes > Polyporales > Phanerochaetaceae > Terana > Terana coerulea. The sequence goes on from JAKOGH010000035.1 coordinate 355,114, forward strand.
CGTTTCTTGCAGGACCGCTGCCGCGTCCCGGGTCGCTTATCGGGCCCGCGCCGCTTGGGCTTCGCGTCGTACTCGCACTCGTTGCCGCGCCGAGTGCAGTTGTTGCACACCGGCCGCGTCGAGTCGCAACGGATCTTGCGCGCGCGGCTGCGGGCCATGCCAACAAATTCAGGGTCAACGCTCAGCGGGACGAGGGCGTGCGCTACTGCGCCCGAGGCTAGAATCGCACGCACCATTGTCGACAGGCGATGACGACGCTCGACGCTTCTCTGCGTGGTCGCGACGCCGACCCGGACGCGGTGCTGCCCGCCGCGCTGCTGCCCTTTCCGGCAGGCGAGGGACGCGGCGGCGGCGACTGGGTCTGCTCGGGCGGCGGCGCCATGGTGAACGTGGCGCGCGAGGTCGACGGCGAGTGGTCGTAGGCAACCGCGTGGTGGTGCAACTGTTGCTCTGCCAGCCTGCCCTGCGGCAGATTAAACGCGTATTCGCCCACAGGGCTTAAAGCGGGGGGCTGAATAGGCGGCGGCGGCTCGATCGCGAGATTGTAGACCGGGTGCGGCGGGTGCAGGCCAAAGGCGAGCTGCGTGTGGCTGACCTGGTGCAGCAGCTGGTGCACGCCCCTCGCCGCGCTCGGACTCTGTAAGGTCCCTAGGAGATGGGTGTCCGGGAGCTGTAGGTGGTGCCGCTGGTAGCGCGCGTCAACGGGCGGCGGGACGAGGGAGGAGGCGTCGAGAGGGTGAAGGTGACCAAGGTGATGCCGGACTTTTTACGCGGCGCGTTGTCATCTGAGTCAGGACCAGTAGCGAGGAAGATAAGTTGGCCTTACCGTCTAGGGGATAAGCTGCCTCGAAGACGGGCGAGTGTATATCAGAAGTGGAACCTTCCTCGCTCGACTGGACGCCGTCCTCAATCGCGAAGGCGTGCGGGTACAGGGCGAGGGGCTCTGCGTTCAGCGCAGCGACCATCTCTGCGGCGGCGCGACGGAGACGAGGAGAGGTAGAAACCGGCAAGATCAAGGCATGGAGGGTTGAAGAGGGCAGGTATAGATATGAAGCCACGCGAGAGGGCAGGCCCCGGGAAGCGAGAACAAACTTTGTGGGATCCCATGCTCACGGCTAATGGCACATGCAGACGCGCGAGATGGATCTGCTGCAAGGGCCCTGACAAATATTAACGTGTCAATAAACCGCAATCACATCTCTCCTCAACACTTGGCTCACCTATCTCCTTCCGGCTTCCGGCCACCACCCCGCCATCCTCCGACCAATGTTCCAGCTTTCTTCCAGCACGCTCGGTGATTGCGATCCCTCACCTTAACCTCAGAGTTCACTCACCCGTTCTGCCGCCTCATGTCCGCCATCAGCACACAACCACTCCGATGATCCCTCGTTCTAGGCGTACCCGCCCCAATCCGGAAGGCGTTTCGGTTCGCCTTGCCCCCCAACGCTGCGTTTGTGGACGCGGCCGCTGCCATCACCAGCGCACAGCGTGGGCCCATCATGCGGAGTTGCTGGTTCCGCCTGGGAGCACGCCATGGCCACGAGAACGACGCTCTCCGAGATTTTTGCGTGTCCGCTGCTTCGCTAGGGACCCCCATGCCGCCTTCGGACACGCCCAATTGCCACAGCTTCTCACTTGACGCAGTCGATTGGCAGCGGCCGCGAATGGGCGTCGTCCGAGCGGTGCCCCGTCTCCCACGGCCCTTCGTCAGCGTGGCGTTCCATCCACAATGGAGCGGCGGCGCCGCCCCCTTCGAACGCGCATTCCAGAAGCGACTGTGTACTATGTATGTACAAGGAGTCCTGCCATGACGACCTCTGGTACGCCCAGCTCACCCGAAGCGGGCGGATAATGAAGCCACAAAGGTACGCCAACTGCATCCCTGCAATCTGCAGACACCGTCACGGTTAACTTTCTCCTGCAAAGCGCGCCCCAGGGTCCTGCTCTCCTCAGCCGTGTGTTCGCAGCGACGTGTCTCGCCGCTGCTCGCAAGTCGCAACACAGCCATGTTTTCACACTCGCATCCCCAGGCCAAGGTAGCATACCTGCACAAGAAGCAGGGGAAGTCGGCGCATAGGCTTCTGTCCGCGCACAGCCTGGCCATACGACCACTTCCCTGGTTCCTTGTGATGCCAGAGGCCCCCAGTGCGCGTTGGATCAACCGTTCTGCCCCGGACCTTTGCCAATGCGCCGCGCCTGGGTTCTCATGTCGCCACCTTCCAGAGGGCTAAGACGAACGCGTGCGCGGTTTCGCAGCGCACGCCCGACCGCAGATATATATGACCTCAGCGTCGGGTGTTGCTGCGCACCCGTCTTGAAGCATTCTCCTGCCAGCCAGGACAAACGCGGCTGGGATTGGCCATACCTTCTCACTGTCATCTCCGCAGCGCACGCGGCGCGTCGCCCGCTGCTGCTGGATTGCTATTGCAACGCTCTCGGTCGAGAAGGCCATCGATGGCGTGTCGCTTGCGCCGTTCAGTCGACAATTAGGCAACGTGCCCCTTGACGCCAGATTGCCCCTGGTCCTTCACAGGAATCCTTCGAGCCGGACGGTGTAGACGGTCTTCGCGCCCAGAATTTGTTGCCAGACTGACGAGGTATGCATTCACTCGCCTTCCCGCTGGCCATGCTTCGCGCGACTTACCATATGGGCCCCTTTGGCGCAGATGCCCCCCTCAAGACCGGAGTTAGGCTAAATCCATCGGTGCCGGACGAATAAGGTTCAATCTTCCCTCTGCCAGACGGTGGTACGGCGGTAGCCGCCAGTGGGCCTTTGACTGCCGTGCTGTCTGCGCACAGGACGAGCAATGGAATGCGAAGGTCCTGATGGTCCCTGCAGGGCGCCGGACGGGGTGAGAACTTCGTGCCATACTGCGACGGTCCTCTGCGCTTACGAGTCCTCACGCTGCGTGCGTTGCAGTAATATTAGGGCATCCGTGTATCTTATCTGCCAGATCATCTTCTCTATCATATGGATTGGCTCGAGAGAAGGGCGCACACAAGGTTGGTATGGAGGGCTGGCGGTAACCTAGTGGGCACAGTCGCCCGAGGCAAGAGGGCTGTCCCACCCGCCTTCACCCAAGCTCCTGCACATGGCCTATATGACTGCAACCAATTCATATGGGCCTCGGGCTGCGTACGACGATGCTTCCTATTCCACCGTCGCCATTGCCTGTCGCCCCAAGAGTCTCCCAGGACGAAAGCGACGGCTACTTAGGTCGTGCGTCAGTCGCCACTCCTCTTACATCTTCGGTGCTTTTAGTCGTCCAGAGCGGCGAAGGGGATCCCAGCCTGTGGAGAAGAATCAGAGGGCCCTGATCTTCGACCCAGGCTGGCATTCCTTCTCGTGAAATCACTGGCCCCTGCCCGAACGGGCTCGATCACAAACTGAATGGGGGGCCCACGGATGACCTAGTGCCGGATCATCGAGATGTAATTATGGCTGGACAGGCCTGACAGCCCTGGCCGTCGGAGTGGGAACGGACGCCGTCGATGCGCTCGCGTCTCCCTCGGAGCCGCCAGCAGGTGTGAGTGCTTCGCCGATTTTGACTTCGGCTCTTTCCGCCCACGCCTTGTTTGTAATTCATCCTGCTGCTCTGAGCGGGCGAGCAGCGTTGTGAGCCTCTCCTCGCCCCGTGCGCCGCAACCCGGTCCGTCCTCCTGTGCGTGCGACGGTCGTATCGTGCATGCTGGGAACTGTCATGCTGGCCAAGCCTGCGGCGAAGAAGGGTGGCGCGCGACCCGCTCGGGCTCGGGGAGGCTTCGTGCGTTCCTGTCAGTGCGGAACGCTGCAGGGCACGGAGCTAGCTCCTTTGCGGACAAGCGAACGAGCACGGTGGCGGTGGCCCTGCAGACTGCCGTACGCTCGCGATACGCGGTAAGCTTTCGACCGATCGTAAGCGTGCGCACCGATGAGGACTAGGACAAGGTGACGGCGGGCTGCGTGTCAACTAATCTGTATCTATAGATTCGCTTACGCCTTGCCGGCAACCAAGCAGGCCTTGTGAATCCTTGGAGAATTCATGTTGTACGCCGGCCAATAGTGCGGTACGTCACGGCTGCAGGGTAGCCGGCGTGGAAAAGTCCGCCACCATCCGCGGATTTCGCGAGCTGCGAGCTCGACGCTGGGGCTTGAGCGAAGGACGTCGACGGTTCTCGTCTCAAGGTTCGCCCTCGCGCACGAGCAGAGGCACAGGCGTGGCGCGGCGCACGCAGCGGTTGGTGCCAGAACCCCTTCATCTCCCCATCGATGGCCCGTATTCGGCTGCATTCCGGGAGCCCAGCGTCCCATGTCGGTCGCGCCAGCGTATGTTCTCATGAGTGCATCATGCCCACAGAATGGTAACTCACCACTATCTTTCAGGCCCAACAAACCGTAGGATACCGTGGCAGGCTCCGCAGACGAAATGAACGGAACGGCGAGGCCAGCCTGGGATTTCGTGCAAGCACCGAGTGCGGATTCACCATGTGCTTTGCGGCCCATCCTCAGCAACACATTCGTGAGCACCCAACGAGCTGTTTTTACTCACCATGGGCCATCCTCGGTTCCCATTGCACCGCTCTCCATCCCGCAGTTTCAACGTCTAAAATCTCGGATCGATCGCTATACATTTGGCGGGGCAAAGCGTGAACAATATCGTCCTATTTGCCAGAGCGGAATCAACGGCTATCCGTGCTCCTTGCACCGCTGCAGACACTTCTGTGCGACCATTGACCATTACTTTCAACGTTGAATGCGACTGCTCCTCGATGTGATCCCAGGGCTTCTGGAGGAATGGAGGAGAACTTTAGGGATTCACATGGCTTCGTCCAACTCCGTGGAGGAAGTGAAGCCTCGGCCACCCATAAAGTCAGCAGTTGTGCATGCTGGCGCACTGGTCAGTTCTACATGATTGAGTCTACCATGGTACTGACCTGCACATCAGAAACCGTGGCAAAACCCGGGCCAGGTCGGCGAGGCCTGGGAGTCGAGTGGCGGCCACGCTGTACTTTGAATGCCCTCGACGACAGCCTTGACGTTTTGCACATCGTACGGGGTGCCTGACATACACTGACTGACACTGGTGAGCCGCTGGAAGAGCAGTTTTGCTCTCGGGCGGGCTCGCCACCTCGTACGATCCCACCTTTGTGACCTGTTTGTCTCAAACTTCGCACGTTCTGAGGCACATGCTTGTTGGAAACAGAGTTCGAGCGGGCTGGGTCTTCCAGACGGTGCTGCTCGAATCTAAAGAACATCCCCAATCCGTCTCGGTGTTTTTAAAAACGACACAGCTCGGGAGCGTGCTACGGGCGTTGGCGCCATGCCCTCCCAGATGAGCCAAGGCCTTCGTTATATGAATATGGGGGATTGTCCCTCTTATCACTGACCCAGAAGTGTGGAGACTGGCACCCTAATGCTAAAGATAAGCACGTTCATAACTCCATGGACATTTTTGCCCGCAAACCTTCGTCGCTTTCTGGTCTGACTGCTGGAGGCAGGCGGCTGAGGCGGACCCCTCCGAGACAGGCAAATGTTCCGGCAGCTGCCGGCGCGGGGTCGCCGACGCCGGCGGGACGCCCGCTCACGGCTCGGAGCCTCGGAGCTCGGCATGCCCTTTCCGTCACCGACCCATTCGGGCGCCTGAGTTCTGCTGTACCTTGAGGCTTGCAACCGTGGTCGTCGCCTGGCTCGATGGCTGGGGTACTTTCGCTCTTCTGTGGGTGCTGCAGAAGGCCAAGGTCGGACTCCCTGGTGAGTACCCTACTCTGTGTGCCGGCAAATTCGCTGATGCAAAGCAGGGCGAACCAGACGAACATACGCACCTAATCCGACCTGCTCCCGATGATGAACTTCCTCCGTGAGTGGTAAGAAAGTTCCGCCAGCTGCAGTGCTCACTCGGACGCTTTACACCAGCAACACATACTATGTCGTAGACCACCAGGTGCTCAAAGACCGGCTGGGGTCGATCGTGCGTGCGAAAGAGGGGTACGTGTTCTTTCGTCTTCTCTGGTCTGACGCTACCTAGCTGGCGCCGTCGTTCATGCCCATCTTTCGGTCCCCCCTTTACTCCAGAAAAATGGTCAACGTGAACACGCCGCTGCCCTTCAATCTGCACAACAAAAACATCCACAGCCAGATCGACCCGTCCTCGTCCCGCTCCGGGCGCAGCCGTTCTGCTCATCCTGTGATGGGAGGGCTGGCAGAATCGGATGCGAACGTCCTGCCAGACCTGTCATCATCGTATTCGCCCACGCGTGACCGCGACCCGTCCCTGCCCTCCATTCAGACGAGCCGGTCCACGACGTCGCTCCACCCGGGCGACGCTTCGTACCTTCCACCCGAGGCGGACGCCGACGGCGGAAGCAGGCAGCCTATTCTCAATGTCCGACTCGTGCGCGCGGCCGGGGGCTATGGCGTGGGAGGCAGCTTCAAGCCAAGGAAGGGGCGGAGTGTGACCAGAGGCAGGGTGGGGCGGTTTTCAGACTTGTCAAGGCCAGGCGCGCCCGAAGACGAAGGGACTGCTCCCGGGCTGTCTGAGCCTGAACATGAGGATGGACGGGCCTCGCCAGAACTGTCTGCTGAGCCTGCGGCTGGCCAGAACGGTGCGACAATCCCAGGGGCGACCGATCCTACGCTTCAAGAGGTCGGGAAAATAACGTGCAGTTGGGGAGATTGAGGAAGAGCCTAGGTGACTGAGCAATATATCGATACCTCACGCATTTCACGAGCATTGACGACGCTATCACCATTCTTGGTCTGCTGTTACCATCTCCACTCCGGATTCTATCTTGTATAGTAGCCTAGTTCATCTATAGCGATATACACATCATGTATCATGGGGAGTTATTTTCTGGTGCTATCTCAGAGTGTGGCTCATGGGTCGCAGATAGTCAGACATAGAGCCCGAAGATTCATAACCCCAATTCCGCGGTGTCATTGCAAGTGATTGTTATTGCGACCGTCATGGCTCCGGGCGCTCTGACGTTGTTCTGCTTTAGCCGCTACCAACACCATTCACGTCCTGGACAGGTTGCCGTACCCTTCTAAGCTATTCGACACTTGGTATTTGCTGGAAGTGAACTATGGCGACAAGAAGGCAGCCTATACCGGCACATCTGACGCCTCAGCCCAAGCCTGCCATCTCCTGGAAGAATGGGAAGCCAAAGCACCTCTCGGCACGATTGAACTACAGAGTGTCAATCTCCTCAAATCCGCTAGTGAGCGAGCAGCTCTGCCTGTCAAGGTATGTCCATCTCGTTCTGTATTCGCCGAGTCCGTGTATGCTGTCGCAGTGTCGCGGTCTCAGCACAGGTCGACCAAGCTACATCTGATAGATGTCAAGTTCAGTGTAGCAGAGTCCGGACCCTCTCGTCCTGCCTCGCCCTCGCTCCGCGGTAGACTGCTCGCAACACCGCGACCGAACACACCCGCCCTCCCCGGCGGGACTGCACGCGGGCACGCGGCCAGCGCACTGCACCCCGACACCCGATCCAGACGCCCCAGCAGTTCTACGACTGGTTCGAGCGCATCGACCGCTCGGTGATGCACAGCCAGGAGGCGCACTTCCGCGCGCACCAACAGGACGTCGCGGAGCACCTCGAGACGTGCGACGCGCTCGTGCAGCGGATCGACGAGGTGGACCGCGAGGTGGACGGGATGCTGCAGGGGTGGCGGAGCGTGGAGGAGGGCGGGAAGAATTTGAAGGAGGCTTGTGAGGAGTTGCTTGAGGAGCGGGTGAGCACATACGTACAAGTACACGGAGTATGAACTGATGGGTGCTTTCAGGACAAATTGCTGGAAATGACAGAAGCTATCGGCACGCGCCTCGAGTACTTCCAAGAACTAGAACATGCTACACGTATGCTGAACCATCCTGGAGAATCTCTTGTGCTGCAAACCGACTTCCTGTACATGGTCGAACGAGTGGACATTTGCATCGACTATCTCAAGGCTCATGTATGTGTTTGGCTTGCGGGGTCTCTATTCAGTGACTGATACTGTCATATAGCGGCACTTTAAGGAGGCAGAAATATATTTGCTGCGTTTCCAGCAGTGCATGACGAGAGCCATGACTTTGATCAAGATGTATTTCGTCGGCTCACTTCGCGCTTTAGTGGCGGACGTCACCAAGCGAATATCGGAAAAGGCAAGCGGCCCAATTCTAAAGATATGCCTCTATTACTCACCCTCAATTTTGCCTCGATAGGATGTCTCGACGACTGCGCAAACTCACCTGCTGTACACTCGGTTTTACCACGGTGTCGGGACAACTGGCACCTCTGCTAGGCGAACTCGAGCGTCGAGCGGCCGCTCACCCTGACGAACTTTCTGCCTTGCTGTCGGAATGCCACACCGCATACTTCGTCGCTAGGAAGGGGCTACTCGTGCCTCGTCTTATCGAGAAATAAAAGGCCTTGACCCGACGCGCACGGAACTGGTCGAGCTGGTGCGTAATCGGTTCCTCGAAGCCACTAACGTACTAATTCTTTTCCCGACACGTAATGACTAGACCAGGGCAGGATGCAGTTATTTGAAACAATTGTGCATGGACGAATTTGAACTATTCCGCGCGTTTTTCAACTCCGGCGAAGATCAGCTCTAGTCAGTGCCTTACTATATGCTGGGCATCTACAGTCATTAACCCTTAGTAATGCACAGTCAATATCTGGAAAGCCTGTGCGACTATCTCTACGACGACCTCCGACCCCGTATTCTTCACGAACCCCGACTGACCGCTCTATGCGAGGTCTGCACGGTCCTGCAGGCTTTGATGGTTCTAGACGTCCCTCACATCGGAGAAGACGAGGATGAGGACGAACTCAACTTAGACTTTGACGGACAGCCGGCGCATCGGGGATTGCGGACATTGCACATCAGCCACCTTCTGCAAATGGTCCTGCAGGACGCACAGACGCGACTCTTCTTCAAGGCCCAGTCCGTCATCCAGTCCGACATTCGGTATTACGTACCGAAGCCAGAGGATTTGGCGTACCCGGAGAAACTGGTCGGTAAGTTCCTTTCCATTCAGTCTCGTTTTGAATTGTCACGAAGGTTGCTGATGCGCGCGTCGGCATTCACGTATCTTCCGTAAAGCGGCGCGCAAGCCAGTGACCGGTCAAGAGATCAAGGAGAAGGAGAGCGTGAGCGAGCTGTTCCAGCTCAAGTCCCTGGACAGGCAGGACACCTGGTACCCCACGCTCCACCGCACGGTGTGGGTCCTCTCGCAGCTGCACGATTTCGTCAAGGTACGGCATTTACGTGTGCCATCCCGCACACCGTCGAACTAAACCTTCGTTGTCGCGTCAGCCAGCTATTTTTGACGACATCGCACAGGAAGCCGTGAACCTGTGCCGACAGTCGCTCCTGAATGCAGGCGAGACCCTCAAGTCGAAGAACCCGCCGGGCTCTGTTCTGGATGGGCAGCTTTTCCTCGTGAGGCATGTCCTCATTCTCAAGGAGATCACGCAGAATTTGGATTTTGCTTCGAGCAATCCTGAGCGTGTGGTGGATTTCACGGGGGTCACTGGTGCGCTCGGCTTGTTTCTGGAATGCTGCATGTGCTAAGCCTCGAACAGATACTCTGGCGTCGATCCTTGGCAAGACGACATCGTTGCTGCCCAATGCCCTGTTCGCCTCGTTGGGGATGCCCAGAGAAGAGAGCATGATTGATGTCAAACATGTATGCGCCTCTTTACCTCCACTAAAGCATGACTGCTTATCGTCGATGTTCCATAGGGCATCGACCATGACCTGAAGCGCGCCTGCGAAGACGTCATCTCGCTGTGTGCGGACACCGTCTGCAAAGCCTTACGCCTCTGGCTGGACCGCGTAGCGCAGCACAATGCTTCGTCGCAGAAACAGCCTCTTACGTCGCAGCCGTGGGCGACGGAGGGTTCTGTCTCTGCGCTCATTGCAGGGTTCAAGGCGGCGTGCCTCAGGGACCTGAGGTCGGCAGTGGCGCGGCTCAAACTGTACCTCGAGGAAGAACGGACGGTGGCGGTGCTCGTCAAGCATGTGCAGGAGCGGGTCGTGGACGAGTACGCAGAGTTCAGACGGGTGGTGTGGACTGAGTATGGGGGCCTGTGAGAAGTGAGGTGCAGAATGAGGAAAGCCTGAGGACACTGCTAAACGAGGCTTGTGAAGTCGATCCCTCTCCGCAAGCGGGAAGTTCTACCAGAGTGTGATTACTCGTTTTGGGTCTTGTTCGCATGGTTTTCTTGTAGCGCACAAGTACTGGAATGTTTCTTGATTTTTGTTTTAGCTGTGCATCTGTTACAACTCACAACGAACGACGGCTTGTCTCAGGCACACTACGCATGATGTTAACGCCCAAAGGCCACGCCGCCTTCGTGGCGGACACAGCGTTTTCTGTTCTTGCTTCACACGTCCTTCATCTCTCAGATTCTCAGCTGCTTACTCGCCCTGTGCAATGGCTCCGGCGTATGCCTCTACTTTGTTTTCGACCTGACCGACAGCCATTGTCACTTTCCATCGTCACTTCCAAGGGCAAGACTGGTCGGCCTAAGTCAAATCAACCAAATCGATGTCGGGCTGAAGTCGTTCGTTGGCGATAGCATGCAAGCCTAATACAACTTCTCGGTGAGTTTGCCATCCCATTATTTCAGCGCAGGTGCCCTTACCCATATCTGACACATCTCTACTAGCCCTACTAGCAAACGATCGGTACCTTGGCCCATCCAACTACTGGTCGCAAGGACGATTGCTCTATCCACGGGCCTTAGCGGTCTACAACATTGCTGAGTAGTCATCAAAGGCATACGGTGCCCGCCGTTATCCCCAATGTGTGGTCGGCCCTGACATCTTGCGTGTACTGGCGATACCGGTACTTCTGCTGCACAGCCAACCTCAAGCGTCCTGCAATCCGCAGGGAACCGGCCGACCTAGCTACCGAAGACACGAACCTAGGCTTGGATCACTTATCGGCTCGTGGTATCCGGCCAGGCTTGGGCAGTCAACGTGATGAGCACTGTCCTCGCTGAGTTCTGAAGAATGGATTAAGGGCTCACGGTGAGTAAACAGTAGTGCATTTATGGCCACTCATACTGATTTGTTTATGTACGGCTAGTGCTACCTTTGCATTCATTGGCAACATCCCTCCAACATGCTGAATGGCCTCCAGCCCCTCCAAATCGGGGGCCGCCCCGGTCTGGGCTATCTGAAGCTCACACCTGCAATGATGTCTACTGGGAGTGCCCTCGGTCCACCCACACGTTGTTAACGAGGGTGGAACAAGCGTTTTTCATCCGACACATCCCGTTCGATGGTGTTCATTCTGGTACACTCCTCGCATTCCATGCGCCTGCAGTCATGCCGGTACAAGCTACTGCGCCGTAGGCGTGATCACCGCAACGCACGAAACCGGAACGGTTCTCAGTGGTGTCGCCTCATAAATGCTACCCACGCTACTTGCCCCGCTTGGCAGGTCATTGGTCATCAGCAGTCGACTGTCTTTCTACAGGATGGTGCTGGACAATATCTACAGTATGCATGTCTCAGTCATACGTCCGTTCAATCCGCTGCTCACGTCACATTAAGGAACTAGGCCGTACGCGGTGTTATATTTCAGTGATGACATCGAGGAAGACTGGTAACCTGGAATCCCATCGTTGTCTGTCTCGGCCAGTCCAGCGCTTTCGACTCCATGCTGCCCTCACCCGGCTCATCAGCCAGTTGCCTACCCGGAAACCCGTTGAGTGCGGCGCGTCCTCGCGAATAGCTGGGCTGAGGGCCGTCCTCGTCGTTGGGCGGAATCGCGAAGGTCCAAATCACCGACTTTCCCAGCCTCCTCGTCAGGTGGTGCTGGAAGCCCTCGTTGGGCACCCCTATCTCCCATCACGCCCTTATCGGCCTATCGACGGCGCCCGGGTTGCGCTCTGCTCCGCCTCCGCCTCGCCGAGCAGGGCTCTAAACATGCCGGTACGTGTTGATTTTATATTGTGATTAAAAGCCTCTTATTGACTCTCCTTACCTATCTGCAGTGCGACGAACGAAGAGAGGTTGCACCCAGGCCAAGCACGTTGATCTCGCCAGCGGCCGGCACGACTTTCTCACCCAACCAGGGGACCCTATTCTCCGCTTTCCCCTTTCCAATTTCTCCCAGTTGGCGCTTTGGGGCATTTCTCGCTCTCGCACAAACCCTTTCACTACGCTGTACATCGTCGTCGCATCCCGCTGTGTAGAATAGAACAAGACGGGCAATAAAATCGATTTCCGTCTGAGCTGAAACTCTATGCGGGGGACTTGCACGCACGGGCCTGGCGCCTCAAGCGCCCTCAGTGGTGGACCGGACTTAGCCGAGCGGGTTCAACTCTTACCACCAAACTCTCGAGCGACTCCGTCTTCGCTTGGCCTCCACCCCTCTTTCGTTGACCTCGACCTCAACGCGTCCTCCCCGCACAAAAATGAGCAAAAAGGGTTCCAAGGCGCAGACAAAGGAGCAGACATACGACGTCCGCGACGTTGTCCTCGCGAAAGTTCGCGGGTACCCCCCCTGGCCAGGAATTGTAAGTGATAACCGTCTCTGAATGCGCGTGTCGTCGCGATAAAATGCGGCGAGCGTCGTCGTACAAGGTACTGACGGACTGTGACACGATCAGGTTGTGGACCCCGAGAACGTTCCCAAGAATGTCTCGAAGGAGCGTCCGGGGGCCAAAAGCAAGAAGGGCAACTGGTATTGCGTGCGGTTCTTCCCCGCCGGAGACTAGTGCGTATATGCGTTCCTATTCGTCTCACGACCAGCTGACGATGGTCCTTTCCACACAGCGCTTGGGTAGTGCCCAAGGACATTTCAAAGCTGCAGGAGCACGAGATCCAGGCATACATTGCTGAGCCCTACAAGAAGTCTGGAGACCTCCTTCAAGGCTACAAGATCGCCCTTAACCCGAAGAAGTGGGAAGAAGAGCGTGAGGCGGACCAGGCAGCGGCCGCTGAAGAGGAAGCTGAGGCCGAAGTTGATCAGCTGGAGGACAGCACTGCTGAAGACGCCGTTGAAGATGACGAAGAGGACAAGAAGACGAAGAATAAGAAGCGCAAGCGCGATTCTGAGGTCGCTTCGGCAAAGCCCAAGGCGAGCAAGACCAAGAAGGAGCCTAAAGAGCCCAAGAGTCGAAGAAAAAGGCTGTAGCCTCGAAGAGCAAGAAGAATGGTGTCAAGTCGAAGGCCACTGTCGAGTCTGAGGATGAAGCTGATGGCGAGGGCGTTGAGGCGGAGGATGAGGAGGATGCGGGGCCCTCCAAGAAGGCTTCGTCACCACCGGCAAAGAAGCAAAAGCGGGACAAGGAAGTTGAGGATGAGGGCGACCGTGAGTTTCTAGCGTTCTTATCATCGCACGCGGTATCTGCGTTGCAGATCACTAATGTTACGATTTTTCATTCTGGCTAGCTGCTCTCGCTGGCGACGCTGAAGCCGTTGCGGTCCGCGATTGGAGACATAAGTTGCAGAAGGCATTCCTCAGCAAAGCTTCACCTAAGGACGAGGTGAGTTGGGAGCGTACGCAAGCGGTTTCGCCCTAGTCTGATCAATTGCCCATCTAGGACATGCCCGGCTTCGATGCCCTTTTCACAACAGTGGAAACATACGAAAACATGTCCATCCCATACCTCACAGTGAGCATCACCGCTCTGTCCTCGGCGTGGTGGGCTGTTAGCTGTGCGCTGGCAGCCCGCCGTTGGTCGCGGCGGAGTTTCATTCCCCCTCATCACGCGATGCCGCTTGCTCACGCCGTCGCTTGCGCCCTCGCGCGCCACTTTCCCGTAGTTCTCCAAGATCGGCAAGGTCATGCGGCACATCACCGCGCTGCCCGCGAACAAGGTGCCCCGGGACGACGAGTTCAAGTTCAGGGATCGCGCCAAGGTGCTCGTCCAGAAGTGGCAGGAGATCCTGAACGCCAGCAAGGCGAGCGAGGGCGCCGTCCGCAAGCCGGCCACGAACGGAAAGTCGCACGTGGGAGGCGCGATGCCGCGGCGAACGGAAAGGAGGCAAATGGCGAGGCGAAGGACGAGGAGGCGGCCAGCCCCTCCCAGGACGAGGCGAAGGAGAGCAAGATGGACATTGACGCCAAGGAGTCGCCCGCCGCTCCTGCTGAGGACAAGGACAAGGATGCACCGGCCGAGGAGGACTCCACTGCCGAACCTGTCCCCGCTGACGAGGCTGCTGCCGACGTGACGATGTCTGAGACCGCATGAGCCTGTCTCGCAGGACGTTCAATATTGACAATGTTGCTGAAACGTAAGGGAGATATTCTCTAATTCGCTTTTTATCATATCTTTTCTCCCTGTCGTCCTATTGTAGCGCGACGCAATGGTCTTAAAAATACTGCTCCAGGTGTTATTGTTCTTGTCTTTCACAACTGTATCATTGCGTTATCTTGTTCTCTACGTGTGTTCCAATCGGTGCGGGCAATTTTTAGGTGTGTCTGAGACTATGGTATTCTCTGTGATGCAATAATTATGCTACATGGCGCTGTATGTTGAGACTGGAAGCAACATGAAGTGATATATAAACCCTAATGAGGATACCCAGGATCCAGTAGGCATCTCATTCATACAATCAGGCTTAGAAAGCGGCTGTGGCAGGAGTAGAGGGGCGAACGTCCGCCCACGGTGACTCCTCCGGTTCAAAGCCGTAACTCACAGGTCGCGCCGAGGTTCCGTATGGGAAGTTCGCGGGCGACGGCGTCGGTGACGGGGAGATGGTGAGGAAGGTGTCACAGACACCCCGGCGGGGCCAGCGACGACTTCGAGGCTGACGCTGTGCGGTCTTCAGACTCCTCGATTTCTGGTGACTCGCCTGACTCGCCGTCGTCTGAAGGCGATGGCTGATGTGCCGCGAGCCCGACTTCGGGAAGGTCGAGAGGTGGGGGAACGGGGGCTCTCGCCCGCGCATCTGATTCGCTGATCATCCGCATGGCTGAATGTGGGGATCCTGGCGCAGACGATGGCTGTGACGGCGGCAGAGACTTAATGGCGATGGCAGAGGACGAGGAACGCTTGTGCGCGTGCGACGACGTGGACGGATTGAAGCCTTGGCCCGGAACTGGCGACGCCGTCCTGCTCACTGCCTCCCGACGTTGGTTCTCCACTAGTCGCAGTGCACTCCGCAGAGCCTCTTTCTCTGCCCTGGTTTCTCTAAGCTCTTCTTCCGTGTCTGCGAGCTTCATCCTCTCAGAGGCAACCATTTTATTAGCCTATGCGATAACAGACATCAGCACAGTTGTCGTGGCCCTGGATGCGACTGACAACGTACCTCTTCAAACAAAGCCTGAGACAGCGATTCTAGCTCAGCCTCAAGTTGGTCCTTTGCTACTTGCGCTGCCTTGTGTGCTTTGCGCTCGCGCTCTAGCAACGCCGTCATTTCTTCCAGCTCCTTATCCCAGTCTCGAGCGGCGACAAGCGAGGGCAGCGATGCAGAGGTCAGATGAGATGCTTGAATGCCTCCATTTGGGTTGGGAGACATGTTCCCCGGCAATCGAGGAGAGTTCGCGCCAGGCGTGGTTGAGCCAGCGAAGCGGAACTTGAAGAAACGACTATCTGTGGCGGATGGAAGGCCGGAGGGCAGCGGCGACGGCTGAACGGGCGAGAGCCCCGCACCGTCCGTGGATGCAATGCTGTCCATACTCTGTCTTCGCGACTCTGCAGCGAGCTCGCGCTCTCTCTGCTCTTTCGCACTCCACCGTCGCCAGCCCACATCTTGCGAGTGTCCTGGGGCCATTTCGTTTGAGCGCATCCTCGAGCATCTCATTGTTTGCCAATGCGAGCTGTAGGTTTGATTTCGCCAGCGTAAGCTCGGTCTGCAGATCGGTCTGTGCCTTATAGGCATCCTTCAACATGGACGTCTGTCATCGAGATATGCTGAATCATGGTGGTATTTCGTGAAGAGAATATAACGAGGCGTACGAGCTCCTCCACCCTGCCGATCGTCCGTGAGAGCGCCATTCGTAGGTCCTCCTCCTGGCCGTGTGAATGTACACGCTTGACGTCTCGCAGTTCATCTTCAATTTGGAGGAAGGTACATGCTTTGGCACCCGTCAGACTGTCCGTTCGCTGCGGCGGTTGTCTAAACATGACGTGCGTAGCAGCTGAAAGGCAAGTGCCTCGGTTGGTACTCCTCAGTAGCTCCCAGCCAACTGAGTCTAACAACAGGAATGAGCTGATCAGACCACTTCACACTTACATATTAAATCCACGCACTTACTAGTCTGCTGAGGTGTAGGGAATCCGTGAACCCGAGTAGGTCTAAGCCGGGGTGACGGTTTGAAGATGAATCAAGTCGGATGGTAGCGGGAGATAATTGCCAAGTGCAATGAGAATAATCCGGCAAATAATGTGCGTCCTGAGATGAAATCCGTCGTCGTCGCTGTTGTTGTCCCCGCCGTCGTGGTAGAATAGAACAAGACTGCCATGGACCCGGACACGCCGCTATGCCTCCATGCGTGACGCACCCTACACGTGTCACCACAGACGTCACGAAGGTAATGAAAGTGACCATTGTGACATGGAGCGGGCCAAGCTGTCACACTCAGTCGTAAGAGCATCCTTTGACTACGACGACAACGCAGAAGAAGTGTAAAAATGCCGTGCTTTGCCACTGTGATTGAGGTGTGTTCATGAATCACATTTTGACGAATAAGCTGTGTATGTGGGTGTCATCATCTATAAGGGCTGGAATAATCAATGAACTTGTCAATGTGGAGAAATCAAAGACAAGTACATGCGTCCCCCTGAGGATCGTTGTATGTTCTCGCGACCGGAGCCGCTTCAAATGTGAGCGCATTATTTAGGAGCTAGAGCATTCTGTTCTAACATAACATGTAGAGTCATCCAGCTCTCAATCGCAAAACGTATGTGTCCCAAGCGCCTCGGGCTTCGATAGCCTCCCCATGGCTTTCATCGCCTTCACACGGGTTATGTGCCGTGTGGTTGACTCCCCAACGGGGTGATCTCAGTAGGTGGGTATGTTTTTATTGCGTCGATTTACTGGTGTCTGACTGTCATCGCCGGCTTCGCAGCGCTTGGGAGCCCCTGCAGCGTCATAAGGCACGCCTGGCAAATGGGGCGAAGTGCAACAAGAATGTTGATAGCTGTCAACGTCCGCTGCGACAATGTGGCACTGTCGGCCTGAAGCAATGCTCAATCCCTATGAGCTCGGACTGCCGGCTGCATGGAACTCAGCTGCAGCTTTGACGGGCGAGATACTGCGCCGCTACGCGCTCCGACACGCTTCCCACGCAAGGGCGGTGACACGCAAGTATCACATCCTATGTTTGCCCACGTCTATGCGACCATAGCTGTGGTAAAACAGATGCGAAGCCACGTTCCCCATCGTTGGCAGCGGCCCTATGAGATGCCGCTGCCGTTCCTGGCGAACTTCGCCCTACCAAACGCTGCCTAGTGGATCCCTCGCACGGCCTTGGCCTCGGGTTTACGACTAGCGAATTACCCGACGTGCGCTGGCATTGCCCCTTCCCTTAATTATCCGGATCATCGCAGGACTGTGGGGCCCAGTGTTACGTCCTGGCTGGCAGCTCGACAGCGGCTCGCCAATAGATCGGATGACCATCGGAAAACGCTCGCATTATATCATACCTTCCCCATCGCGCTGCTCGCAATCCCTACACATCCATTCCTCTGGTTTATATCCCTGCGGTCCAGGCACCCAAAGCTAGAGCTGTCTCAGGTCTCTCGCCCACACTCGACAAATCTCGTCTTCAACCACGATGCCGCCGCCTCCGAAGCCTGCGCCTCCCCACAAGCTGGAATTCACCGCCAATAGCCTGCGCAACACCTCGATATCGTCCCCGGATGATGGGATGCACTACGAGATCGTCACGCGCTTTTGGCATCCGACCCTAACGAAGATAAACCGCCAGGACTTTGAGAACTTAGTTGTCACCACTGTCGCCGAGATTGAGCGCGTTCCGGGCAGGGAAGCCCGTGTGCGATTCGGTGGGGATGACAAGGAGTGGATCAACGCCTCTGACTTTGTACAATTCGACGAGGACCACCGGTGAGCGGCAAGCTTCAGTACTCTTCTGTCACAGTACTTAATAGCTAGGTGCAGTGGCGGCACTTTCACAGCCGCATCTGATGTCAAGTACAAATGGCACCGGAATAAAGGGAAACTTCAGGTGAGGCTAACTTTACCGCCCCTTCATTATGTTCTGTATACTCAAAATTTTCCACTGGTATAGCTCATAAAGGTGGACGACGCTGAGCAAACACCCGTGGCCGAATATCATCCGCATCGACGTCACTTCTTCCTCTTCCGAATGTCGAAACACGCCCGTTTGGAAGTGAAGCCGCAGCCTGAAGTCACAGAAGCGCTCGAGCGCCTCATCGGTACGCATATATTTATCCAAGGCACTTCTGTCCTGATGCCGACCGGTGCGTAGTGAGCTACCTCTTAGTTGAACGTCAGCGAAGAGAATCAGGCCTTCGCATCAAGCTCGACCGGTCATGACCCTTTCGATGCAGATCGTTTTGTACGGACTATCTATCGCTCGTTCTTCCTCTTGGCCGACTGCAACGCACCAAATCACTCATCATACAGTACTCCGATCCATGTCACTAATGTACATCCTGCCCAAATTTGGTGTGGACCGTCTGCGCATCAATTCTATAAGCCTCCAGGTTCTGCTCTACTTGCAGTGCCCGTCAGGAATGAGTGATGCCGGCTCATTCACCAGTATCCTCCGCGGGGACCCAAGCTCTGTGTCTGTCAAGGGTCTCTGACAGTCGTTGCAGTGGACAGGGTATGTCTCGGCGTTGCGGTCTGATACTTGCGTGGTTTTGGACTCTTCAGCGCCGCTTTCTGTGACGTGGAAGTACGGGGCCGAGAATTGCGATAGAGGCTCAAAATTCGACGCGAGCGTTAGACCGCCCGTGCTGTTGAGTTGTCGAAGATCCATCATGAGCCGGCTGACAAGAATTGGTGGCTGATACGTTGGTCAGAATCAAAAGCATGAACAAGCGACAATGGTCCATACCAATGCGTTCAGGCATGATTGTATGAAGATAGAGGTCTTAAATATATAGACGTGAGTAAACAGCAACCGTGTGGCGGGTGTAGTACATATGGTTGCTTACCCTTGTGAACATGACTATTTGTGCGGCTGTCACGATGAGCAGGATGCTGTATCAAATTGTTCTCGTCAAATGTAGGTCTCGCGATGATATTGGTAAAACTCTTGCATAAAGTACCAGGT
The DNA here is from genome assembly GCA_024811115.1 of Terana coerulea. Classification (NCBI taxonomy): domain Eukaryota; kingdom Fungi; phylum Basidiomycota; class Agaricomycetes; order Polyporales; family Phanerochaetaceae; genus Terana; species Terana coerulea. The sequence goes on from JAKOGH010000035.1 coordinate 374,316, forward strand.
GCCTGGGCAGTGTCAGTGAACTGCTGTCAACACAAGTGATAACATGCTTGGGACTGACCATGAGTAGATGAGACAGGTAGTAACCGACAAGGGAAGATTCAGCCGCCTGGCTTCGCACCACAGGTGGAATGTCTTGAGTCAGGTCGTGCCTAGGACTATTGCGTCTGTTATAAGGATAGAGCTGTGACTAACGTAGATGGCTGCAAGGAGATATTTCTACAGGCGTTCTTATCTACATAAAGCTACAATACGTACATCTACACTGATGTCAGTAGAATGGACACGGTCAGAGGTCAAACGCTCACATCATGTTTGTGTGCCTGGTCATCGTCCTAGTCTGCAGACACACGAACAGAGGCGACCCTACATAACGGAACTTTAGCCCTTTGGAGGCGGTATATTTTACAAAGGGACCGCGATTAATGCAGGGGCCACCAGTATCCGAGTCAGGAACTCACCACGTTAATTCCAAATGGCAACAAACCCAAAATAAAAACAAACACAAATAGGGTATGCATGTACCTCCAGCAGGTGTACAGGGCGTAAACCCGGAATGCGGAGAACACTGAAGGTGCAATTGTTAGTACATGATGAGATCGATATACCACATAGGCCGGCCAAGTATGAGGTTTTCAACACTCACGCGCGACCTGAAGGAAACTAACAAATATTAGTACATCTTGCGCATACAGCAATTGTTGGCAACTACAGCAACGTGAGCGCAGCAAGACGTTGATGCAAGCGACATCACGTACCCCTAAATCCCGGAAGATCATTCAACTTTCTCTGAGGGACTTGGGGAATTGGCATACGGTGGGTGGGACCGGAAGCCACTGCATCATTTGAGAGACAACCGCAACCCATCGGATGGAAATTAACAGTACCGCCGCAGGAGTCAGGCCCCGCTTCCACACTGTCTCAATTTCTTGCTTAAATGTCAGGACATATTCATACGCCGTAAGTGCTTTATATGGTGTTGACGCTAATCCACCTCGACATATAGCAAGAGTGCTGAGTATACCAGTCATTGCAGTCTGCACGTAACATGACCATTGCCTTGAACAAATTAAGGAGCCCTGTTAGCATCCAGCGGCGGAGACATCATATGGTACACTCACAGCATGGATAGGTTCTAAGTCGGTTGAATGCGCAGAGGATGCATAGCAGAGCTGAGGCTGCAAGTGTGGTGCGGTCAAGAGGATTAATGATAATCGTGCAGAGTATACCGCGAAATATGTAGGCGTATGCCAATTCCAACGATCACTCCATCCTTCAGAGTCGTAGAAGATGCGTCGCGACGAACGCAGACCAATTTCGTGATTTCCATCCAGGCTGTAAGCTTCGGTGAAGATGGATCCCTAGCTAATGTCTTGTAACCGGTGAGAACTTGATACCGACCATTCTTGAGGTATGGAGTACATTTTATGCGCCACACAGCATCGTGTGGCACGCATATAAGGCAGCCGTTAAACGGCACGGGCATACAGTCATGGATAAAGCTGACGCGATGCATTAGTGAATGATGAATGGCGGTGGGTGCGGAATGTCTTCACGCCACCGAACGGTAGCCTGGGGTTTCACGACCATACCGGCGCATGCGCAGAGGGTGGCCAACCAGCGGGTACGGACGACATGCAAGCACGAAAGATGGAGTTGGGTAGACTCGCTGAATTGTTAGTGCTGGAGCAATGAGTGAGCATACATCACCAATAGAATGGAGGGGTGTCAGAGTAGCGGCCGCCGTGGATGTCGCTACATCCATGTATCCTGTGACCCATGGGTTGGAGCATTCGAAACGAAGATGGGCATTTTACATCCACGTGTGCAAGTGCGAGGTAGGAAGACAGTTAAGTTATTCGGATGATGAAGAAGGTCAGAACAAACCCGACGGCAGCAACAGTAAGACTCAGCATAACCAACCACGTCGTTCCCCAGCTCTTTGACGTGTGATCCCTCAGTCTGACTCGCTCCTTCGTCATCACGTCGAAGTTCTTCTCCATCTTCTCCTGCGCGTCCTGCACCACGGCTTTGTCCTTGTCCAGCGCTCCGGCAAAGTGGATGGCATTCCGCTTCAGCTGAGCTGCCATGAGCGCGAGCTGCTCAGACATCTCTTCCTGCAGCGCCGCCGAGTTCTGCAGGAATGAGGGGTCACCGGTGGCAGTGGTCGTGGACTTCGTCGGCTTGTCGGCAACGAAGGACGGAGAGAAGCTGGGATGAGACTATCGGGGATCGAAGGTATGGAGGCGGAGGGCAAAGGGGCTGTGTCGGATGGCGAGAGTAATAAGCCTTGAGAAGCGAATTCGGCTGCCGAGTCGACCTTTTCATCCAAAACGAGCGGTGCAGCGTCAAGAAGGGGTTGACTTGGAGCGATGCGTGCCGTAGGAGCTGGTAGAGGCAGAGTGTGAAGTATTGAAGGTGGGCGAGTTGCTTTGGATGCTGCGCTCTGGAGGCCCCGTCAGACGCAACAGACAGTGGTTCGCACACGTGCACGCACCTTGTTGACACTCTCTGCTATACCCTCAAGACGATCCAATATTCTACGTAGCTCCTCATATCGCTCCGTAGAGGTCCTACTCGCGTGGTTCAGTACGCATGAATGCAAAACGCTCCGTGCAGCTCACGATGTCTCGTCCAGGTCATGGTTGAGCTCTACATTCTTTAAGAGCCTACGGGCATATTTAAGTTTCTACTTGAACGACGTTAGCCTGCGTGGCGGGGATAAATATCCTGCTGTACTAACCTGCAGGATGCCTTGGGTCTTGATCCACGTTGCTCTGCTTGGTTCGCGGGTATCTTCGCGCCATTCCTCGCTGTCAATACTTCTTTCTAGCCTCTTCACAAGCCTCAACAGATTAATACGGTCGTGTACAGCCTGTTCTGCGGTTTGATAGCTCATGCTGCTGGGACTTTGGACTGAGGTCGTGGACTCGTGGCGGATTGTGGTTAAGCTGAGGGCGCTTGCGGATCAGTTCCGGATCAAAGCTCGGCTCACGGGCTTTAGCAGACGAATAACTACATCGTGAAAAGCGCCCATAGCCTTGCCTTCATCTGCGACGACCCTCTCAAATATCGACCGAAATCCTCCCTGTCTCTGCTGTCATCCGCATAGACTGAACGGTTTAACTATTTCTTGTATCGCTAGCGGCTACATCTTGTGTATCAATAGAATGGGCCGAGGACAGCAATCAAATCGAGGACATCAACGAGGAGGCTCACGAGGAGGCTCCCGTGGAGGAGGCGGGCGAGGCGGCGGAGGTGGCGGCAGGGGAAGAGGAAGAGGCGGAGGCATGCCCGATTTCATGGGCGAGCAGGATTTCTCGATATACGACTGGGCCAACAGTGAGTAGATGGCGATGGTCTCATGTATTTCTCTTACTGACTGCCTCTGGCAGACGCACCTAGAGGGAACTTCCACAGCGCACCTAGCACGCCGAGAGGACGGGGCCGTGGCAGTGGATATTCAACACCCCGCGGCGGATTTCAGACGCCTAATAGAGGCTTTGCTGGTCCTCGCGGAAGAGGACGAGGGCAATACAACACTACATATAGTCCTGGCGATGCAGAAGCCCGCGGTCGCGGTGCAGGCTTTGACCGTGGACGAGGGACGGGGACGCGGGGCGCAAAGAACCTCTCAGGGAAGTTGAAAGCAGGAGCACCTCTATCCAAACTACTGTATGAAGATAGGCCGCTCCTTCGCCCTATCGTCTTCGTACGCTCAGTGCATACCGCCACGCTGTTCCAAGAGGAGGAAGATATCTTGCAACCCTTGGCTGAAGACACTGGTAAGCGCGTAAAATTTCAGACCTCTTATTCGCGTTCTCACTTTCCTTTTCAGTGGATAACGAAGCGAGCCACGTTCCCACCGCTGCACAGGTGAATCGTGTATTCGGATATGACGATGCCGAATATGGCCCAGACGAAGAGCAAGTTGTGGAGATTGACTTCTCCGAGATTGGGAGACTGCAAGCAGAGGTGGACGCCGCTGCCGCCAATGCAGTTCAGGCTAAGACGGAGGTCGCCGTTGTCGAGGAGAAGTTCACAGGCTTTTACATCGACACCGAGCCAACCGTGGTGCAATCATCAACCACATCGACTACATTCACAAGCAATGCACTTGGGGACGATGAGGACGACGAAGTCATCGTATACGTCGCGCCTCATCCTCGAGCCGGGCCTGCGACGCCGCCTGCAGAAGAACGATCTCCGGAGAACTTGCCAACTACATCGATCTTGACCGGGTTGGTACCCAAGACGGCGGAACAGGCCGAGACTCATGCTCCAGCCATCGAAGAGATTTCAGTGGGGGCTGAGGATGTTGAAGAACAAATTGCAGCTCAGGCTGTACCTTCCGAAGATCCAGGAGGTGGTTCACAAGATGCACCTATGCACACCACTCCCGAAAGTTGCGACGCCTTAGAGCCAGCCCCGCCTGCGGACCCAGTGGGAGAACCTGCTGAAGAGGTCACCCCGCCCGCAGAGCTAGCACCTGCCGCTGCGTCTTCCACCTCGGTGACTTCGGAGACGAAGGAAAGCGTCAAGCAGGCTATCATCTCGGATATCTCCTTTTCCTTCAACCAGGGCACGGCGCAGAAGAAGTTCACCCGTCGGGCTCACCCTGCACGCACGCCACGCTCGCTCATCAAGAAGAGCAAGGGGCGCCGCAAGCCCTCCGCGGCGGGTTCAGTTCATTCGGCGCCAGCTTAGCCGAGGCGCATCTGCGCGAGGAGGACCCTCGTGTGGACGAACGTCGCATGGGCGACTCGGATTTGGAATGGGGAGACGTGTCGGACGACGGGGTGGAGGAGCTGTCGGCCGGGCTGGGCGGGATGGATATTGACGGCGACCTCGACCCCAGGGCCATGGCGAGCTTCGTGCAGAGCATGAGTGCCGGCGGGTCAAATATAAAGACGATAGAAGATATCGAGATCGAGGAGCGTATGCGGCAGGAAGACGAAAGTGATGGAGATGAAGATGAGGACGGTACGGTCGGCCAAAGCAGCAGTGCCGAGGACGAGGAATTGGAAGAGGCTCTGAAAGACGCGGAGGAGGTGTTAATTTCCGAGAGCGTAGAGAGCTCATATCGCTGGAGGACGCGTTCAGGGCGTCGAGTCGGATGAAGAAGACGATATCTCAAGCGACGAGGAGGCGTCCCCGGCGCGGGGCTTCCAAGCGCGTCTCCAGCGCATTCGTGATCACGCTGCTAAGGCGAAGACCAAAGGCAAGGAGAGGGCCCAGGCAGTTGATAGTGATTCCGATGATGAGGACTATGAGATGGATCTGCAGCAGTCCTGGGCGGATGATGATGAAGCCTTCATTGCTCACATCCAGGCACGTTCATGAACTATATCTTGTTGCAATCGTTGCAACTGACCAATGTTGCAGGAAATGGTTGATGAGGGCCAAGAGATTCTCAGCCGCAAAGACCGCAAGGCACGCAACAAGATGTTCCATGACATACAGGAGGGCGACTTCGACATTGACGAGTACGAAGAGATCATGGGCCGTCCTGCTAGTAAGCCAAGCGTGTGCAACATTGTGTCTATATTGACGTCATTGCAGAGCGCATGAAAGACAAGGTGAAGGATCTGCCCGATGAGCTACAGGAACAATGGGAGCGCGACCGCCAGAAGAAAGCCGAGAACAAGCGCAAACGCGCCGCCGAACGCCTCGAGGCGGCCTCCGACCCGATGTCAAAGAAGAAGGGCGGCAAGAAGGGTATGAAGTCGATGCTCGCCGCCGCACGCTACGACGGGCCCGAGGAGCTTCCGAACCGGGTCGTCAACTTCGTCGACCTCGAGCGGCAGATCCGCAGGTTCCTCGCAGAGATCGGCGGGCCGGACTCGATGACGTGCCCGCCCGCGGAGAAGTTCGCGCGCAAGCGCATCCACGAGCTCGCGGACGCGTTCAGCCTGAAGAGCGTCAGCAAGGGCAAGGGCGACGCACGGTACACGACGTTGGTCAAGACGACGAAGAGCGGCTTGGCTATCAACGAGCGGAAGATCAAGCGTGTGCTCAAGGAGATGGGGCACCATGGGTGGGAGCCGCCTATGGGCTATGGAGGTGGAAAAGGCCCCAAGGCCGTCAATTTAGCGAAGCACCAGGAAGGAGAAGAAGTGGGAAAGGTTCGTTTTTGTTTGTGTTTTGATAATATGCGGGCGCTGATGGAATTGCCATTAGGCTGCACCGAAGATTGGCGAGACAAACATCGGATTCAAGATGCTCGCCATGATGGGTTGGGCCGAGGGCGATCGTATTGGTCTGTCTGGCGGCATCGACGCACCGCTCACTGCGAAGATCAAGAAGACTAAACTTGGACTGGGGAGCGACTATATGAAATGTACCGTTGGCTATAGGCGATGTGGTGTACCTACTCGACAGTGCTTCTTGACAATGGACGATATGCGTTTTCTTGCTCAAATTCTGCAGTAAACACCTCTCCTGTCATACATTGAGTAAGTGTTGAGGGCTGAGAATTTCATGAATTCTCTCCCGTCAACTGGGTGCATACGTATTGATTTTATTTCGAGTTTGACCCGCGTTAGGCACGTTTGAAGGTAATATTTCCCTTTATGGGAACTGGAGGCTTTGTGGCGCTGTCTGCCAATATCCAGGCAAAGTGGACTCTACTTCCACGATGGCAGAGATGATTGGACTGGACCTGACCAACCGTAGATACTCAAGTTTCGCCTTGCTATTTAGGATGTGTGCCTTTAAAGGCATCCAGAGCGGTTTCTTGGTCCCGGCGTACGGGCGCTTGTCATCGGAATTATCCGACCGCGTCTCTGGACTTGGAATTACCACCATATTCTTGGGCCCCCAACTGACTAGCGCACTTGCACAGAACATCCCAGCTTCCGTCTACATAAAACCGAGGACCATATATTGCATTGCCAGCCTTGCAGCCAGCTACGGTTCGAACGCGTTACGGTCACTCCGCCGACTTCAATACTGCGCCGTGCCCGCCTCGTTTCCTACCTTGAACGCTCATGCAAGATGACTTTGGGCTGGCCGGACGCCCTCCCTACGTCTCTGCCTACATGGGGACATGTTTCCCTCTTCGCGGGCAACCAAACATGCAAGAACTACTCCCACTCGTGGTGGATAGGTTGAACCAGCGGGACGTCGTACGGGTAATGGAAGGGATTGAGCAGGGCAACGTGGACGACATCCTTGATATGGCTCTCAGGTGCGCAGTGCCTTACTATGAAAACGCGCTGAATGTAAAGGTGTATCAGATCATGCACTGGCTGTGGTGCACCGCAGGACAAAGACAAGGCTCGTGCGGTACTCAGAGACGTCGTCGGCGACGACACCCCTCTTTCAGTCTCGCGCTCGGTTCGCGCCCGTGGTCTCTGCATCCTCGCGTATTCATATTTCGAAGAGCGTTCCAAGCATGGTCCTGGGTAGATAAACATCGACGAAGTCTTCAGAGGTGCTGTTCTGGCCGACGTCGCCGCTTCTCTCGGATTCGCCTCGCCCATCATCCTGCGCATTGCTCAAATTATAGAACAGTGGGGTTTTCGCGCTCAGGAGACCTGTCCAGCTGGCTTTACTGTCAACCGCTTCGTTAACTTGGATGATCTCTGGCGAGTATATGACGAACGCAAGGCGGAGGTGGAGTCCAAGGAAGATCGTCGCAATGCCAAGGTCCAGAAGAACCCCAACTTGTACATCTGCGCCGGAAACCGCTGTGGTATTGAAGCTACCCACAAGTCCGGATTATCCCGATGTGCTGGGAAGTGTCCGCTCGAGGGCAAGCCATCGTATTGCAGCAAGCAGTGCCAAAGAAAGGTATGTCCAAGTACTCACGCACGCGTGAGACCTACCTGATAATCTGCTACTCAAGGATTGGCCACGGCACAAGCCTTTCTGCCACGCGGATGGTCCTCTAGACGACGTTGTGACTACTATACGCCAGCCTCTATCCGTCGAACCCGACATACCTGTGCCAGAAGCTGGACTGTCTGCTAGTTCCCCGTCGCCTGGTTTCGTTCCGCGTATTGCCGAAGAGATCGCTTCAGGCAGACATCAGCGCGTAGTCACTCTTCCTACCCCTGACGGTGGTGGCATACAGATGGCGTCGAGCACGATGACCCCGCAGTTTATGAAGGAGGTTCAGGAACACGTCGCTCGGCTCATGAGGGAGCATATGTCTGGTCGCTCATAATTGCATTCTTTGTCGTGCTAGCCGTTGTAATTCGATGTATACATATTCCGACTTCTGCAATGCTACACTTTGGTATAACTTGGTACATGCACACATGCTCACGCCTACAATCCCTGATTCAGCCGACGACGATGTGCTTGGCCTCGGCACTGCAGCCATTGAGCTTTGGTACACCTGTATGAGCAATGGCATCTCTATGCTCCCAACCACGTATGCTTGACCATACTGCAGCGAGTGATTCAGGTCCCTCTGCTATTACAATAAGAGGGAATATGGGAGCTTGAAGTTGAGCATTGAGGGGAGGGTTGCGCGCCATAGTGCGCATGCAAACCAGTGTCGTTACGACGATGGCGGAAGTTGAGCATGAGCCGACCTATTCGGAGTGGGCAGCTGCGCGCACAATCAGCACGAAATAAGTAAAATATCTTGGGCAAAACAGACTTACCAGAGCTACCCCTCGTCGCCATATGCAGGTTCTTGCCATATGTGTCAGCAATTTGGGTCGGCCTCCCTCTGTGCACGCCGATGACGAGCGGGTCGGAGGTCCACGCCCACCGAGTCACCGCTTGCGCGTATGACACGAAGTCGGGGCTGTTCTGGAAGTCATCCGCGAGATCATGCATATTGAGGCCTTCATTGTATAGGCAGTGGTGAGCTAAAACATCCGGGTACGGCAGCGATATTGCTTCTCGACCATGCGCACACCGACTGCAGGCGAACGTCAGCGAGGCCAGAGTCAACGGATCGACGCCATCGGGAACATTGTCTTTGAACTGCTCGGAGTTCATCACGATCGCCCGAAGCCTGTCGTCGCAAGACTGTTTCCATTCCGCCGCCCATCCGGGAAACTCGTCGTCGTAAACGTGCGGCCAGACGAAACTTTCTGCGATATCCATATGTAGAGGTAGGCGGAACAGCACCCATACACCGCGAGAGTGAACGATGTCGGAGTAGCGAGGCAATATGCGCTTGCCGTCTTGGCTGGCGTACCAGACTCGGTACATTGAGTGGAGATATTCCGCCCTCTCGACTATGACAGGATGCTCGCGAGCGAGGCGTTGGGACTTGATATCTTGCATCCATTCAACCATGCGACCTTGCATGTTGCGCCAGACTGCAAGGAATTTCCGTTGGCGTATGCGAACAACTGAAAATCAGCATACTCACCACGGTTCGTGAGCTCTTTCGAAAGCTTAACATCAGGATGATTGCGCAATAGAAGATACTGCGCCGGGGTCATCTCGCACAACTCGTCCGTCCATCCAAGCTCGTGCAGCCTCTCAATCACTCTATCAAAGTACGATTGGTCAACCTGCCGAGCTAAATGACTTGGGAACGTACGCGTCGAGGCGGCGCACTTTGGCGTCCTCTATTTCTTGTTGGCGGAATCTGTCTTTGCAAGTCTGCCAGATCTCCATGATCTCGGCGAACTAAAAACCATTTTTTTGTAATTAAGTGAACAATTCGACAGCATAGGCTCTTCACGTACCTCCATCCTAGCGGTGACAGATCCAATGTGATTTGCCAGTTCATCCCCCTTGCCAGTTGCAATAATCGATAACGCATCAAATGCCTCGCGGTAGGTGTGAAAGACTCGCTGCTTTGAGTCTACAACTCGTGTATGAAAATTTACTTTGCAGGAGTTCCAACGATGTGAAGAGCTCACCATGCACAAAAGTAACAATGCCATCATGGCAGGAGACTCCCTGCATGCTACAACCCGGGCCAGTACATTCGTAGATTCTGCACATAACGTGAACAATAATCTTCACAGGTCTCCAGCAAATATTACTCACAGCAATTTTCTACACTCCTGGCAATATCTTGCTCCAAACGCCCAGTACACCGTCTTGATGTTCGACGCTTGGCAGTCCTAAGATGTGGCACATGTAAGGGCGCAGACAGGCATAATCGCCAGAGCAACGAAGGCGCACTTCACCGTGGCACTGCGTGCAGAAGACAAGGTTTGCATATTCTGGCTCGCTGAGATGCACAGGGCAGTCTGGTAGACCTTCAACGTTCTGGCGAGCGGTTCTCCATATGGACTGGGCTGAACGAGCCATGACAAAGCCGCGAAAGTCTCTTGTTGTCCTGGCCAGGTGTATGAGGTCCAGAGGTGCAAGGTACTTCATTATCTTCGCTAACAGTTAGCATACCACGGGACGTGACACGACAAATCCTGGCTCACCTCAACAACCACATCCGTGGGCATGCGCGGCATGTCTTCGAGGCCTCCGCGTCTGCCACGAACACGTCGCCATCGCCGCAGTTGCTCTTGAAGATGGTCATCATCCTCGCTCATCGGAGATCTCTTGCGTTTGTTCGTCATATTCCGTTGGTGGTAGGAACGGGGACAGGAAGTGCCGAAGGTGGCGGTGAGGATTGATGGTCAAAAATGCGACCAGGGCCGAATTAATAGCAACTGAGCTTAGGCCACGGGCCACAGATTCCAGTCAAAGCCAAGGGATTAGGGAAGGTGGCCCAAGCAAATGATAGTAAATGCCATGCTCGCACTCCCGTTTGAACTTCCTAGGGCATATGCGAGTATCCCATCTTCGCGAGCAGCTGAACAGTCCTGAACAATCATGAAGACAAACTTGAAGGCCTTGCGGCTCCATCTCAGCTCCAGCTGGCTGACGAGGTGACGACGATCATGGCTTACTGGTATGATTATCCAGCTTCCTATCCCTACCATGTCCAGAAAATTGGACGACATAATCCCATAAAGAACGACGACAAAGCCGGGGTGGCTACTAACCGGTTGCCTTCGAGTCATTCTTGTGTCCAAGCCAACGCGCCGACTTGATTCATAACCCATTTAACGGTTGAGGCGACAGCTGGACGTCACATCACACATCTATCCATGGGGCGAGCGAAACGCGAGAGTAAGGCTGAAGAAACCGAGAGTGTCGCGTTTGCTCATGACTGACCGGGCCTCGTCCCAAGCGTATCAAGAAAAGGGGAAAATGCAGGTAGTGCGCAGAGGGATTTGAGACAGAATCCGGCAGCGAACCTGTTTGAGAGCAGGTACCGCCGGTGCTGCCGCTAGGTGAGGTCCAACAAGGTACAGTATATGGCGAGGGACTCGAAGCACCAGGGTCGAAGCACGGACTCGGCACGGACTCAGAGAGACTCAGAGCGCTTGGAGGCAGCTTCGGCGCTCGGGCAGCTCGGGGCGAGCCGGAACTCTCTTCGGGAGTGTATGGTTGACTGCGCTTGGCCACGGAATACGCTTACACGTTCACTTTCAGCGAATCCAGCCCAAGCCAAATCCGAGGCGCATGAACCATGCGGGAAAAAAGCTATCTGAAAGCGAGAAAACAGGCTGTCTAGCCTTACGAAAACACCGGAAGCAATAGAGCTGAACCTGGCCCACCTGCAGGTTAGTGCTGCAGTGCCTGCTTTCTTCACACTGTGCGTTACGCTTATGTGACCCAATGGACACTTCAGTGCTCTCCAATACCACTTGACTATTGAATGATATATGTGCTGCCAGTGGGACCTGCCGGAGCGCGCTTTGGCTCCGTCTACTGGCGCAGTACACGGAGCCGGAACACGCTACCGCTGAAGCCAGTCCGCAAAACTGTTACGAAGCTGTACGAAGAGCTTTGGAGAGTGTTCGAATCCCTCGAGTGGCAGAGAGGGATGTCAACAAGGTATGTGTCCGTACCACCGCACATATCATCTCCGCCTAACAACGCAAACCGGTTTTTGTAGGCAACTCGCTACAGTTAGGCTTTCCGAAGAGCCCGCGAACGCAACATACAAACGGCCGCTACAAAATCTTGCCGTTCGACGTAGCACCCTCCTTTTTCTACCCCATCTCTTCCATCTCTGACGACGTTGTTCCATCTGGCCTTCGAGATTGATACTACGCAGCCGGGAAGCCCACAAGATCTGACACGGCTGCGAGCATATGCTCTTTGCTCACGTAGAAGCTCGCGGCGCTGCTAGAAGGGCTCTTCGAACATTCAAATCTTCCATGCAAACTGGCTTAACTAACGCGGAACATAGCTCACTTTGCCGAGGCGCAGCTGCATGGTTGGAGAAGATACTGATACAGAACTATATGTGGAAATGGAGACGATGTAATTGGAGTCATGAAGAAGCAGTTCAGGCGGCAGACGCAGCTCGGACAGCTGAGGTGCGTCAGGCTGGATTTTCGTGCAGAATAATGCAGCATGTTCACTATAGGCACATGTCGGACATCACCATTGTCTTGTAACCTCGGCGGCACACCCATCGTATACCTGTGTTGTGTTGACCTCCTCGCCTCACCTTCCCGGGTCCGGTGGTGGTCATTCCAGCCTACACTGTAGAACTCCGCCCTTGCAGCCCGAGCACGCACGGGTTTACAAGATAGATTAAAGTGGCAGTGTGCCTGATATCTGGCTGTCTCCACTGAGAACACACCCTGGATTGGAGCTCAAGCGACCCCGCTCCATCTCAGATTACTGTTGGGATTCAATAATGCTATAAGTAGCCTCACTTTCTGGACATAGTTACTAGTCAAGTACTCCTACCCCTGCATACTTGCATTGTACACACCTCCTTCAGTCATGACAGAGTCTGACCCCAGCCTTGTACAGGAGTTTGCCTCTGAGTATGCATCAATGTTATTAAATGGTGCTATCTTCTGCTTATGCTATATCTTTTACCAGAGTTCTGAGAAGCTACGTAAATGCTGCATTAACTGGTCTGCTATATCTTTGTTCATTTCTTCTAAGCCTAATCTCTTTATTTGGTAGCTCTCACAATATATGAGTATGCCTTGACTTTGAATCAAGAGATTGCAGTAGTTTGGAGGAGAAAACTCACTGTGACATCTGTGCTTCTGATTTCCATTCGTTGGAATATGGTTATCACACAGATTACTCAGTGGATTCCACCTCAGTCCCATAATGTATGTGATATATTGCAAAAGTGATGCTGGCTAAATATTTATACTGTGTTTTAGCTGTATGCATTCTTTGGATCATATATACTTATTTGCAGAGGCTTACTGCATATCATATACACTATATAGCTGTGTATCCTTAGGTATTATCCAAGTTACCCTTGCTTTGTTATCCTTTGCTCAAATTGCATGTGAGTAAATCCAGCTGTGATTAATATATATGCTAATATTGCATAATTTATGTTTGGAAAAATGAATTGTAGCTTTCTCTGCACTTCGTATATTTGCTCTATGGAGCACTTCTCCTTATCAGCTACCCTTCTCTCTTCTGGTGCTGGCTTTAACTCTAGTGCCTGTGGGAACAAATATAGTAAGCTATAGTGTTATGTTATAATAACTCATAAGGGCTAATAAATTGCTGCGGCTTAATATAACCCATCGAACCTACAGCTATATAGGCAACCCTTTTATGACTGCATTGCAACTAGCAACATTTCAGCAGAGCTTAATAAAATGTATGATCTAGTTGCCAAAGTCAATATTTTTAAAACAACACTGATAATTGCTATAGCAGTATGTTTGCTACTATATATTGCATTTTATGCTGAGTATAATTCATGCCTCATATTTGAAACATTTGTGCAGTGCTTTTTCTCACTCGTATATCTGCAATTTCTGCAGACATGCTTGTGTTGGTTCTAACTTGGATTAAGACCTTTAGCTTGTGGAAGATAACTTGGAGGCTAGAGCTACAGTCATCCATTTCAGAAAGTTTATCTCGTGATGGTATGTTGTTTAGCAGAATTACATATTTTGCACTAAACTAAATAGTATATAATAATAGGCACTTTGTACTTTCTGTGCAAGCTTTTAACACTTGGAATATGTTCTTTAAGCTAATGGAGTATATTATAGCGCCTTACTCATGCTTAACATTGTTCAGCTAATTATATATCACTCTACAAATCTGGTCTGTTACTAGTTTTTGCTTGATTACTGATCTACTGATAAATTAACCTCTATTCAATTTATTAAGGAAGCCAATATAATGAGTCAAATTATAATTTCCATAGTAAGTTCTTTAATGCTGTTATCTTAGGCCAGATGCAATCATGCTAGCTTAGCCACCTATACTTATGAGCCGATTTGCACTAAATTTGCGTCAACTCAACCAAGCCAAGAGTTCACTTACACACCATCAAGTCTCTCAATCTGCTCTAGACTTCCAGGCTCCCTCTAGTATTATTGGAAATATGGGTGAAGAGCTTGACTTTGGGCAAGCAGAGCAATTTGTACATGGGGAAGATAATGCAGAGAATGATGCAAGCATCTCTGAGTTGGCACACCAGGATGAAGAAGCTCCCATGGCTGTCTTGGACGGTGAAAGGCACAAGCCTGTAGCTGGCCCATCAAAAACGCAGAGGAACTAGGTGACTATCTCTTCAGACTTCAGGTGATGCTCAGCATAGGAGACAGCCCTAATGAGCCGGTCTATAGGTTCGGGGTAGCTCGTACCCATGTCAGCTAACCAAGGGCTTGCAAACCATTGACGGTGCTCGGGATTAGCTTGCACTTGCATTAGTGCATTGGATGTCTGGACATATACCCTTTGTTTGACAAGAGACTCACCATTTGAATAGCTCGTAATAGGACTCAGAACATAGATTGACTCTCTGTATTTATGGAACTGGTGACCGGCTGTCATATTTATTAGGTTCAGCAGTCTTTAGTTATGCGGTATCGACAGTGCTTGGACTAATATTAATGGAAGCTTCCGCAGTCCCTCATGTGAACATTTTGACTGCGAAGTCGCGTCAACCGCTCTCAGACGGTAACCGAACGACTGAGCTACAGATCTCGCAGCATCCATGAAACCGAGTGCGCGGGGGCGGGGCGGCTCGGCTAACGCATCGGGGATTCTTCGACTTGGAGTGCGGTATGTGCCAGCCAGCCAGCCAGAGCTAGGGCACGCGAGTCAGGGCTTTCGAGTCTCTCGGCGTTGCAGCTGCTCTTTTGACGCAGCTTTGGTCATTGCAAGGCTTCCGTACTGGCATCGTGCGATCTGCAGCTGACTTACACTTGGGCAATCCCAATAATCTGACGGTGCGGATTGAAGCTCGCTGTCTATTATTATTGAATGTCATTAGGATTCCTCGTAGAACACGTAGAACACGTACGAGAGCTTTACCCAGAAGCCACTGAGGTCGCGCGCATGAACAGCAGACTGTCGATGGTCCAATACATTTTGTGATACTTCCAGTTTCCGGTATGGACATGGACACGCTGCGTCTCTTGACATCTCTTCTGAGAATGCGGCCGTGAGATAAGATAGAGAAGGCGGGAGCTTGCGGGTTCCTGGGACGAGAACTTAGAAGCTTTGCCGAGGGTGTGTTTGGCTTATCTCCTGCCGAGCACGAATACAGTACTGTATGCAAATTATCTATGCGTGACCCTTGAGCAGAATGCGAGTAATGTGATAAAAGAGAAAGCGATAGCAGCGTGCCTTCATTTCTAGCAAGGCCCAATTACCAAGGAATCAATTGAGACAGAAGTCTCAATCGACGGTGCTAGGTGGGCCCGGTGCCTTCGATCCTCCCATTGCGGCAGGACAGTCGCTGAGAATCACCTGCGACGCACTGGCAGAAGGGTTAGTGCGGCCGCCATTAAGCTTTCGGTTACCAGCCCAGGAGACTTGCGAAGGCTATCTCGCCACATCCAGATACGCTTCGCGTGTGGATCCAGGGACCGCCGTGCTTCGGCGAGCCGCATCGGGGTGATCTGCAGGACTCCGCAGGCTGCTGACCATGCTATGTTGCTCCGGATGCCGTACATTGTAGGGCGATATGAAGACAGTCGCGTCCCATATAACATCATGAAGCACGAGCAAGGAGAGCGTGGATGGCAAGGAAGGCACGATATCGAGGAGAAGATGAGGAAGATGCGTACTAGCGATATCGGCAAACGGGCTTCATCGTGCGAGTATTCGCCGGTATCGTTACCAGAGGCGCAGTAACGACGCTCTCGCCGTAATGCTAACCGCGCTGGTACTCGCAACGTTGCGGGATAGATTCAGGTCCTACATACGCTTCACCCCGCGCGAAGGGTATCAGAGTTCGGGCACCCGAAATTCTGCGAAGGCGGGCGGACGAAATAAAAGGCGGTGGCAGATTAGCTTTCTGGTGAACTTTACGTATACATAGCATGAACTTGCTTACTTTCGCGAAGTCAAATCTGCGGGAGAAACGTGCTCTTCCTCCTGGACCTTCATCCAGCATCGTCTCACCCGGAGATGAGCAGATAGAGTGCATGAAGGAACATCTTACCATACGATGCATTTCACGGAGAGTTCCAGACGACAGAGTGCAAATGCCTGGCTTCATCTAGAGGCTGTTCAGAAGCGGCGATGGAGGGATCAGTGAGTACGAGATAGCGGTGCGGATTCGACAGACGCCTGAAACCGCCCAGCTGTGCAGTTGTAAGTCTTCGTAATCCCGAAAGCCAGGAGGCAAAGCACGCACTCGCAATTTCAGAGACGACCATGAACATATACGGCCTGCGGAGATCCGCATTCGCTCCGGGTCCCGAGCTTCTCGGCCACAGAGAACGCGCGCGACCAGTAAACACGCCTGGCAACGTCCTCTTCGCAATGGATCGATGAACCCGCGCGCGCGCACAAGAAAGCGGCATCGGACGACGTCTCGGTCCTTGTAGGCTCCAGCCGGCAACTCGCGCGCGCAGAGCGTTCGGCGAGGGTGCGCAGGCCGAACGACGGCCGCGACAAGCCGTTTCACAAGGTCTGGGGTGCACGTTTCTCTGAATCTGCATCAACGGCGTCGCGTCAAGATAGCAGGCCACAGCAAGGGAAAGGCGCACCTCTACCTCCGCGCGCCGAGGGGCACCATCAGAGACCTGCCGACGGAGAGCAGCGCGCCGCGGGCCTGCCGCGAGCCCACGCTGCACCCGCGGGAAAGGCGGCGCGCCGCGAATTCGAATACTGTGCGAGGGCCCGCTGCGTCCCTGAGGGACATCTATCGCCCACACCGGGATTTGGGAGCGTTTGGATGCGAGCGGGCCCTGGCCTGCGCATGCGTGACGCGTGGGCACGCCTCCGGCAGTTCCCATGGGCCCAAATATCGCAAATTCGGAGACGGGATAGCGAGTCTGATCCGGGACGCCGCCGGCGCTTGTGGCAGGTAAACTGCAGCGACGGCCTCCGTCGCACGAACGCTGGGTTTAGCGTCATTTCAGCAGTGTTTCATGCGTTCGTGATGGCCCACGCTTACCAGAGGTAGTCAGATGCTCGGATGGTAGCGTGCCGCGAAAACAACGCGCCCGTTCACCACGAAGAGAGCTCGCAGTTCAGCGAGATGTCTGCATGGTGAAATGAGAGCTGTTTCGTTCATCCCACAGCTAAACTAGGGATAATATTGCCTCGATGGTGAGAACAGTGGGAAAGTCGCAGCAGTCAACCTTATGTTGGTGGTGTGTACATTTCTTCCAGCCCTGGGGCAGGATTAGTGAGAAGTGGTCCTAAGCCTGCAGGGCCGTCTGGATGGCCTAAACGTATACATTGTTATCAGTGTCTAGTCTCTATAAAGGATACAATACTCACCACGAACTCGAACAAATCAGCCCTGCGGTAACACGAGGCTGCATCGGTGGAGCATCAATATCCTGGGCTTCAACCTTACTATACAGCTGTGCATTGGACCGGCTTTCTCCTCGCGGAAACTAACGCAGCCAGCTGCCCTGGGTCACAAGCAACGCCTACATCGTATCGACTCTATCGACATGCGTCAGCGATGCCTCGATAACTCGCTAATATTGTCATGTGAGTAAATAGTACTCACGCCGGCTCTAGTCTAGAGCTTGGTTGACGGGTCGAGAGGCAGGACAGCCGCGTCCACGCCGGCAATCGATATTTGTACGCGACGGCAGGTTATGACGCATAGTGCTGAATGGGTTAATGACGGTTGAGCGCTTAATGCCAATCAGACGACCTTTCATGAGACTCACAGGCCAGACTAGTACTGCCGTTGAAACTGATGATATTGAGCAGAATATACATTTGCATCTCAAATTAATATGACGGACCTCATCAGCAAGCATGGGTGAAGCTTCGCGAAGATATTTCGCGAAGGTTCGGCCTGAGGTGGAAGCATGGAAGGCTTCAAGGCTACACATTCACTCTTGAGTGTACACCTCAAGGACGCTCCACCGCAATCTTCTGGTGGTCTTTGACAATGCTTCACCACGATAGGCTGGTATAAGAAGGCAAGCCCCAGACGAACATCCCCCGGATTTGCAGGCCTGCGAAGAAGGCGAGCAGGGCTTCTTCATGTGCGATGCATCAGAGTCTGCCAGAGCCTGCCTTGATCTCTGGCCGATCGCTCTGACGTCTTCCCGTTCCCACAGGCCTGGCGGTGCGGCTCTGAGTAAACAGAGCATGGGAGCTTAAACACGGCCTCGTGCGTGAGCTTCGAGCCTAGAAGGCAGCGGCCATGAAGCCAGAGCCATTCTGCGGTCGTGTGCCGATGTGGTCCATCGTGTGTGTCCTGGACGGCCAGTCGTGTGTCAGAAATGCGTCGCATGCTCCGTCGATGGACAGAACGAGGAGGCGGATAGGTCACCAGTTCTCGGAGGATGCGATCTCTTCTCTTGCTCGGTCATGCGCGCGCTCCACAAAGCCACGGCTACAGCGACCGACTGCCTATAGTGAAAACACATCTTTAGCGACGCGAGCAAGAGGAAAACGGTGTAAACGCACAAACCTCTCACTTCGATGGCTTCTTCGTCCGCCCCGCTCGTCCGGCTAATCGCCTTGAGAACGCACAACAGTAGGGAAGGGGCTTCGGACCGCGCGTCGCGCCAGCCAATCGCGAAGAACGCGCACCCGTGCGCCCATGCAACGGCATAAAACACGCATGCATTATTCATGGAGACAGTGGGGCCGCATTCGGCGGTTCAGGTAACACCGTAGCCTGAACAGCGAGAGGCGGAAACCACGCGTGCGGGCTGACGCAAGTCTCGGAGCGAGCGCACTTTTCGCTGGAGGAGCGTCGGCTCCGACCGCGGCGCGATACATGGACGTGGATGGGACTTACTTCTTACATGTACCCTGGGTCCTCCGCCTCCCGTGCGTGGTACGGTCCACGCGTGTCAGAGGTGGTCCACCGGAACACAGGTATCGGAGGCAGGCAACGTGCTGGTCACCAGACTGATCGCGCTCGTCAGTGTGTGGGGACACGTCATTCCCGTCCACGGCGTGTCCGACGGCCCTGGGGACAGCTGCTTCGTGACGTGGGGATGATTGAGTTGCAGCCTGCCCGAGCCGATCATCAGGGCGAGCGGAACGCGATGACGGCGCTGAAGGGACTGAGGAAGACCTGCTCGCGCTGGGAGCGGTTGCTGTAAACGCTGCGGCCTAGGGATAGACAGTACTCAAGACACCTCGAGGATGTATCTCTAAGCTCCGGGCGCATGTAGCTGGGGATTAAACATGAGACGAGGCGGAAATAACTGCTAGCTATAGGAGTAATGCCAGGTAAGTATTATTAGTGTGCGGCCATACGATTCCGTAATCGTGACCCAAGGAGTATAGTACTCACCAACGCATGACGCGGGCGCGACGCTGTCTCGCCGACCGGAACTGCAGCACGCCGCTCAGATGATGCAGTGGAGAACGACATCAGGGCCAGCAGTGACCGGGATGACCACATGCGAAACCGCAGCGTTTTTACGTCTGCGGCCTTATACGCCTGTCCAACTATCACGGGATCAGAAAAGTGTACAAGAAACTACATGTCACGAGTGCCGTACTTACCTCAAGCCAGTTCAACAAACACAGCGTACGCTGTACAGTTTCTATATAACTGAGCACTAACACCGGTGTACTTTTCACAGCTTTTACTTACCGGTCCTTGTATACGTGAGCTTGTGACCTCTTGCACGTCATGATCCCATTGAAAAGGTCGTACGAATCAGTCGTCGTGCCCGCCGGAACCAACGCCCGCCTCATGGCCTGATGTGTCGTCCAGGTGGCCGCCGGGCGACTGCCCGCTGTGGCGCTGCGCTGGCGAACTGGCAAACACTGGCAGAGATTTGTTCCGCATGGACCACGGTCGAGACAGAGTGGAGCATGAGCGTAGCAACGCACGCATGTCGAGTGTGCTGCAGTGGGGCCACCGTGCGTGCGTGCGCCTGTGATCATTTGGAGACAGAAAATCCGACATATGGGTTGGGAGCACGAAACAGAACATACAAAGAATTACTCTGTGCACATGTTGTCGCGAGCACACGCCACGTAGAGCTAGAACAACAACGACGTTGAGAATTTGTTGAGAAATAAAGCTCCTGGAAACTGTCGAGAGACAAGGTCATGTTGTGTGCTGGTGACGGCAACGGGGTCCGGTGACGGAACAAAGGTGGCCGACGCTTGGGCCGACCACCTCTATTGCGATCCGGGATGATTGATCCCGCCGGTCTAGACCACGACGCCGGCGTTCATTACGCGCTCTGCTCCGGTGGCTGTAAGACATACAAATAACACGGAATCTGCCAGAGAAAATGGGGTACGGACGAAGACAGGGGTAAAACCAGACAACGAATTCAATGGAACAAAAGTCGGCCGTTGTCTGCTCTTGTGCGTCGGCTGAGGGCAGGACATCCAAGCGTGCGAATCGCTTTGTGCGACAACGGACAAGGCCAGAATAGCAGGGATAACGCCATGCGTCATCGTGGAGTGAAACAGCAAACTCAATTTATGGGTAGAAACTTCGGAAGGAGTGTCCCGTCGGCCATTGCCAGTCACGCTCTCGTGACCGGCAGACCGCATGGCTTGCCCTCATGCGGTAGGCATAACAGTGCCGATTGGCTGAGAGCGGGCTGTGACTGAGATCACAATGGACCGCCACGGGTGCGGTCTCGAACTTTAATCTACGAAACAGGGGGATAGCCCAGCGAAAAAGGAAAGAGCGGGAGCAAATTTGCGCTGCGCCCTTCACGGGAAATTCACTAATTAAATAGAGGCCTGCGTAGAGACCACCACCTCCGCCCCGCTCACGACGCACACGACACCGGCTGCGACGCCGACGACCTCTTGCACGACGTCCACCGCCGTGTGGCCCTCCCCTTGACAATTTCTTGCGCCTCGTGTGTTACGCACACGCTTCGACCTTCGACTTGGAACTCAGCGAATCACGGCAGCGACGTTATCAGCGAGAAATGACCAGCTATTCCTCCTCCTCCTTTTCTGGGCCTTCGACCCCTCTTTCCTCGCGATGGACCGATTGCAGCGACATACCGAGCCCGCGCTCGCCCCGTGTGAGCTCGACTTGTCAACGTTTGGGCCGCACCAACGGCTCAAAAGTCCGTCGCTTTGATTTTGACGACGAGCCCAGTCTTCCAGGCAGAACGCGGCGCTCACACGATGAAGCTGGCGCAAAGACCGGCATTCCGCGCATACAGACGGATCGCAGGAGCCCTTCGACCCGAGCGAGAGTCCGGGGCCAGCGACCTGCACCTGACTCGGGATCGCCCTCCTCGTCTCCTGCCCGCAAGGCGCTCAGGCCTGCAGGTGTCCTATCGAAATTTAGCCCGCAGGCCGGCGTCCAGGCCCATCACCGTCACCACGAGTTGCCCTCTGCGGCCGAATATTACACGCGCACGGAGCTGCAGCTTAAAGTGCCTCGCTCGCCGCACACCCCGCCTCCTGTCCTCCCTCTCCCTCTCCTGTCTTCGTTTTCCCCGCCTTCGACGCCCCCGCCCGCGCACCGCTCGTCTGCGCTCCAGGCCTTCGCCTGCGGACGCCACCGGCCGCCGTCAAGGAACCGCTCCGCCGAGTTCTCCACGGCCGTCGACAAGGTATGTTTTCTCCGGACTGTATGTATTGTGCCGTGCTGCGTTCCTGCGCAAACTCTATTCAATCACACCCTGCCGCTTCTCGCGTCTATTGACCTGGGGCGCCTGTATGATGATCCAGATGCGGGGCAGACTTCGACGCTCACGCTTTCGAATTCGCCACGCCCTTCCCCGTTTATCCCCCATGCACCGCCTGTCCCTCATATACCCTGCCATGCTCAATACTCACGTCCCCTCTCTTGCACAGCTCGACGCCATCTCCTTCCTCCTTCCGCCTGCGACGAGCCCTAGTCCCAGCCCCTGGGCCCCCACTCGCCATGTCCATGCAGATCCACGCACCCACACCCGTCATCTCTGCTCCAACGCCACGTACAAATATGCGTTCGGCGTCGCGTTCCCGCTCAAGACCATCCTCACCAAGAACTGTTTCGACACAGCTCGCAAGTACTCGCCCGCCAATGCCCCGACCACCCTCACGCTCGGAGAAGCTGCTCCGCGACACCCTGCGTCGCGCTGAGGAGCACGACAGGCTCGTCACGCTTGCCGGTCTCCCCAGCCCATCGATATTTGGGGCAACGCAGCCGGCCCATGGCTTTGTCTCTCCATCGCCCACTGGTCGCCGCACTCGCCGGAATACGTCCTCGTCGCTCAACACCGACGCTTCATTAGAGGCCTTCGCCTACTGCGACACCGGTGAATGCTATAGCGAAGACGAGGAGGAAGACGAAGCTGAGATGGGCAGACGCTGGCTGTGGAGAAGCCCCTCGGGATCGTCCTCGTCGTCGAGCCAAGGCCATCAAGCCTACTTCACCCAAGCGCGTCCGCAAGCACCCTGCCCCGGCATCATAGCGACGACCTCGGGTACGCCTCCCCGTCGTCGCCCTCGCCGGCGCGCACGGCGCTCCAGCGATCAGCCTGCTCTGCACCCAGCGTCTCACGCTCCTCGTTCTCGCAGCCGCGTCGACACATACGCGCCGCGCAGTCCGGGCCCGGATCGCCAGGCGACCCGGAGCGGTCGCCGTCGGTGACCCCGCACGAGGCGGTGCTGCGCAGCAAGCTCGAGGGCGTGCTCCGCGGCGCGCGGGTCGAGCACAGCCGGGAGCTGGAGTACAACGCGGGCAGCGGCAGCACGAACTCGATGGCGAGCAGCCGCAACATGAGCGGCGAGGGCGAGTGGTTTTTCGCCTCGGGCGAGGTAAGTCACCGTCTGTACTTTCTGAGGCAAATATCTCACCAATTCGACGTATATAGCCAACGTCGCCGATGTTTATCGGGAGCGAGTTGCCCTCAACAGGTAACCGGGCACGCGCAAGCACCTCTGCGAGCAGAACGACGCACCCGCTGCGCTCGCCCGGGTCACCCGACGGGCCCCTGCCGCCCGTCTACGGCCGGCTCGCGCACCCGCACGGCACGCGCCCGCTGACGCCGCCGCCGTTCGACGCGCGGACGGCGGCGGCGCAGTGCCGCGCGATGGACGGCTACGTGTCCTTCGCGGACGTGCAGGGCCTCGGCGCGCCTGCGGACGACGGCGACGACGACGGCGCGGCGCGCCCGCGGGCTGGCGCAAGTTCTTTGCGCTCGGCGCGAGGCCGCGGGACCGGAGTCGCAGCGTGAGCGCACGGTAGACGGGGCTTGCTTGCAGATTGGTGTTCGAGACGTCAGCGACGATCGGCTTGCGACGATCGAAGAACCCCGTGTCTCGTCCTCCGCTAGACCACGCTTTCCCAACGTCATCCGTTGCGTGTACATGTTTTGCCGCTGCCAGCCTACTTTTTCACTCGCCGGTCTCTGTGCTATAGTCTTCGCTGCTCTCCATACCATCCATCGTTCATCGGTACGCTCGCATACACATTCATCTCCAGGGTCGAACAAGAAGAACAAGATACATACAAAGAATAACATCGCTATCCAGTGTAATCGTACGATCGCATCGACCGCCCAGGTCACCGCCGAGTTCCACACTCTTGCGCCTCGCTGCCATGCCCCTCGACACCTCACCTGCTCAAACTTGCTCATATGGCTCTTTCACGACTTTTCACGACCCGACTCACGATCACCCACCCAAAACGCGGCCGTGCCGCTTCGTGCTGGATTTCCGCGTTCCGCGCGCTTTTGTCTTCCCCTGCTCCTGTGCTACCTACGGACAGGATGGACCATGCTCATGCTCTATTTAACTACAGTACATTACAACGAAATTTGATACAATGCATGGTTTATGACGATACGCCTCCGCTTGAGATGAAAAGCCAGCCCGCGACACAAGTCAGTGCGCACCGCACGTCGTTCTGGTCGGGCAGGTCAGGCGGAAACGCATCTGTGGCGAGAAGGTAAGCACTCCTGTTTGAGTAAAGCCTGGGCCGCGGACTTACTAACTTGTGAACGTAGAACGCCGCAGGTTTTGAACGAGAACACCCGACTTCGCACGCTTCCACCCCACCCTTGAACGCAGCACACCGGCGTACGGCCAACACTCGCGCCTGCCGACCACGCCCATCTAAAGCCCAGCACTCAGACAGGCCGGCACGAGGTGTCGCCGCCGCCGAGATTTCAACCTGTACGTATATATACACCTTTTGAGCCTTATTTTGCTTACGTTGTCTCTCACAGCTCACGCGTTTGGTCCAGGTCCGTAATCACACGCGCTGCACGGCCGCCTCTACGACTGCACGGCCGCCTCTACGATTGCTCTCCGTCCTCTGTGTACACTCCTCGCCAGCCGTTCCCTTATTTGAACCCCGCCGCCGTCCCTCCCCAGCCGCTTCCCGGGCTCTTCCTGCCTCCCTTGCGCGTTCTGCGTCTCACCGGACCCGCAACTAATCTAATGTAACAAGCCAGTATTTGAAGATCGCCGCATAGGCACGCGTGTACTGAAGCCCGGCGGCCATGGCGCATCAACACGACGCGCAAAGTATGCGCACGATGTCGAGACGTCGGCGCCGTCGGCGCGACAGCGTATCCCGCGGGCCTCTTGCTGAATAAGCAGAAACGGCGTCAGTCAGACGTAAAGAGGGAGAGATAAACGACAGTGCGCACGACTTGGCAAGCACGCGGGTCCCGACAGCGACGGCGGTCTCTGCGCAATGCCCTGCGCGTCGCCGCCTCCCACGGATACGACGAGGGCACCGAGCCCTCGTGCGACGACATGAGGATATCAGCCTGCGGCGCACATCACGACGAGTTGAGCGCGCTCCAAGACCAGCGCAAAGTCCCACCCTCTGCTCGCGTTGCGCGCCATTCCCTTCGTTAGGTGTCGCCGCCTGCAGTCTCTCCAGCCCGCCCGTGCTCCCTGCGACATTTTCACTCTGCTGGTGAGTCCTGCACGCACGGTTCCCCACTTGATGTGCGACGCTCACACACGCCTCTAGATCTATTAAATGGAGGGTTATGCACTGTGGAAATGCGAACACGGAAGACGAGGAACATACCTGTGGCATACGGCCCTGCCACCAGACGGCGAGAGCGACCCAGTGCGGATGTGCGCACAGATATCCCGCACAAGACGCAGGCGGAGCGACTGACTAGCCGCGCAACGCCGCTGTCGAACACATGGAGTCAGCACCAACCATAGGGAAGGGGAAACGAGGCATAGGACAGGGGCCGTTGCGAGCACGTCGGCGGTGCTGCTCAAGCAAAGAGAGCCGCCACGCAATGCCGCGCACCCCTTCGCCGCCGCGGAGACGGCGCAGAGGCACTGAGGCTGCCATAGGCGAGCGGCGGCTGCGCTTTCCAGGCGCGCTCCCGCCACTAGACAGCGCAGAGCCGCCGCCAGTGCACAATGGCAGGCTGTGCACACCGAGCCCATGCTGCATGCTGCCAGTCAATGCGGCTGGAGAGGACGTCAGCCTATGTGCCGAACACCATGGCATCACGCGTACGCACCAATGCAGAGGACTTGGGAGCCGACGTGGACGCGGGAGCTGCAACGCAGCCCATGATAAAGAGCCACCCGACGACAAGGTCGATGCGCTGCACGCGTGTCCATGATGGACGCGACGGCTGCGGCTGCAATCATAAGCATGAACCTCACGACCAACAGAAACTCATTAGCCTTCTGCATGGCAGGGAGGGTAAGTAAACACCAACCGCCATACGGTAGCGAGGCTGCTTCGTGCACCGTAGGGTTCGGAGACGGGACAAGGCGGGCACTGGTGTAGGTTGTGTAGACACTATCATGTACATTAGAGTCTCGCCGAAGTAATGAAATTATTTTGACTGACC
This sequence comes from Terana coerulea, assembly GCA_024811115.1. Classification (NCBI taxonomy): domain Eukaryota; kingdom Fungi; phylum Basidiomycota; class Agaricomycetes; order Polyporales; family Phanerochaetaceae; genus Terana; species Terana coerulea. The sequence continues at coordinate 400,457 of JAKOGH010000035.1, forward strand.
TGGCTGATAGAGTGCAAACTACTGAAGCTACACCGGACACCTCGGCTCAGTATTATTTCACGGGAGCGAGTGCAATTGCAATGGTCAGGGCACTCACTATACTGTAGCCATGAGGGATCGGGCATCACCATGTTCATGACCGACTCGGGTGAGCCTGGTAGCAGAGGCGATGAGATCCTTGGGCTTGAGCTCGAAGGAGCCTTTGATAGATCAACAGACAAGTAAGTATCCTGACTACACGGAACGATCACACGACTCACGACTGCGTAATACCCATCGGCCCGTCCCGACCGTCCCGTCACAAACTCATTTGGCAGCCTGTTGAATAACGATCTGTTAGCTATTGACCGTAATGCTTATTGATGACTGCGTTACTCACCTTTATCATCGCCCTTCATTCGTACGTCTGTAGTACAAACTTGGACAGATCAATTCGCTGTCCCGGTACAATTACGAGAGGTCAGTTAGCTCCATGACAGCATGTACTATAAATGATAGTGACACAAGACTATGTACATAACAACGCGAAATGATTCTTTATGTACACTTCGAGAAGTAGAGGTAAATGTTATAGTCGGTAAAACTCAGGCGGGACCTTGGAGAGACAGCTTTCGGCCTTGGTCGGCAGCAGGCGGGACTGATATATGAGGCGGGGGATGCCGAGGTAAGTACTAACAGTACCGTAGCATCAGGTCAGTGCACTATCTTGGATAGTATATAAATGGACGTACTTGCCGCCGCATTGGCCTATCGAGCACTAGAGGTCACGAATCATCGGTCAACACACTCGAGACGAACGGTTAGTATCGTCGGCATACCAAGATGACACGTAGGTAATCGACGAGTTACTTACTCGACTCGAAAGGCGGGGGATGCTGACTACATCAATAACATGGAATATTGGGTTAGTATTCTATCTTGAGAACGCCACACGAGAGATACTTACTGTGGTACATTGCGAGTAGTGGTGGTCGTAAGCTATCAGTCAGTATACACAAGAAAAGCAGGTATACGACGCACTAGCTTGCGACAAGCACGCGTCGGTGTTTATCTATGCTTCACTTGAGTCTCAGATGGCGTGCCTCTGTTGGCGTCGAACAATGTTTCAAAATCCTAGTGAATAGACCATAAGACGGGGTTAAGGTTAAAATGCACGGACGAGGAGAACAGATGCAGACAGTCACGTACTGGCATCTGGGCATGTGAGCGGCGACCCGCGAGTCTGGTGCCTGCGTCCGACGTCGAGGCTAAATTCGTGTGAACAACAGACCCTGTGCTTCACGCCGCTTCTCGGTGTGTGCGGGCAAGAGTCCTGGCGCCGGCGTATGGCAGGTCAGCATGTGGCTTCGCGTCGAGACCGCTATTTAATTAGTACCTTATGTACCCCATGCGACATGGGCGACGTACCTGGTGCTATGGAACAGTACGGTACCGCGGCCGTACCCCAGTATCGTCAGTTCTCTCCAGTTGCGTGGAGAGTTGCATGCCCGCAATGGGAGACGTCGGACCTACAATTTACAATAGGACATATCAGCGTGAGGTCAATGTGTGCAAATCCGCACTTACCTAACCGTAGGTTGAGTCGTTACACAGCCTGGGCCCTGTGTGAGTGTACGGGCAAGCATGTGGTATGGTTGAGCATCTGGTTAGAGTGAACGAGAACCTCTGCTTATAGATGACACTCGCGTTAGCACAGTGAACAGGAGTTCGTAATCAAATCGAGCGTACTTGTTTTATTCTGCACAATTCTATCAATACGCCGTGACATCGAAGCTGTAACCTATCTCAAACGGCCTGGTAACAATGTCAATGAATTGGTCAGTCCGACGGTCAGGCTAGCCATTAGGTCGTAGACATACCTTGTTAACTTGACCAATGACCCCCCAGCCGGCGCCGAGCATCCCGTTGCGTCTCGAACGGCCACTCGTAACCCGTACATTGTCAGATAGCTTGAAGTGTTGTATCTAGACATCGACTCAGTCAGTAGTTAGATCAATGCTCTCAAACGTTACAGATGACTTACCTTGGGGATCAAGATGCTAACGAGAACAAACATACCCCAGCATCGTTAGTTCTCTCCTATACCGGGAGAACGTCTCAACGACAACGAAGCGATGCTACGCCTGCGTGAATAGGAATGGTTTAAAACAGATATTGTCGATAGGAGCATGGCCGACTTACCTCACTGTAAATTAAACCCTTCGATGGCCCAGTGGCGCGGCGTGTTCGTGCTTGAGACGTTGGTACGACGGGAATGCGACCAACATAGTCCCGGCATGGCGAGGGATATCTGAGTATAGCGGCCGGCATTAGTGATCATAGTTATCAGAGAACGCGAGCGTGAACGGCAGTAAAGCGTACCTTGCAAGACATTTCAACCGAGAAAAATGTGTGCTTAGCAGCATCAGAGAACTGACGATGCTGGGGGTGCCAGCGACAGACCTGGGAGCGTTGACGACGGGGAATAGTCAACCGTGGTCGTTGTGCGGGTAAGGCGATGCGTAGAGAGCGTCGTGACGGCCATCCAGCTCCGTCTCGGTAGAGGCAAAGTATGAAAGTGTAAAGAAGAGAAGAGGAGAGTGAAGTGGGGAGTGGAGACGTGGAGGAAGGAAGAGGATGGCGTTTTAGAGCGTTTCTGCTCACCTCTTTATACGTCCTCTCCAGCTGCATCTCCCACGCTCTGCCCTCTCGGCACACCTCCTGCCGCGTTCCCTCGCCTCTCCGGTCTCGCCGAGTGCTGTCATCCTGTTTGCGAGGGGAGACAGACGCGGCGAAGGCGGATGCTGCCTAGCGGGCACATTCCACCCTTGTTTCCGTTCCAACCGCGCGGACGTCTGTTTGCCGACATCAGCGCGCACTATATCTTAACGCCAAGGAGGCCGAAGGTGCCTGTTTGACGGGGAGTGGGTCGGCGAATGCGAGGAGGTGACGTGAAGTCTAGAACGGCGGTAGCGAGTGTGTCTGCACAGTGCCGGATGTCGTCAGCTTCCAGACCGGACTGAGTTCGCCACTCACATGAAGCAGGGCCTAATCTCGTACCGCACATCGGCCTCCGTCTACCCTTCCCCCCTGCTCACCGAGCAACCTGCCATCCGTCCTCCAACGTCTCTGCGGCCTCTCGCGCTCGAATCGTGCAAGTTCCGCATAGTCCATGGTGTTACGTGCGTACTTGCTGCAAGCTGTTGGACTAAGGCTGATAAGCGCTAGATGGGGGCAGGGGACATCTGGACTTTTGTGGTGGAGGTGGGAGGTCGTGGCGAAGGAGAGGGCGTTGAACGCGTCTGGTTCAGGCAAGCGCCATCTTTGTGGCGTCCGGGAAACGCCAGAACGGCTGATCGCCCGACTCTCGACCGATTTTGGTCCTCCCGCCGTCGGCCGTCGGTTTCTGACCCAGTCGGGCATGTGCCTTCGCTACGAGAGATAGCATTAAATTGTCTTGCTGCCGCTTTCGCCTGGCCTGTACTTAAATGATCTAAAACATTTACGAGAGCCTGCTTAGAAAAAACACAACAGCTTGTAAACGCAATTGAATATAGAACGCACCGTGTCGGGTCAGTATTTAACTCTCGCACGAGAGTCAAACATTGACCTGACATCCTGCAGAATTACCTTTACTGCATGCGCGGCGGCGTGGTGACCAAGTTGAGTTTAGCGAGTGCGGCCAGGTTCGTGCCGGCTCAGTAACCGCCTGGGCCCTGGGCCATCAACATCACATCCGTGCCGCCGCGTTGATGTCTCCCATGGCCTTTGAGCCCTGCATTTGTTGCCAACTGCTGATGTGGTATTCATAAATAGCCAAGGGTCTTGACGGCTCCTGCCAACAGATTGTTGTCAAGTCTCCTGCCTTGGCATTCTGGCATTCCCACGCCCACAGAGCGCCCAGAACACAGCAGTCACAACTACACCGAGACCTCGCAATTGAGACCCTCGTCTCCTACAAGGGTGTATTTGTCTGTAAAAGAAAAGAGAGTTTGAGTACTTCATAATTACACAACATAGGTTTACAGAGACTCACTCTGCCTGAGGGCAGAAGCTTTGAAAGCATATCTGTTTCAGGTAAAGGCCTAGACATCTGACTGGTGCACGTAATAGCCATCAGCACCTCATTTCCATGTTAAAAAATAGACGCACTAGCAAGGTGTTTTGCTGATGCGACGGGCCATGCGACGTGGCATCAGCATTTCTAGCGCACTTTACAAGATTCCGGTTGCAGCAATGCCGGGATGGTCACCACGTGTGCTGCCAGCACATGCAGGGCCTATCCTGGTGTTGTTGCACCACACTTGTCCCCTACCGTCAGCCATGCCGTAGTCATCACGTCCACTGTCCATGTCGCCGCCAGCCCACACCTAGCCAGTCCATGAGTCGTAGCATGCCAGCGCCCCTGCCATTGGTCCGGGATCCTTTTGCACCAGTATGCCTCAATTTGTCCATTGCTATGTCCCGTGCCGCTGTCGTCAAAGAGGAGAGAATGCCGTCTGCGCGAGGAGCCCTTCATCGGGCATTTACTGCTGTCCAGGTAAGCCCAGTCCACCGCTATCGAGACCTTCAGGCTGACCACCAGTCGGCACGTAGATTTCGAGTCAAAGAAATATAATCCTGCCATTTCGCTACGACTTCTTCCCCAGGTCGTGACTGGCCGGACTCATCACCATCAACACGGGCTTCCGGCTTCCTCTCCAGAAGACGCGTGTTTGACAACAACAGTGACAGCTCGTCGTGCGAGCAACAAGGGCGGTGCGCGCGCCGCCCTCCGTCGCCCTCCTCTCTTGGTACCCGCGTCGCCCTGCGACGCAGCCTGACTACCTGTCGGCAATCAGGGCATGACTTCCCTGGCCGACAAGCATCGATGTGTTGTATTTATCATATCTTCATCCGCCGACCAGGGGCACAACTTCCCCGGTCGGCAGGCATTTCATTGTGCGCACAGGGCGACATCATCGCGCATAGCGCACCGCAGCCACCGTACGACGATGGCGTACGCGGTGGAGGAGAGCGCATCCAAGCGGCGCCGGTACGCTCATTCGCATGTTTCCGCGGCCGTCCAGCTGACATTCATTTGATGTCCAGGCACACCCTTTGGAAGGCAGAACCACGCCCCCTGTTTTAAGAATCTGTCGATCCACAGCGAGATGCGGCCGCGAACTGCGCCTATAGTACGTGCTCGCAAGCGAATGCGACGCCAGCCGCCACGCCTGGCGCGACACCAGCGACTGCCAGCAGAGGCGCCGCGCAGTGAAGACGTCGACGAGACCAATGCGCAGACGACGTTCGATGGGTAGGTAAGCGCATTTTTGCATTCGCGAGGCCGTCTGCCTGACATTGGTTAGACGCCCGTCAATGCGAAAGTCGAGGGCAAACGACGCACCTTGCGCTGAAAATTTGTCAATCCGCAGCGAGATGCCGCCGCGAACCCCGCGCAGCGTGCACTGGCCGTCCAGGCACAACAGCGAGTGCGGCGCCCGCTGCCGTGACGACGACGGTGTCCGTCGCAGGACGAGCAGGCCGGAGGCCTGCGAGGACGTGTGTGCCCCGGCCGAGGGCGAGCAGTCTCCCTGCGCGAAGGTTGCAGTGCCCGCGGCGGGATGCCGCTGTGCGCTTGGTGCGCGCGACGGTGCCGCCCTTTGATCCACTCGCTCGTGCCGCAAGGACGGCAACGACAGGCCGTGATCCATCGAACAGGGCCCGCCTTCGCGTCGACAAAGACGCCATGTATCGCGTTCCCGCCACCGACATCCACGCCGCCGTCGTTCGTGCATTCTGCGCGTCCGCATGCTCAGAGCCATCGTCGTCGGCGTTCGTGTACGCCTCGTCGTGCCGGCACGCTCGGTTTCCGTCTTCCACAGGCCGTTTTCGCTGACTTTGGTTAGACGCCCGTGTGTTCATGTGCAGGTCAAAGTGAGGGGTCCTGCGCCGAAATGTTGTCGGCCCGCTTCGAGATGCAGCCGCGTACTCCGTTGGACGACATCCCGCCACCTCCTGACGCGACGACGGGCGTTCGTCTGTCGAGCAGGGCTCGCAGAGCCCTGCGAGGCTCTCTCCTCGCGGCCGAGTCGACGAAGACGCTATATATCGGCTTTCCGTGACCGAGAACGTGCCCAGAGGCGGTCGCTGTCGGCATCACGTCCACGAGAGCGTCGGGACTGGCCGTCGGCGACGGCCTTGTGCGTGGTGGATCCTGCGGCGGTGTCTGACGCACGAGGCGGCGGCGTGCATGCTGATATCACGACGTATCGACTTCCGCCGGGTGCTCCCTCCGACGGCTGCCGTGGTCAATGGAGGTCATGCGCTTGGTCGGCACTGTCGACGCGACTGGGGCCGTCCGTAATGGCGCCGAGGCAATGGATCGCGATCCCGCGAGGGAGGGCGTCATGGCTGACGACTTGGACGGCTTTGCGGCCGTCTTCGTCGACGCCTCTTTCGACTGTCATCATGTTGAGGAGTGTCATGAACTTCTGGGCGTCTCTAGGGTATTCTTTTCATTTCCATTTGTCTTCTACCCCTATCTATTGTTCTCTCATCGATACTCGTGGTTTCCGTATGTTTCTCTATTGTTCTGGACCGCTCTAGTACATACACGAGGATACCGGGTGGTACTGTACAGTTTAGGACTACACATGTATAAGTAGCTAACGTCTGCAACAGAGAAAGCCAGTCTCGAGCTGGTCTGTTCCCCAGCTAGTTACTCGGAGACTGCACCACTACTTCCGTCCCGGTTAAGAGCGTCGCACCTGGTACAGTTGTACTAGTTGTTGTTGACATAAGCTCGAGACTATCCTACCCCCGCGACGATCTCTCGTTGCTCCACCCGTTCTACCCAGAACACCTACCCTTGTTGCCCGGTCTGTCCTGTATAGGAGGATCGTGTAGATTGAGTTTTGAACCTAGTACATCGGACCGTATTCACCCGCAAGGGACGGCCCGTGAACCTCGGTATTAACCATCCCCCTGTGTCGTTACCCCGTGCACACGCCGACTAGTTACCCAATTAGTACCCCGCCGATCCAACTCAACGGTTCCGAGCTTCATCTCGGAGAGCTGTACCTTAGACACCCTAACCCGGTGCTCTTTGATCGGCTGGGAACCTTTGGGCGCACCCTTGTGTGGGAAGCTAGTAAAGGCGGTAATCGGAAGGCAGACAGGGCGGTCTTTGGGCTCGTGCCCCTTAGAGTCAAGCTGCAACCGAAGTCGGTAGACCGCAGCGGGATCAAACAGCAGAACACTGGTAACTCGTAGCCATATCAGTAGTAGTACGTGCTGTAAAAATCCCTCTAAGACAACGTCTACCCTCGTGCTCTTCATTTCGGTTGAAGAGTATCGCAGGTTGCCTAGAATAGGCTTCACTCGTGTATGGCTGGAGGCGACTCGTGCCCTTGTATAGGACGACCCCATCATTTTTCCACGACTCGCGGGAGATCGATCTACCAGAAGTACGACGACAAGTGGTACTCGTGCCGCAACCCAAAGTGTGTTCACACGGACACTAATCCGAGTGTCAAGTGTAGTATTTGGCGCAGTAAGCTTAGAAGACAAGCGCAAATACTCCTCATACTACGTGCAAGCCGACGACACCAGTATCAACCCACCTACTCCCGCGATCATCCCTCAGCCGTTACCGGTTGACTTCCATTCTCCACGCGCTCCATCCCCTATCATCCCCGAATCCGAAGGCGAAGTCGTCGCCCAGTAAAGAAAACGAGGACCACGACGACGGAGACGCCCTACACTCCGACCACACCGAAGCGCCGTCGAATTTTCGGTCATAGCCGACGCGAATGGCCACCGCTACTCTAACCGCATCAGGCCCTGGAGACGGATTACGAGGATCCCTGTTCATGCGTCGACTCGAATCACAACAGCTTACTGCTTGGAAATAAACTCATCTATTTCCACTTCCCTGTGAGGCACAACCGTAACTAAGGAATGCGCCGAGCAGCCTTGTTCACACGCTAGCGGAAAACAACCTGCCAGCGTTGTGGAATTCGTGGCCCAGGAGCTCGAGATGAGATGAGTGGTGGCAAGCGACCGGAGAGCCCGCCGGCCGGAGGACCCTCCTTTGGAGGTAACGGCGGAAGCGGAGGCGGCGGCCCCGGAGGTGGAGGTTGAGGACATCGAGATCGCGACGATGATGATGATGATAACGAACGCGATCGCGATGGTCTGGCGAACAAGCCGGACACCTTCGATGGAAGCCGGAAAGATTGGGAAGCCTGGTGGAAACAAATCAGGCTGAACATCTTCGCGAATCACCACAAAAGCTCCGATCAGATCGAGCGAAAATCACCTTCGTCCTGTCCTACATGCAGGGCGGATCAGCTGGAGAGTGGGCCGAGGCCTATCTCAAAGCACTGATTTCGCACGAGCAGATTGGGGTGTTTTCCAAGAACGCCTAGTCAAGCAATTTTCGCATGACCGGCATTCAGACGCCTTGCAGAAGCTGAAGGAGCTGAAGCAGGGAAGCATGAGCGTTCGAGAGTTCAGAACGCGCTTGAGATGACGCCTCCCGCGCAGGGTACGGCGCACTTCAGGAGCAGCTCGACGCGCAGTCAGTGATTCTCATTGACTACCTCGACGAAGCTCTCCAGAAGCGTAGTCCTCGACGCGGTCTGGAGTCGGGAAGACGTCCCAGCGGTACTCGGCGACATGCGCATCGCCGAGAACGTGGACGAGAATCAGAGGAGGCACTACCAACGCCAGAAGAACCTCGAGGGCAGTCAGTCCCACAAGCCGGCTCCCAAGCCGCGAAACCCTCAGTCAGGCGCCGGCAGCGTCTTCACAGACCCAAGCGCCTCGACAAGATCGTCGAGATGGAACCGGCATAACCTACGGAGGCCGGTCAACCAATGAACCTAGACAGAGCCCGAAAGGAAGGGCTTTGTTTCAACTGCCATCAGAAAGGACATTTGTCGCGCGACTGCCCCCTGCCGAAGCAACCTCGTCAGTGCGCTGGCGCTCTCCACCGACCTTCCCGATGAGAAGGACGATAAGCCCAAGCCGTCGTCGGCTCAAGCTGATTCGTTCCCTGACGGAATGGAGAACGCATCCATCGCGTGGTCGAATCCTCGTTTATGAAGCTTCTCAAGGGTTTTCAGGCGGCTCAAGCGAAAGCACAGACGTGAAGAGCCTAGAATCATTTCTCAATTACTGTTGTACCATAGTGTTAGACGAATCATCGCAATGTTATTCTGAAGGGGCGTCTGCTGAGCAGCGTGGCGGTTCAACACCGTGCTTAATTCCCCGCTCATTACCAGAAAACACGCCTGCACCGACAGTAGAGAAAGAACCTGTGCCAAAACCCAAATGGGTAAGAGAAGTTCCGTGGACTCCGGCGTGGATCCATCAGTGGACTACGTACGATGCCGAAGCGGCTGTTAAGATTCTGGAAGGATGGGTGCATGCAAAGCGTCAGGTAGATGCCACGCTAGCAAGCGCCCAAAATATTGCTTCTATGTCACGCGACGAAGCAACTATATACCTTTCAGAATTAAAAAGCCGCCCGAGATATATCCGAGGCCGAAAAGGCAATCAGATTGATGTCCCAATGATCGTCACTACATTTGGACACCTCTGAATCCTTTTCGGTAAAAGCTCTGCTAGACTCCGGATGCACTGGATCTTCAATTGATCAGACATTCGTGCAGGAACATGGCATTGCAACAACCAAATTGCCTGTTCCAATCCCAGTGTACAACGCCGACGGCAGTCATAATGTCGGGCGGTCCGATCACGAATGTGTCGATCTCAGAGTCAAGATTCAGGATCACGTGGAGCGAATGTCATTCGCCGCTACCAACCTTGGGAATACGTCCATTTTCCTCGGTTATGAGTGGTTGGAATTACACAACCCATCAATCAACTCTGGAAAGATCGTACACTCCAGTTCGATAGATGTCCAGCCACTTGCGATTACGTACAACGCCTAATTGGCATTGAGGATGACGAGCACGAAATCCCGAATGATCCGGAGGCTCATCTTGAGGAGGGGAACAAATCTTCGTTTTCGACTGGCAGCGCTACATCGCGAACAGGCGGGCGCTCACATCCGCGCTAAAACCAACGTGGCTATGGATCTGGCAATCGAAGAAAATGCAAAGAAAGCAAAGAAACCTTTCGAGGAACTAGTCCCTGAGTACTATCATGAGTACAAGGACGTCTTTGCTAAAGAAAACTTCGATTCACTACCGAACGACGCCCGTGGGACCACGCGATTGAGCTAACGCCAGGCGCTACGCCAGTGGGAGGAAAATCGTACCCTCACACGCTAGATGAACAGAAAGCGCTAAACGACTTCTTGAAGAGAACCTTCGATCCCGGACGTATCCGTCCTTCTAAGTCACCCTGGGCAGCTCCTGTTCTTCTTTGTCAAGAAGAAGGATGGCTTGCTTCGACCTAGTACAAGACTACCGCAAGCTTAACGATTTAACCATCAAAATCGTTATCCACTTCCTTCGATCCAGGAACTGGTAGACAAGCTGAAAGGGTCCAAGTACTTCACGAAGTTAGACGTCAGATGGGGCTACAACAACATTCGGATCAAGGAAGGCGATGAAGAGAAAGCGGCGTTCATTACAAACCGCCGGACTCTTCGGAACCCCTAGTCATGTTCTTCGGTCTCACCAATTCGCCAGCCACGTTCCAGACAATGATGAACGACATCTTCCGAGATCTGATCCAGGAAGGACACGTGATGGTCTACATCGACGACATCATGATCTATACCAAGGATCTGGAAGAACATCGCCGCATTGTGCAACGAGTTCTGGACGTAATGCGAGAACACCGGTTGTACCTCAAGGCAGAGAAGTGCGAATTCGAACGACTGAGATCGAATACCTCGGCATGATCATCTCCGAAGGACAAGTCCAGATGGATCCAGTCAAAGTAGAAGGCGTCAAGAAATGGCCGAAGCCCACGTGCAAACGGGACATCCAGGCGTTCCTTGGCTTCACCCAACTTCTACCGACGATTCATCAAAGACTTCGGCAAGATCGCTAAGCCGCTTCACCTCCCTCACCGGCAATGCCACATTCGTATGGAACCCCGAGCAAGCCGAAGCCTTCAAGAACTCAAGAACCGCGATCTGTTCCGCCCCCCCAGTCCTAGCAATGCCCACGGACGAGGACAAGTTCCGAATTGAATGTGACGCTTCGGACTTCGCCTACGGGTGCAACCCTCGAGCAACACCAGGATGGCAATGGAAGCCTGTCGCATTCCTCTCCAAAGCGCTCACAGCCACCGAGCGCAATTACGAGATCTACGATAAGGAACTCATGTCTATCATGTCAGCACTTGATGAATGGCGCCAGTACCTAATGGGCGCTTCGGCAGGACTTCGAGATCTGGACAGATCACAAGAACCTGGAGTACTTCCGAAAGCCGCAGAAGCTGAACCGACGGCAAGCGCGATGGTGTGCCGAACTTGCCGAGTATCACTTCCTACTCCAGCACAAACCCGGTCGGACCAACGGAAAGGCAGATGGACTCTCACGACAGGCTGGATATGAGAATGGAAAGGACGATAACGCAGACATTGTAGTATTAAAACCGAACACTTTCGCGAACTATCTCTACGTAGTATAGATCAGCACATGCTTGACGGACCAGCCACGGAATGGCTCGTAGATATTAAAAAGCACAAAGCCAATAAGGACAAAGTAGTTACGATAGCGCTAGCAAAAAGGAAACGGACTGGAAGGAAGATGAAGAGGGATTGATTACTTGGAAAGATCGGATCTACGTCCCCGTACACCGGAAACTTCAGCGAACAGATTATCAAGCATCACCACGACTCGTACCTCATCGGACATCCGGCCAACACAAGACCCACGAGTTGATCACGCGCAACTACTGGTGGCCACGTATTCGCTGGAGACATTAGGAAGTACGTCGAGGGATGTGTCGACTGTCGAAGACCAAGGTTCACACCGGATCCAAACTCGGCCCGCTTCACCCGAACGAAATTGCCTCTCGACCCTGGGAGATTATTTCTGTCGACAAAATTGGTCCACTCCTCCGTCGCTAGGATTCGATGCTATCATTGTGATTGTCTGTATGTTCTCCAAACAGATAATCTGCATCCCTCCACCATCGAGCTCAACGCCGCAAGGACGGAGCAAAATCCCGCGCGACCATGTTGTCAGCCCATCACGGCATTCCGCGGAAGATTGTTAGCGATCAAGGAGCAGAGTTCAAGAATGAATACATATCTGAACTCTATAAATCTCTGGGAATCGAAGCCAACGCATCCACAGCCTATCATCCGCAGACCGACGGTCAGACGGAACGAATTAACGCTGAAGTTGAACAGTACCTTCGGCTTTTCATCAACTACCGCCAATCCGATTGGGCCGAATGGCTACCCCTTGCATCATTCTCGTACAATAACAAGGTCAACAGCTCCACCGAACAAACTCCGTTCTTCGTCAACAAAGGCTATCACCCTAACTCCGGAAACGAACCCTACCGGAGTAAGAAGGAAACCGTGAGAGACTTTGTGGATCGTAGAAATCAGTACGAGAGGAGACGCAGGCAGCCATCGGATTAGCACAGGAGACGATGAAGCGCTTCCATGACCGGAAGGGAAGACACGTGAATACAAGCCGGGAGACCTGGTATGGCTCGAAGGGACCAACATCACAACCGATCGACCGATGAAGAAGCTTGACAACAAGCGCTACGGCCCGTTTAAAGTTAAACAAAAACACGGGCGCCTCCGCTTATGAGCTTGAACTTCCCAAAGCGTGGAGAAGGATCTATCCCATGGTCAATGAGATGTGGCTCTCACCGTTCCGAGAGTCCTCCTTCGAATCCCAGGCACGTGAACCCAAGATACCCGATCTGATTGATGGACAAGAAGAACATGAGGTCGAAGAGATCCTGGACGCTAAGCTGGACAAGGGAATTCTCAAATATAAGGTTCTATGGAAGCACGAAACCGGTCCGCGCAAGTACACATGGGAACCGTGATCCAACCTCACCCACTGCCAAGATCTTATCGATGCCTTCTACAAGCGTGTACCAGGCGCCCCGTCCGTTGACTATTCGAATTCCCCGTCGCGTTCCGTCCCAACATCAATCAATTCATCGGGCATATCGGTTCCAGGCTTTACAATTGGGAAATAGGTCGTACAGATAGAGACGCTGAGTTCTACAGATCGCGCCGGACGTGATCCTTAAAGAGGGGTTATGTCATGAACTTCTGGGCGTCTCTAGGGTATTCTTTTCATTTCCATTTGTCTTCTACCCCTATCTATTGTTCTCTCATCGATACTCGTGGTTTCCGTATGTTTCTCTATTGTTCTGGACCGCTCTAGTACATACACGAGGATACCGGGTGGTACTGTACAGTTTAGGACTACACATGTATAAGTAGCTAACGTCTGCAACAGAGAAAGCCAGTCTCGAGCTGGTCTGTTCCCCAGCTAGTTACTCGGAGACTGCACCACTACTTCCGTCCCGGTTAAGAGCGTCGCACCTGGTACAGTTGTACTAGTTGTTGTTGACAAGGAGGTCCTCGGATTGCGCCGAGGCAACGTATCGCCGTCCCGCGACCGAGGGTGGGACGACGGGTGCCGTAGAGGGCCGAGCCCGTCGCGAACATCGGTGTAGGGCCGCAACCACAGGAGCAGAACGCGCACGCGCACGCGCCGTCCCAGGCGTGGCTGCGAACGCTTTGACAGGACGTATCGCCGTCCGCCGAGCAAGACACCACAGGGAAACGGCCGGGTGCCTGATACCGCCATCAGCATTTGCGACGGCGGCCTCCGCGAGAGCAAGACGTACCGGCGCTGGTTGACGCTGTCACCATGGATCAGCATCCCACGACCGAGACGTGACCCGCCGAGCAAGGGTCCCCGCCAGATGCATTCTTGTGGTATCGTGGTTACGGGTCAAGACGGCGGAGTCGGGAGGTGGCCGTTTGACAATATCACCATATATCTTTGTCCCGCGAGCGAGGCTGGCCGGCCTGCACGCTCTGCACGCACAAGGTCAGCTCAACTGCCCGTAGTCCATTTACGAGTTAAAACTCACCTGTTCCCCATGCCCAGGAGCCGTCTTGCATGGCTACAAAGCCTCGGTCTGCCGTTTTGCCTTTGCATCTGCAGAAGAAGGCGGTTCCAGCAGGAGACTACAGAGGACATGGCGCAGGCAGACTCGCCAGGGAGCCGAGGTCAGTCCCGATTTTGGCGCGAGACGACAGAACTGCGTCCTGCGAGCGACATCCAGAGGGCGCAGATGACGGGAAAGCGGTTTGACCGCATGCGCAAGAGAGCAGACGGACGAGGGCAGAATGGGCGGTGGAGCTGAGGTTGACGTTGAGGAGAGCGAACGAGTGAGCGTTTGAGGAGACCCGTGATGGGAGCGTTGGCCAATCCGGACGCGCCGAGAGTAGATGCGGCTGCGAGTGCACCCCGCGTCGATCCCCGATCGCTGCCCCTACCATGATCGCCAAGGTCCTTAGTGCTCTATAGCACCCAAAAACAGCCTTTCTCATGTTTTTAGTTAACACACAAAACACTGCAGAGGGCGAACCTCTGTCCGTTCGATTCCCCGATTGGCGCCCGCATCGAAGCATCGACGCGATCGCCGTATATATGCGACGCTCACGCTCTCGCTTTCGTCACGCCCTCCACGCCCTTCCCCCCCGTCTGCCAGGCAGAACGCGACGCTCACACGATGGAGCTCGCGCACAGACCGGCATTCCGCGCATACAGACGGCGACCCGAGCGAGCGTCCGGGGCCAGCGACCTGCACCTGACTCGGGATCGCCCTCCTCGTCTCCTGCCCGCAAGGCGCTCAGGCCTGCAGGTGGTCTATCGAAATTTAGCCCGCAGGCCGGCGTCCAGGCCCATCACCGTCACCACGAGTTGCCCTCTGCGGCCGAATATTACACGCGCACAGAGCGGCAGCTTAAAGTGCCTCGCTCGCCGCACACCCCGCCTCCTGTCCTCCCCCTCCCTCTCCTGTCTTCGTTTTCCCGCCTTCGACGCCCCCGCCCGCGCACCGCTCGTCTGCGTCCAGACCTTCGCCTGCGGACGCCACCGGCCGCCGTCAAGGGCCGCTCCGCCGAGTTCTCCACGGCCGTCGACAAGGTATGTTTTCCCCGGACTGTATGTATTGTGCCGTGCTGCGTTCCTGCGCAAACTCTATTCAATCACACCCTGCCGCTTCTCGCGTCTATTGACCTGGGGCGCCTGTATGATGATCCAGATGCGTGGGCAGACTTCGACGCTCACGCTTTCGAATTCGCCACGCCCTTCCCCGTTTATCCCCCATGCACCGCCTGTCCCTCATATACCCTGCCATGCTCAATACTCACGTCCCCCTCTCTTGCACAGCTCGACGCCATCTCCTTCCTCCTTCCGCCTGCGACGAGCCCTAGTCCCAGCCCCTGGGCCCCCCACTCTCGCCATGTCCATGCAGATCCACGCACCCGCACCCGTCATCTCTTCTCCAACGCCACGTACAAATATGCGTTCGGCGTCGCGTTCCCGCTCAAGACCATCCTCACCAAGAACTGTTTCGACACAGCTCGCAAGTACTCGCCCGCCAATGCCCCGACCACCCTCACGCTCGGAGAAGCTGCTCCGCGACACCCTGCGTCGCGCTGAGGAGCACGACAGGCTCGTCACGCTTGCCGGTCTCCCCAGCCCATCGATATTTGGGGCAACGCAGCCGGCCCATGGCTTTGTCTCTCCGTCGCCCACTGGTCGTCGCACTCGCCGGAACACGTCCTCGTCGCTCAACACCGACGCTTCATTAGAGGCCTTCGCCTACTGCGACACCGGTGAATGCTATAGCGAAGACGAGGAGGAAGACGAAGCTGAGATGGGCAGACGCTGGCTGTGGAGAAGCCCCTCGGGATCGTCCTCGTCGTCGAGCCAAGGCCATCAAGCCTACTTCACCCAAGCCCGTCCGCAAGCACCGCTGCCCCGGCATCATAGCGACGACCTCGGGTACGCCTCCCCGTCGTCGCCCTCGCCGGCGCGCACGGCGCTCCAGCGATCAGCCTGCTCTGCACCCAGCGTCTCACGCTCCTCGTTCTCGCAGCCGCGTCGACACATACGCGCCGCGCAGTCCGGGCCCGGATCGCCAGGCGACCCGGAGCGGTCGCCGTCGGTGACCCCGCACGAGGCGGTGCTGCGCAGCAAGCTCGAGGGCGTGCTCCGCGGCGCGCGGGTCGAGCACAGCCGGGAGCTGGAGTACAACGCGGGCAGCGGCAGCACGAACTCGATGGCGAGCAGTCGCAACATGAGCGGCGAGGGCGAGTGGTTTTTCGCCTCGGGCGAGGTAAGTCACCGTCTGTACTTTCTGGGGCAAATATCTCACCAATTCGACGTATATAGCCAACGTCGCCGATGTTTATCGGGAGCGAGTTGCCCTCAACAGGTAACCGGGCACGCGCAAGCACCTCTGCGAGCAGGACGACACACCCGCTGCGCTCGCCCGGGTCACCCGACGGGCCCCTGCCGCCCGTCTACGGCCGGCTCGCGCACCCGCACGGCACGCGCCCGCTGACGCCGCCGCCGTTCGACGCGCGGACGGCGGCGGCGCAGTGCCGCGCGATGGACGGGTACGTGTCCTTCGCGGACGTGCAGGGCCTCGGCGCGCCCGCGGACGACGGCGACGACGACGGCGCGGCGCGCCCCGCGGGCTGGCGCAAGTTCTTTGCGCTCGGCGCGAGGCCGCGGGACCGGAGTCGCAGCGTGAGCGCACGGTAGACGGGGCTTGCTTGCAGATCGGTGTTCGAGACGTCAGCGACGATCGGCTTGCGACGATCGAAGAACCCCGTGTCTCGTCCCCCGCTAGACCACGCTTTCCCAACGTCATCCGTCGCGTGTACATGTTTTGCCGCTGCCAGCCTGCTTTTTCACTCGCCGGTCTCTGTGCTATAGTCTTCGCTGCTCTCCATACCATCCATCGTTCATCGGTACGCTCGCATACACATTCATCTCCAGGGTCGAACAAGAAGAACAAGATACATACAAAGAATAACATCGCTATCCAGTGTAATCGTACGATCGCATCGACCGCCCAGGTCACCGCCGAGTTCCACACTCTTGCGCCTCACTGCCATGCCCCTCGACACCTCACGTGCTCAAACTTGCTCATATGGCTCTTTCACGACTTTTCACGACCCGACTCACGATCACCCACCCAAAACGCGGCCGCGCCGCTTCGTGCTGGATTTCCGCGTTCCGCGCGCTTTTGTCTTCCCCTGCTCCTGTGCTCCCTACGGACGGGATGGACCATGCCCATGCTCTATTTAACTACAGTACATTACAACGAAATTTGATACGATGCATGGTTTATGACGATACGACTTTTGTACCTGCTTCTTCCAGGTTTCGGTAGCAGTAGAAGGCAGCAGGGGTGTGTAGGATTACTTGGGACTGCATATGTCCTCGCTAGTGGCGGTCTCTGCAATCTATATTCGAGGTGACCTGACCAGTCTTTGCGTGCCCACCCTGCGACCAATTGCCCTGGGTGTGTTTTGTGGACGCTCGCGCGACAGCGGTGTAAGCCCAGACCATCAGCTGGCAAGCGACAACCCTCTCCGCGTGTGGCTGCGATCGCCTTCATTCCATCCGACGCCGACGGCCGATCGTCTTGTGTACATACACGCCTTCAGTGCGAACTTCAAGGGTCATGACGCAGACATAGCGCCGTGGAAGCCATCCTATGTGTGTGCAGGGACCAGCCCAGATGAACGGCGGGTCTGGACTCATGAGCTTGTTGGCGAGCTTATGCACTTATAGTAGGCTTCGCATGGGTGCCGCAGGCGGGGTGGGAGCTGCCAGGGACGCGGGGTCGGTGACGCAGGCCTGGTTGCTTCGAGCAGGGTGGTGGTGCGCTGAGGGTCCAGAAGCACAACGCTCGCACGCGGCACAGGAGCAGACAAGGACAGAGGGTTGGTTGGATTATGCAGGGCTGCGCCCGGGTGAGTAGCAGCTCTTCGAGCTGGACTAAGTTCGGTACTGCGTTGAATGGGACGTGGATGTTTTGATATCGGAGCACGCGGGGGCTCCCAAGCCTCGCTGTGTGTTGCAGGGTCGTCGTGTCGCGGAGGGTGCTGTTCGGTACTGTTCTGTGGCGACGGTTGGGCACTGGCAGGAGCTTGGGACTCCCGGCACGCGAATGGAAAGCGCGTCATGGGAGCGCGGACGGCTGATGTTCGCGGCATGGGCCTGGACGACGATGAGTTTGTCAGTAGGTGATGTGGGGGCAGGGCACCTTTTCTGCGATGTCGATGGATGGATGAGGTTGAATGGGAGGTTGCAGGACTCGGACAGGGTCTCGTAGGGCGATGTATGCCGGTGCTGGTGGTCCAGACCGCAGGTATGTTGATACTCCGCTGTGCCGCCGGACTTGGCTGGCGGCTCATGTGTGTCTAGAGGAAACTGGTCAGGGGACAGTGGATGACTTCCCGTAAGCCTCTCGACTCGAGTAGAGGTGTCCGCGAGTCGAGTTTGATCAGCGGCACACGTCGGCATCCCTTGAGACGCTCAAAACTCTTCTATATTAGGACAAAATCGGAGTTGGTACGTCAGATTCAGAATGCAGATACAGTCAAGCTTAGTCTGAAATGAACGGCCTCCTTGTCAGGGGCCAGCGGAGAATGGTGGTATACAATTACAGCCAATCGGAATGCTGCGAATATTTCAAAAATATTTAGGTTGATTTTCGGAAAAATTCGACTCTAGTGAAGACGTCTCAAGGGGTTCGACCCTCCAGAGTCATGTCCCTCGACCATCGGGCGCTTCATGCGAGATCATTCCCGATTTGGCTTCCCCGCTTTGATTGAACTCTCGTCTCCGCGTCGATGTCCATGACGCCGTTTGTTTTCGCCGTCAATGCACTCGTTCCTAGCTCTTTCATCTCACTGCGTACCTCACTTAGTTTTGTCAATCAGCAATGCTTCTCTACACAATGCATATAAGCACTTCTAGAGGGTTGCAATGCAAGGGTTAGGCATCAATTGTGGGTGACACAGGTATGTTCGGTGAGGATTACGCCGTCGAGTGCGTTCGACTTGAGCATCCTCAATGCAGCAGATTAAAGTTTACGCAATGGTGGTAGGCATGAAATAATATTCGAAATTGTGTTCATTGTCGGGCAGCTAGGACGGTGCAAGGAGTTGCAGAAGGAGCTCACTATCAATATTGAGCGAAGGATGAGTCGGCGGTGCCGCAATGCGAAAACGAGCGTCTGCAGGTATCGTAGCCTTGTCACGCGCAAGCTCCGTGACCTCACATGGCACCAGACTCTGTCCTAGTAAGATGCCGGCCGTGCCGAAGGCCTACAGAGGATCTCCGTTGACAGATCTGACTTCGCTTAAGCTACTCTCACTACTCGACTCGACTCGAGAGGCTTACGGGAAGTCATCCACTAATTGTTCACCGGACCGCCAGCACCCTTGTGTCCTTGGATATCCGGATGATCAGTAAAACGATGTATGTGCCTGCGTACTTGGGCGTGGTTGCGGTTCCAGCTAATCCCCTTTCGTAGAGCTTTCAATGCGTCAGATGGTGGGACTCTGTGGAAGGCAAGGCCAAGGCTCACCGTTTCCAACCTTTGTCGTCTCCGAACTATGCCGCTACCACGTAAGTGAGTGTATAGCCGAGCCGAGCTCCTCGAGGATATCCAGAAAATGGCCGAGCTTGACTCCCGTACAACCCTACCTCTGGGAATAACATCCAAGAGGCTCGAGGTTAGTATGTGTGTATATGCATGTGCGGCACGACTTCGCCAAGTACGTCGCGACTTGCCCTAAACTCCCGATTTACGCGTCCACATCGCTTGGTGACCGGCCGCGATCAATTAACGAAGCGCCAGTCACGCTCGACCTTGGCTTCTTTTTCAAGCAGACCTTTACCCCTCCGCCATGCCCGCACGGCGCAAGAAATCCGCGAAGAAGGCAGGCTTCCCGCCACCCCTATGTCAACCGCAGAAGCAGCGGCGAGTGCGAGGCACACGAGGAGGCTTGGAGAGGTTGCCGAACCTGTCTGTGGATATCGTCGTAGAGGTCATAATCATTCGATGCAGAACGCGTTTGAATATCGGTTTGCTGACCCATGAGCGCAGATAATGAAGCATCTCGAGCCGGTTGACCTCCTGCACCTTGCGAGGACGACCAGGTACTTCCGGCACTTCCTCCTGGCGCGTTCCGCCGAGTCTCTTTGGAGAACGGTCCGCATGAACGCCCAGGGGCTCCCAAACCGTCCGTCCCACCTCAGCGATCCAGCTTTTGTCAACCTGCTGTTTTGTACACATTGTCACATACGTCAAGCTGCCTTGGCGGGATCATATCAAAAACATGGCTGAACTCCACCAGGGCTGCTCTAAACCTAACACGAAGGCCGTGTACTGGGAATTCGCAGCCCGGTACTGCCGCGACTGTAAAACTGAGTTGTTAGTGCCCCAAATGCGTGGTTGTCATACCACTTTTGCTTACGGTACATTTCTAGGTTTGTCAAATGCGATTTCTTTCAGTGCATCTTCTCGGGCGATTGTAGGGATGGTGTCCTTACATATATATTCGGTGGGCCACGTTATTCTTACATCATTCATTAAGCTCATTCTCCGGCTTAGACGAAGAGAACGAGTGTTACTATCATCACGCTCCTGAGATTTCTCAAGCCGAAGAAATACAGCATGCCCTACATCCGCGGGCAGGATGGGACCCACAGCTTAAGGCGAAACATATGCGAAACATCGATGGGATCATGAAAGTATGTATAGGTTTAGCATATACTAGCAATGGGAAATGCTTACATTTGTGTCCTCTAGTTCGCTGAAGTTTGCAAAACTTGGCACCGTGAACGGAAAGCCGCTCGTCAACAGGCACTCGAAGACGTGAGGTGGCGCCGTATAAATGCGTAAGCGGTCGATGAATTTTAAAGAAAGCCGACGCTAATATTTTTGATGAAAGTGTCGTCGATAAGTTAAAAATGCTCGGTTACGAGGAAGAGCTTGGAGTATTAAGTTCTAGCTATGACGCTCTCATTGCCCGCTGTCCTGCTGTCGGTCAAGCGAAAGACCTCACGGATCGAAGTGCGTTCACGTATCTCTATCCACTGCATTGTTTGGACGTTCATTCTCGTAGTGTGGATGAACATTAAGGACTCCGTTCACCATATCATGGAAGACGTCAGGCAGCAGCGTATTGCTCAACTGCGGTTGAGGTGCCGCCACCTCATCAGAGCCTATCAAAGCTGGCAATCCCGACAATCCTACGGTTCCTTCCTTCCCCGGCTGGTGGATGCAATGAGCTGGGCAGCCATGCGTGGGGAGCTCCAACAGCCTGCGACTAATCCTGTCCAAGCCCCTGCACAAGGAGTACACAGCGAGGCGCTCCCTTCGGTCAACAGTCCCCTATATCGCTTGTGGTCGGGCAGCTGGGGGGTGCGGTGCGACCTGCAGCTGGAAAATCTCGCGAAAGAGTCACCAGATTACAGGGACAATGTGCGGGGCCTCGTATTAACCTCTGCCATTTTCTTGTGTACGAAATGCGCGCTCTCGCTGCCGCACCCGGCGGTGATCGCGCACGACTGCCTCTACCGGCCAGCGGAGACGACGCATCTGACGCGCAGTAGCAGCACGGACCTGGCCATCATGACTGAGGCTGCCGAAGGCGGGACGTTGCGTTTGCCGTGGTCTTGCGAGCCGCTCAGGTTTGGGGCGTGGCGTGAGCCGGTGTAGAGCCTTGTACCAATGCGAGAACGCATTGTCAAGGGAATTCACCATCACATTTATCGAGCATGAAACACCTCCTCAAATAGAAATCACATAACATGTAGACGAAGGTCAAGACAGCGCTGCATGCTGGCTTGCGAGTCGAGCAAGGCCTGCCCTAAACACAAATACTCGCGTGCAGCGCAAAGCGTGACCGTGATCCATTAGCGTGCAGACTCGGAGGCGCCCAACGTCTACTCTTACCCTCTTCCCCAACCCCTATAAAATGCCTAACACACGGAAAAGGTCACGCACGGCTGAGGAGGAGGCTGAGATGGAATACCAGGTGTGGATGTGGCGGAAAGTACGAGGCAAGCGAGGGGGCTTAGAGAATTTACCGGGCATGCCGGTCGACGTTATCATCGAGGTGAGCAGACTACATTCGACGCGTAAAGACGCGACGCCAAGACGTTACGCCGCAGGTATTGAAGTACCTCTCCCCGCTCGACCTCTTGAACCTCTCGCGGACGACGAAAGATTTTCGTGCCTTCCTCATGGCTCGTTCCGCTGCGCCGATGTGGAAAACCGCCCGCGAGAACGAGGAAGACCTGCCGGAATGCCCCGCCCACCTGAGCGAGCCCCAATACGCCAATCTTGTCTTCTCTAATCACTGCCACGTAAGCAAGCCATGTTGATCTGAACGTTTAGTGTTAGCTAATAATTGAGATGGCCATAGCATTGTCTCACATCGAACATTAAGAGTGTCTACTAGTCGTTTGGAGCGCGATATTGTCGTCGTTGCGAACCAAATGTGTAAGGATGGGCGTTCTTGAAATTTCAAGCGTCATTGCCTGATTTCTCGCCCAGGGTATTTGAGTGCTGTGGGTGCACGCTCAGCCCGTCCTACACTACATCATGTCTGGACATGGTCGCCGCTGTATGGGGTGGGTATTTTCTTGTGCCATTGTTCATGGAGTCTGATTGATAAGGCATTTAGACGATACCAAACAGCGTACTCTTCATCAGCTTGCCAACGTTGAGCGCGTTCACCAGTTCCTGGGGACGTTCCCCGACGAACAAGCGATTATAGCTCATCGCGCTTCGCTTGTGGCCATAGCGAATGTAAGTGGAGATATGCTACCGTGAAGATGTACGTGGATTTTTTACGGCCTATAGTTCTCGTTCATCATGCAGGACTGGCAAGCACAGAAGGAAGATTCCCGCCAGTACGAGCTAGATCAAGTCAGGCTACGCCGTTTGAATGCGTATGTTTCTAGCTGCGCTGCACTTCCTGTCTACTGGGGAAGCTGATATATTTATATCTGTGCAGTATCATACAGAAGCTCTGCGAACTGGGTTGGCAAGACGAGCTGCAAATAATGTCTCCTGACTTTGAGGCGCTCAGGGACCATCCGGACGTTAAGCAGCCCAAAGACCTCACACCACAGGGTATGAACTCCCTTGCGCTATCTATGGAAATGCTAATGTTCGTGCATAGTATGGCGCAATATCGAGAACCGTATGGTAGAGTTCATGGAAGAAATGCTGGACCAACGCCTCGCTATTGAGCAACATGAGGCAGCCGTCGAGAGATCTGCGACTGTCATCCAGCTGTACCGAAACTGGTACATTCAGCAGCCGGACAAGACCGTCCTTCCGCGAGTATGGGACATAATGAAGCGTGTCGATATATGGAACCTACTTCATCAGCCCGCGGATCAGCAATGGCAACTCGACGACGCGTTTGGAGAGCATTATTTTCCGCTGTGGACCTTAGAATGGCGGCAAGGGTGCAGGGCGTGGCTTCTTCATATTCTGCACACCTCTGAGCAATTCAGAGGAATGATCCAGTCGAACACGCTCGACCCGCTCGAGCTCGCCTCCGTGGTCTTCACCTGCACGAAATGCAAGAAACCGTGTCCGGCCTACCCGTCACTACTGGCACACGAGTGCTTGTACACCTACCATTATCCCTCCGATGAAGCCCTTGTGCCGGTTAATGCTGCTTACTCTTCCGAGGATTACGATGCTTACCATGCGAGGATGCTGTCCTAGAGCTGGTCATCCAGTAATCTCGAGATCGGCGTGTGGAGCCGACGAGCAGCAGTAGTTGTCAGTGCATGCGGACAAGACCCGATAATCACAACGAGAAATATGATGGACCATATTCCGGCTAGGATGTGGTGCAAGAAATGCGATGGAGATAGCAGCGGGAAGAGGACGGTGATGCGCTGGCGGGATGTGGTGCGTATTTTGTCCGTGATTGGCATGCGCCTGGTTGATGGAAGGTCTGGTAGTTCGAACACTGGCGGACGCACTTCGTGGGACCTACCCGGATCGAGCATGTGCTCGAATGGGGATGTATGGACGGCTCTGTTGTGGAGAAGATAAAGAGAATGGAGGCTGCCGCGGGCGCGCATTATGACCAGTTGTACTCAAATCTAAACGATCAGAAACCCTGGTACTTTTGTGCCCACTGCTCGTTGAGCAAAAGCAATACGGGAAAAGTTTCCCGGGAATACAACAGCACCTCCGTTTCTCGTGAGTCTCAACATTCATCATAACCTACGAATCTCACATTGGTCGAGTAGGCACCAGATTGCCCTGACGGATATCAAGGTACTCGATTGGTATAGAACGCCGGACGAAGAGCTGTATATGGTGCGTCCGATCACGTTGGTGAAAGCATGTCGTCCGTGTACGGAACCTATCCGACTCCTGGCGTGCAAGGTTTCGACAAGCCACGGCGGACTTCTGTGACTTTTAGCATGAGTGACTTGTTGCTCGGTTTTTCCACGGCTTGCAGGCCTTTCCCTGAGATGTCGTTATATCCCCTGTTATGCTTTGACACTTCCTTACACCAATCATATTAAGTCCTCATAACTTATCGACTTTACGATATTGCTTACATCGGCCGACCTCGTCCGCGATACTACCAGATAATCTTTTTCTTTTTCTGGTCTCCATTGTTTTACGTCCGTCATTGATATTCCTATGGTGGATAATCTACATATACATCGTTGTACTACTCATTTTCGCCACTAATATACTGAAATTTTCACAAGCCTGAGCGCGGCGTTCGTGGCCAGAACCAGGCGCCGTATATTGATTGCGCATCAAATTGATCCGCCAGCCCTCCAACGCCACCATGACGGACGCGCTCCAACCCGAACGTTAAGCAACCAAACCTGCATCCACAACTTATCGGTACCTTTCGTCCACCTCCACCATTTGCTCCCTTCCAAACTATGGCAAGGCGCAAGGGCTCTCAGAAGACTACCAGTCAGCCCGAAAATGAGGCTAAACTTCTATCTGTTCGCCGTAAAGTGCGCGGTAGTCTCCGGCACATGCTCGATATGCCTCTCGACGTGATCTTTGAGGTACGCCGGAGGGTACGACTGCTGATTTCTAGATACTATTCTGAACATACGAGATAGATTGTGAGCCATATGATGCCAATAGACCTACTCAACCTCGCGCGCACGAGCAAACGCTTCCGCCAATTCTTGATGGTTCGCTCGGCTGGATCTATGTGGAGAGCAGCACGGAGGAACGTAGAAGGTCTGCCTGATCTCCCCGAGCACCTGAGCGAACCGGCGTACGCACGACTGACCTTCGACACCGCGTGTTACGTGCGTCAATCACGCTATGGCGGCCTATACTCCTTGCTAACAGACACTCGCGACGCGTTTTCTTACTACAGGGGTGCTCTAGACCGAACACACGAATCATCTGGTGGGAGTTGGGCGTGAAGTACTGCCCTGCATGTAGAAGTGAATGGTATGGCTGATAGGCTCCGTGAAATCAGCGTCGCGTTGACTATTGTTGCAGCCTCACAAAGTGCAAAAAATGGATGGGCGTGTTCAGCTGGTCCCGTGACGACATGCTCGTCCCCTTTACCCATGGTGAGCTCTTTGTATATGTTAGGGTAATGCGGAAAGCTATACGAGAGTCTTCAGAAAAGGCTACGCAAGCGGTTCATTGGCATCTGAGCAGCGACGTCGAACGAATGACGGAAGAATATGACCGTTTGACCGTGCCAGAAATTGAGCAGAGGAAGGAACAAGTCAAAGCTATTATGGAGGTGCGCTAGCAGTGCAGCATGGTACGGCTCACTTGTGTTGATCCGCGTATGCGATTTTCTAGTTTGCCGAGGCGAGTTGAGTGGCACGCCAGTTGGACAGATGGCCGTATGCAGAAACTGCAAGACGTCAGGGACAAGCGACTGCATGCGTAAGCAACATCTCTTCTGTAACCGTACGGAACGCAGCTCATTCCATGCCCGTTAGTATTGTGCGGAAGCTCAGAGAACGCGGGTGGGGGCCTGAACTGGATTTGATGGCACCGAAGTACGACAGGCTCCGCCGTGAGGATGAAGTAGGGCGAAATACCCAGTTGACTAAGCGCGGTATGTACTATCCCACTACACGCCGGCATGTTGTTGCTCATATAGCTCTTAGCATGGGACAACATGCGCGATGATCTGGAAGATAGAATGCGGCAGTGGAGGAGCGACCGCTTTGTGGGATTGTCGAAAATGAACTCTCACGTTGGGTCAAAGATCCTCCGCTCGAAATACCGGAAACCATCAGTTATTACGATTGCATGAAGCTTTCAATAAAGAGGGCAGAATCATTCACACAAGTGGCGCTGGTACAGCCAGTCCTGACAAACGCGTCCTGCCACGCGCCGCTGACCTCTTCTATCGTCCCGAGGTCTGGAGTCTGCTTCGCCGGCCGCACCGTCCGGGTGGACGACAAGACATTCCAGCCCTCCGCGAGCGCTTTCCTCAATGGACGGCTCAGTGGAAGGGTGAATGCGACGAACAACTGCGCACCATGGTGCAGAACTCGCCCTACTTCAAGAACAAGATCCCGGATGGATCCTCTGTCGCTCGCTGCCGTCGTGTTCACGTG